>CM021106.1:101867248-102137912 GCA_007115665.2 Sequoiadendron giganteum
ACCTTCCTAAGCCTTAAGACAGAGTGTTGTGTTGCATTTTCACATTTATCTAGGCTTATCACCCCTGAAGCAACCCTTTTCATATGATAATTTTCTCTTTTAATACATATTTAGTCCTAACCTAAGTGTGTTTGAGGAGGAAAATATTGTTAACTTTATAAAAAATAAATTAATTCCTAACAATCATCAAAATTTTCCTAGGAAGACTAGGTCGCCACTTTGGGCGACCTAGTCCTCTAAGCATAAAATTAAAATTTTAAATAAGATTCAACAAGAATATTTCCTCCTGAACCCTAGGGTCGGCCTATTGGGTTGTATTTTAGGAAAATTAGGGTTTCCCATGTACAAATAAGGGTTTCTACCTCCATTTTTCCCCTCTCTGGCTCATTTTTACTCTCTCAAGCTCTTCTAATTATCTTGCTCTCAATCATCAAGTAATAAAGCAACCAAGCAAGAAAACAAGCATTAGGGCTTTAAGACCTCCTCCATTGAAGCTTCTCATGCAACTTGAAAACCGTCAACAAATTATTGGAAAGATATTCTATTGTGTTATCATTCACTCTTGCTTTCCTTTGTGTTTATCTCATTTGGGTTTAATCACCTACAAAGGGGTTTGACTTAAACAAACTCCTATTATCTAACCCTAATGATTTATGGTCTTTGCATGTGTTTAGAAATCTTTTATTGTAGGTTAGATTAAGGAAAATGTGTTGCAAGAAGTACAAACATCCCTCTAAATTCAACTCCAAGCTTCAAACCCTAGAAAGGACAAAAGACAAGTTGCAAGTCACTTTCGTGACTTCCTGTGATAGATTGTTGTTGAAAAGGGGAACATCAATAGGGAACCATAAGACCAAATACTAATTCCTCAGAAAGCCATAAGAGGGCTAGGTCGCCCCTATTGGCAACCTTGTCACTGTGCTAGGCGCAAAAAAGTGTTTTTGTGTTTTTGGATACACAGTTCCCCAAAACCTGTTTTGGGAAAGTTTTCCAGTTTGAGGACTAGGTCGCCCCATTTGGCATAAATTTCATATAATTTTCTAGCACTTTCTAGGAGCTTCCTGGAGCATTCAACTATCACATCATTTCTCCATGTACACAATTTTTGTCTTGCTTTGTCAATTTCTAGAAAACACTCATTTAGGGCATATAGTTAGTTAGTTTGCATTACTTTAGTTTTTCTGCATTTACATTTGCATGTTCTTATATTAGTTTCATTTTACTTTTAGCATCAGCCACACTTCACACACTTCCACAACCATCATCAAGCTCCCCCTTTCCTTTTGAATGAACTTCACCTTAAACATATCAGCCTAGAGAGGAAAGAGAGTTATTCTCCCACTAAGTTTTCTTAGGGTGAAAAACCCTAAGAGCCTAGTCAGGGAATCCTCTTTCCCTAGTAAGCCATATGTTTTTGGTGGTTTAGTTGATTATTTTTTATTTGGGCTAGAATTTTTATTCTCTTTGTAGTGTAGAATTACTTTTTAATTTAAAGATCTATTTTTTTACAAATTAAATTTTAAATTCCATAATTTGTTGCATATTTCTCATTTTTAAACCTTTAAATGTTCTTAACATGTGCAAACGAACTCCATTTCGGGTCTTATCTTTTTAAGTGTATATTTTTCTATGCACTCTATATTGGTTCTCTATAATCTACCTCATATTGTAGTTAGTATTTTAGAAATATTTATTCCCTATAAATGCCAAAAATTTAGATATTTGAATTTTAAATCACACTCAAAAAAGTCTTGAAAAATTGTAGTTGTTGTGGGTATTATTTTAGCAACTAGTAATAGAGGATGTGCTTTTATTTTCCATTTTATAAAGAACTTTACTTTCTACATTCTTGTTTTCTACATCATGGGTCAAATTATAGTTCCTATGCTTATACCTTAAAACTAGTTTCAGTGAAAATATAAAAGGGTAATTTTTTATTTGCACATGTAATCAGTAAAGGGTTATATCTTGGACCAAATTTACTTGTAAAAAGACCTAATTATTTTAACAAATTTGATTACATAAATACTATGCTTACCTATATCTATCAATTTCCTCTTCCATATTTAGCCTTTTGAATTCTCTAAGTTAAATTTAGACCAAACTCAAAAGTTTATTTAGAACTCAATATTTTGTGAGACATTCTCCATTAGAAAGTGGTCTCGTTACTTTAGACCTAGGTAAAATTTGATATGATTCAAGACTTCTTCATAAACATGAAATAACTAAAATTTTAGTTGAAGTACCATGGTATTGAAATTTGAGATTAATAATTTATCCTTAGTATTATCTCTTTCCTTGGTTTATCTTATTAAATTTGTTTGTACCTTATATGCTCCCATGAGTTCTCTTCACACTCAAATCACCATGCCATATTTGAATGAATTTGTAGTATCTTTCATAAAGTAATTTGATAAGATCATCTACATTGGCACTCTTAAGTACTCTAAATTACATGCCCTAACTTCCAAAGAATATAAAAAATATATAATAGAATATTCAATAAGAATAATAAATATAAAAATAGTAAGGAGATAAATGATTAAAACTAGCTACCTCAAAAGTAACTAATGAGACATATTAAAAATATACTAATCTTAAGAGTGAGGTGAAATGTTCATATTCGAAAAGTCATAGTCATGAGGAACATAAATAATTTAAGATATGGATAGATCACTTTACTCACATTCTAGAGATGATGAATTTTACTATTCCTAATTTAGTAAAGTAGAGTTGACATGAGGGGTCTAACAAGGAAAATATAAATATAGTATGAAAGGGAAAGGAAGGGGAGTTAACCTCATAATATCTACTTCTAAATCATCGATTTAGGTTATTTACTCAAGTTCTTTGTGCCAAATGGCTTCATCTTGAGATGAGCTCACATCTTTCTAAGCTTGTTATATGCTAGCTATTTTTATGACTAATGATAATCCTATTGAGGTATGTCAAAGAGGGTATACTTTTGTGGAGCAAGGCATATTTCAATATGTTCTTCATCTGTCCCCATTTTTTAACTAATCTCCTATAAGTATATTAAATCAATTGCATATGTTTAGACAGGTTGAGTTCATTATCAATTTAGTAGTTATTAGTGAGATACAAAGTTGGTCAATAGTTGTAGTGGGAATAGTAGTTCATTCATTTTAGGTCTATCAATTCTTTTAATTTATTCTTATTTTTCCTTTGAATAATTCCTCACTCATTTTTATAAGGTAACTAAGTTATGTAATGAGTAGTTTGGACATCTTAACTACCAATATCTGATGGAAATCCGAGAATAGAACATGGTTACAATTTTTCCATCTATTTAATTTTCTAATGTCATTTATCAAGGATGCACCTTTGTTAAGAATATTGAAGATAATATTTACAAAATAAATGAATAAAGAGATTCATAGTGAACCAAAGGAAATAGAGTTCCACCTTTTGGGAGATGGAACCAAGGGACCTATTTCACTCTCAATTCATTAGGAAACCAAGATCCCTAAACCAAGAGACTCAATTGAGGGAAGGAGAGAACTACTAGGTAGGACTAGTAGGAGGTTTGCTTAGGTGTGAATAAAATGGGGTTGACCATTAAATGAAGCTTCAAAGGAGAAATGAAACCTCTAATGTACTAAACCCTAGAAACGTAAGACATAAATCCAAATTACTAGATAGAGAAAAACATAAAAGTACGAAAAGGATAGGAGATGTCTAAACAAGATTTAAAAACCCTAAAATTTGTTATTTTTGAAATGTATTGGGACTCATATGCCAGGCTAGGTGATTTATGTTGGAGTTGAGAAGATACAACACTACAGAAGCCCAAAAGATCTTTGCAAGCAAATAACCTGTTACAAGGAGAAGCAAAGAGAAGCAACAAAGGAAATGCTCAAGAATGTGGAGCAATGTATTCACCTGAAAATGTAAAATGAATAAATATACAAAAGATAGTTTTCAACTACATATAGATGAAAACCCTAAAAAGGAAAACCCTAGGCTTGCACAATAATAATTAATTAAGTAATTAATTATTATGTACCTAATGTTAGCTTAAGTGAAAAAAGGTAAAAGGGAACTTTACGTAATTAAACAAATATTGTTTAATTAATAAAGTAAATGTCCAATTACTCTAACACCCCCCCTTAAGATAGACATAGGGAGAAGCTAAAACCTAGAAGAGGCTACCAAAAGCAAAAGCAAAGTGTCAGGGGAACAAGGCCAGATCCGGTACCCAAGTACAAAGAAATCTCTATGAAACGGAGAAAAGGAGAAAACCTAGTGGGAAAAACTCCTCTCCAAAAAGAGATAGAACAACATGCTAAAAGAAACATGAAGGAAGGAAGGCCTCATAAAGAGCCCCTAAGGACAACTTCCTTCACCCAAAGCATAGAGCACAACTGAAGATAGCGCAGAGATGCAAAAGGTTTCATGAAGATGTCTGCAACCTGCTCGGCAGTGGGAACATACTCCAAGATGAGAGAACCATCCTACATCAATTGTCTGATGAAATGCATATGAAGCTCAATGTGCTTCATCTGCTGATGCTCCACCGGGTTGCACGAAATGTGTATAGCACTCTGATTGTCACACTAAAAAATAGTGGGACTATTAGGAGGAAAACCAAACTCAATCATCAACTGACAAAGCCATAAAATCTCCTGACTAGCGAGCACGGCAGCTCGGTACTTAGCCTTTGTAGATGATAATGCATGAGCCATCTGCTTCTTGCATGACCATGTGATAGGACTAGAGCCAAGACAAAAAACAAAGCCAGAAGTAGACTTCCGATCATTGACATCACCAGCCCAATCTGAGTCAGTGTAGCCAACAATGTGAGGATCCCCTAATGTGTAGTGAATGCCATATGAAGTGGTGCCCTGAATGTACATCAAAATACGCTTGGAAGCTTGCCAATGACTCTCATGAGGATCATGTGAGAATCAAGAGACAAGACCAACCACAAAGGAAAGATCAGGATGAGTGTGAGTTAGGTACAACAAATTGCCAACCAACTGCCTATAAAGTGTAGAATCTACTGAAGGAGTGGGGCAAGTGGTAGTCAAAACAACCCCTGACTGAAAAGGTGTGGGGGTAGGATTACAATCAAGCATGCCAAAGCATTGAAGCATATGAAAAGAATACTTCAGTTGGTAAATGGAGATCCCCTTTGAAAATTGAATCACCTGAAGACCAAGGAAATAGTGCAGAAGGCCAAGATCTGTCATCTCAAACTACTCCATCAAGGCTAGCTGAGAATTCTGAATCATAGAGGATGAGCTACCGGTGATGAGAAGATCATCAACATATAGTACAAGAATCAAGATCTCACCTTCAAGATGCTGAATATAGATTGTGTGATCAGAATGATAGCGAGTGAAACCAGTGGAGAGCAAAAAAGAGTCCATCTTCTCATACCAAGCCTGAGGGGCCTATTTGAGACCATATAATGAACGCTGAAGTCTACAAACCAAAGAAGCATCATGAAAAAATCCTTGAGGCTGCTCCATATAGATCTCCTCCTCTAGGTCACCATGTAAGAAGGCACACTTCACATCCATCTGAAAAATGAGCCATCCTCTAGAAGCTGCAAGTGATAATACAAAACGAGTAGAATTCATCTTGGCAACAGGGGCAAATGTCTTAGAGTAATTAATACCCTCAACCTATGAGAAACCCTTCACAACAAGATGTGCTTTATACTTATCAATAGAACCATCAGCAACATACTTGGTGCGATACAACCATCGACACCGAACCATCTTTCTGCCCTTAGGAAGAGGACAAAGATCCCATGTACTATTCCTCATCAAAGAAGAATACTCCTCGTCCATGGCACTATCCCACTCAGGGTGACCGGTCACCTCTGAAAATCTCTGAGGATCCTCTGAAAAAGCATGAGTCAAAAGACTAGAACCCACAGTATGAGAATGGGTGCGACAAGTGTCTAAAGGATCACCAGCCATAGATCCTGCTACCTCAATAGTAAAGCAAGCCCATTTGGGCCTCTAAGGTGGAGCAAGTGGAGGTGGAGATGGTGGATCATCAATATCCTCATCAGAATCATCCTCAAAATAATCCTGAAGAGCTGTAGTGGGTGGAGTAGGTAGTGAAGTGGACATTGGAGATAGGGTATCAACTAGAGGAAGGTGCTCATCAAACTGAACATCTCGTCGAAATAGGACCTCTTTGGAATCAGGATCAAACAACCTGTATGTCTTAACATCCTCACAGTAGCTGACAAAAATGAGGGGTCGACTCTTCCACTCCATATTTCTCCTCTGAGCATCAGGAATAAAAGCCCATGCCTCACTACCAAATACTCAAAATGATGAAATATCAGGCTTGTCATGAGACCAAGCCTCCTCAAGAGTCATATGTTGAATCACCTTGTGAGGCATCTGATTCTGAATATAGTTTGCACAATTGACTGCCTCAACCCAAAAGGATGAATAAATGGACCTGGACTGAATCATACAATTAGCCATCTCCTGTAAATTCCTGTTCTTTCGCTCAGTGATACCATTCTGCTGAGGGGTGTAGGGAACAAAAAAATAATGCTACAAACCATGCTTAGTGCAAAAATCTTTGAAAGCCTGATTCACATACTCCCACCCATTATATGTACGTATCCGCCAAATAGAAAGACCAAACTGCTTCTCTACAAATTTCTTGAAGACACAAAAGGAATCAAAGACATCAAACTTGTACTTAAGAAAGTACAACCATGTGCATCTAAAGAAGTCATCAATGAATGTGAGTACATACTTGGCCCCTAAAAAAGAAGGAGTGGGAAATGACATGAGGTCACTATGAATCAACTCCAAGGGTGCCAAGAACGAGTGGTACTTCCCTTTGGAAAGGGATCCCTGTGATGCTTCCCAAGCACACAACCATGACAAACACCGTCAGTGCAGGAGATCTGTGGAAGACCAAGAACAAGTGACTGTGTACTCATCTGCTGAAGATATATGTAACTAACATGGCCCAAACGCTCATGCCAAAGCTGACTCACTGAATCTGCATGTGCTATAAGAGATGAACCTGTACCCTCAGAAGGTGCAAATCCACCAAATCTGTAAAGACAAGATGCAGTATCAACACTACCAGTAGCCACAATCAAATTAGAATCATGGAGGTCCCGAATAACCACATCATGTGGTGAGAACTCAATTGTCTTACCAAAACCAATGTGGCAAATCTGATAAATTGACAAGAGGCTCGTCGAAATGTTAGGAACAACCAAAACATCCTATAGAGTGCCCCCATCCAAAGAGATAGAACCTGAACCCAAGACTGCAATCTGTGAAGTACCACAAGAGGTAAGAGAAGTGACCAACTACTTGTAGGAGTTGATAAAATACAACACCACAAACCCCGAAGATCACCTGCATGCAAATAACCTATCACAAAAGAAGAGATGGAGACAAACAAGCAAGGGTTCTCTGAAAACTGAAAATGTATATATTAGAGAGAATGAGAGAATGAATTGATATGAAATACAATGGGATCAATCCTTATAAAAAAGAGATCATGCAAACCCTAATAAAACCCTAATAGGAAAAACCCTAATAGAAGCCCTAATAGGATAACATTTAATAATTAATATAATTATTAAATGTCACTTTATGCAAACTAACGTGAAATATTAAGAAGGGGATAAAGGTAACTTAATCAACATAATTAAGTTAAGACCTTTACTCTAACACCCCCCCTTAAGATGAACAACAGTGCAGCTACAAACAAATACAGAAAAAGCAAAGGTAACTACATGCAAGAGGCAACATGGGTCCCGACAACTAGGCTAGATCAGGTACCCAAATACAACCAAATCTGTGTAAAATGGAGAAATAGAGAAAACCTCATGGGAAAAAGCTCTACTCTAAAAAGAGAAGAAGAAAGCCAAGAAGAGACATCACTGAAGTAGAAGAAGCTGCAAACAACTGTCGAAAGATGACTGCTATGGTGCTGAAGAACCTCTGCTAAAGATAAGATGATCAGGAACAAGAAGACAATAATCTGCATGTGTGCCCATACGACACTACTCGAATTAGATGGCAAACAAAGGCAAACACCTGGAACAAAGATACAGATGGCACAAGAACCAATAGTCTAAAACATTGATCAACTTAGAATGGAAGATTCCTTCCAAGGTGAAACCAAGGAAGCATTAGCATGAACAGTATAATACACCCCCATAATGGTGAAATGGGAGCCTGACAGAGTAACTGAAATGGTGTGCAACACCCTGTAGTGCATGAAGAAGATAGAATATCTAAAAGTGCACAAGAAAGAACCTGCAACTGAAAAAGTGGTGTGCAAAACAAAGCGCACATGCATGAGGTGGGAATCATATGGATCCATGGTCATCATGGAGGGACACTCACTGCACAAAGGTGTGATGGCAAACAAAGGCAAACTACACAACCCCCATGGTATGGATTCACTGTTGTCGTGGAGGGATACTCACCGGACAAAGATGTGATGGAAAAATAAAGGAAAACTACACAACCCCTCATGGCACTTTATAATATCAGTGCGAGTACAAAATATGGCACAACATTATGTGCAAAATCTCTAAAAGATGCATGTACAATAGTGTGGCACTTTATCTTAGTGCGTTTACATAAAAGATTACTTACAAATGATACTCAAAATGTCCTAAAAAGAAAAAATATTGGAAATACATGAAGAACAGCCAAAAACGAAGCATCCCATGCAAACAAAATGTTTCCAAGAGCAAATATGTCTAGGTAATCCACCAGAGTGTGAAAACACAAATAACTGAATAAAAGATACCTGGAATGAAATATAGAAAAATGGCATTGATGAAACTAAAGAGCTCTAAAAGATGGTTCCAATGCCACTGAGATTGTAAAAAATGGAGAAACTGATCAAAAGTTATGAGCTTGAGACTGAAAATAGCCCCTTTGTTTTCAACTGGCTGTAGAATGCACCAACATAAAAAAGAAGTGATGAGACCCACACCACTAGAAAGATGAGAAAACCAGCTTTCTGACAATATCTCGTTTGCCAAAAAAGATATCGTATGCCCAAGTTACGGCCTCCAGAATAAATCAGCTCCAAAAAGGGAAAAAACCAGTGCTGGGTTAAATTTGACGGTCATATGGCTATTGCAGCAAAAACACTGGGTTAAATTTGATGGCCAAACGACCGTCACCGTAAAAGTGTGATTGGGCTTATTTTCGAAAAAATTGTTTTTTAAAAAATAAAAAACAACAAAAAAATTTTTGGTCGGGCGGGGGTTGTACCACCGTGGCCACTGTACTACCGTCGGTGGTACTGACAGTCCGCCGGTTGGCAGTAAGGCCACTGACGGCTGTCAGTACGCCGAGCGATGTACTATGGGCCGGCAGACCTGCATACACAGGTACTTGTTGGTACCCCAGTACCAAGGCCGGCACGCCCTTAAACTGCCTTTGATTTTTTTCTTGATTTTGTTTTTGATAAAAAAACAAATGTTCACAAAACATTTTTTTTGACCGGATTTTTTTTTTTTAAATCTAAAAAAATGACAATATTTTTCTGAAAAATAAAATGACGGAAAAAAACTTTTTTTACCAGCAAATGGATGGCCGTACGGTCGAATTGTAAAAATTTTTTGCCTCAGATTTTGACTTTGTCCAAAATGGACAAATGGACAATCGATTTAGGGGTTTTGGACTGCTGCGGACGCAATGGCGATGTTCGTTTGAGCTAAAAATACTTCAAAAATGCAGGTGTGCCCTAGATGAAGAAAACAAGCCCCAAATCCTTGAAGCTCCAAGAATCTTCACAACAAGAACAAGAAGCAGTAGGTGTGGAGCTCTGATACCATGTAGGAGTTGAGAAAATACAACACCACAAACCCCGAAGATCACTTGCATGCAAATAACCTGTCACAAAAGAAGAGATGGAGACAAACAAGCAAGGGTTCTCTGAAAACTGAAAATGTATATATCAGAGAAAATGAATTGATATGAAATACAATGGGATCAATCCTTATAAAAATGAGATCATGCAAACCCTAATAAAACCTTAATAGGAAAAACCCTAATAGAAGCCCTAATAGGATAACATTTAATAATTAATATAATTATTAAATGTCACTTTATGCAAACTAACGTGAAATCTTAAGAAGGGAATAAAGGTAACTTAATGAGCATAGTTAAGTTAAGACCTTTACTCTAACACTACTGAGTGTGAGTCATATGGTGAGAAGCACCAGAGTCTAAAATCCAAGTGGACCAATTGGTCGATGCTCGTGCAGTGAGAGCATGACCCTTCCCTATGATGGAAGAAGAAGAAGAAGAATGAGGTGAGGAGATGTGTTTCTGTTGCATGGCGTCCTCTAAAGCCTCTAATCATTTCCAACACCTGGAAATTGGATGACCTTGCTTGCCAGAGAAACTGCAAGTGTCTCCTGATTTCTCCTTAGTCTTGGAGGAAGACTCACCAGACTTCGAAGATTTCCCATGTTTCAGATTAAATGGTGGTTTAGAATCAGACTTAGGAGGCGATTTGGAGCAATGCTCACTATGTGCAAAATCTTGCTTGGGCCTCAGTTTCTGCTTCTATTTCCCCTTCTATGACTGAGCAACCAATGCTTTGCTCTTTGAACCTGAGAGCATATCCATTTGAGAAAGGTGAGACTGTTCCTGAGACAAACGCTCACAAAATAAATCAAAGGTAGGTATGATAAAACTGGCACCCAAACCATCCATGGTGGAGTAGAAGGAGGAAGCAAATATCTGAAATGGACCATGAAGCTTTGAAAGAATCAAGTAAATGCACTCTGTGTCTATCTTCTTCTTTCCACAACCCTATAAAATAGTGCAGATAGTTTTGAACTTGTTCAAAAAATCCTCAATAGTGGGAAATAAATTAGGTAACAATGAAGTTAGCTCTGCCTCAATCTGTAATGCACGAAACTCATTAACGGCCCCAAAAAGTGTCTCAAACTTCAGCCACATGGCTCGAGGAGTGAGCAAAGCATCAAGGTGAAACAAAAGATTGTCTAAAACATGCATGCATAAAAAACCCATAGCCTCATCCATCTTGTTCCTGTGTTGCATAATCTCAAAAGGATGCTACAACTAAGGCTAAACCTCATCTAAACAAGACCATAACCCTCGTGACCTAAGTAGCCTCATCATGCAAGACTTCTAAGTGTGATAGTTATGTGATGTGAGTAGTTCAATTGAAGAGTCTGCCATGAAACCCTGCATCTATACCTGCTTGTGTTTTTTATTATTATGTGATATTTCAAAATAGATAGAAGATGCAGAAGGGTTTGTATTTTTGAGAGTTTTGGTGTTTTTTTTTCTGATATAAATGACAGAAAGCAAGAGAAAAACACCCCCCCACAAAAGATAAACCCAAACCCTAGTACAAACTAAGAAGAAGGAAACAATGCATAAGCAAAAAATACTTCAAAAAAAATTCTCATGTACCTGGTGAAAATTCTGATAAAATAGATCACATCACTGAATAGATCATGTTGAGAGCTTTCCAACGCCTATTCAAGTTTGAAAAATGGAGTTTGTTTGCATCTTCTATGACCCCGGAAGTGAAGAAAGAAGACCTCACTTTGACTGGTAAAAAATATCTAGACTGGTAAAAAATTTATAAAATTACCTGCACCATCAGATCAGTACCGAAACCAGCTTTCCAATGCTTCTTGTTGTTTGAAAAATGGAGCTAAAATGCCCGAGTTATGCCCAATTTTGTGAGAGAGCAAAACAAATGCCCTATTAGACCCCTTTAGCACCTGGGGGCTAAAAAAAATGGCCCCTGGTCGCCTGGGCGGACCAGGGGGCTAAAGTTGGGCCAGAGCCCTCGGTCACCATATGACCTAGGGGTAGGGGGTTTAAGCCCACGAGGGCTGGAGGTGCCGACTCGGGTCAGCGAGGCCGGTGGGAGCAAGTCGGCGGGCTCGCAGGTGGCGAGCCCGACGGCGATGAGCTCGTCGGAGCACAGTGGGCGGGGTGAGCAGAGCGGGCTTGATAGAGTGGGGTGGGTTGAGCCAGGGAAGAGTTGGGTTGGGTTGAGCTGAGCGGAGCACGACGAGCTAGGCGGGTGTCGGTGGGGAACCAAGCGGAGCGTAGAGGCAGATGGCTGAGCTCGGCGGTGGTGCCGATGGTGGAGCAGTGGCCGCTTGGCGGTGGATGGGCGGCAATTGAAAAATGCACGAGCCGTGCAAATTAAAAATTAAAAAACCTTTATTTTTTTAATTTTTTTAATTTTTTGCATTTTTTTTCTTAGGGGGTCGTACGACAAAACCCTAAGAAAAATATTGCAATCCTGGTTGATTGTGGCCAAAATTGATAATTTGACAGTTGATTTAGGGGTTTTTGAGTGCTACGAATCCAATGGCACTATCCGTTTCAGCCCAAAGTGAACCTAAAATTCAGAGCATGTTGATTCCACAAGAAGAAACCTTAGAACCCTAGATTTGCTTCCAATGCAAAAATCTCAAAACAAGAACAAGCAGCTACAAATTTGAAGCTCTGATACCATGTTGGAGTTGAGAAGATACAACACCATAGAAGCCCAAAAGATCTTTGCAAGCAAATAACCTGTTACAAGTAGAAGTAAAGAGAAGCAACAAAGGAAATGCTCAAGAATGTGAAGCAATGTATTCACCTGAAAAAGTAAAATGAATAAAGATACAAAAGATAGTTTTCAACTACATATAGATGAAAACCCTAAAAAAGGAAAACCCTAGGCTTGCACAATAATAATTAATTAAGTAATTGATTATTATGTACCTAATGTTAGCTTAAGTGAAAAAGAGGTAAAAGGGAACTTTATGTAATTAAACAAATATTGTTTAATTAATAAAGTAAATGTCCAATTACTCTAACAATTTAGTCCTACTACAAGAATCTGGGAAAAATATAGAATCTTCAAATGAAAAATTAGGATCTGCATAAAATTGGTGAAATGAGATATACTGGGACTCATATGCCTAGAGGGGCGATTTAGTCCTACTATCAGGGTTTGACTAAAAATTTTGTAGCCTTGATTGATCTTCGATAGCTTTCTTTTTGTCTGATATCCAAGTCTAAAAAGTTTGAATTCCAATCTATAGGCAAGTTTGTGTGGACATGAAAAATTTTGGACAAATTTGACAACTTTCTTCAATCTTGGAACTTTGTCTTCAAAGTATCTTCAACCTCTAATCCGCCTAGATCTGCAATCACACATAAAGAGGGAATTTTTTTGTTGTGTTAGGAAAAAGAGGTTTTCCTTGGTCAAACCTCATTTTGGTAATCAAACCTTAAAATGAAATGAAATATCATGAAGGAATGATGAATGAACATTATGCAATGTTGCAATTCACCGAATCCTTAAAATAAAGGCTGCAAAATTATTTGAAATACCTCCAATGGATGTGGATCTTGACTCTTGATCTTGATGTGAGATAATGTCATTGAATGATTGCTTGAATCATGAAAACCTACATCACAAATGTTAGCTCACAAACACACATGATGACTTTTACATGATGTTTGACTCTCAAATATTTATCCAAATGATTGAAAATCAACTCTTAAAGGCTCTTGAATGAATAATTGAATTTGTAGACCACACTTGCACATGAAAATTTCTATTTTACTAGATTTATTGTTAACATAAATAATGTGAAACAACCTTGTATTTATAATTGTTTATGCCAAATTTCTTGAAATCAAAACACTACAAGCTGACAATAGATTGAGGATAATAAAATACTACAAAGAATTTGATTTAAAATAGGTCTTGGTTAAGGAAGGACTCATACACGAAGTTAGGAGTATGAGTCCTAGTGTCTTAAACATGAGACACAAACTCCAAGAAATGTAGAGTTCAATGTAACATTTAAAATAAAGTCTTGAGACCAAGGTGGGACCCATGTTCCCAAGGTGGCGTATGAGTCCCAGATCAATAGACCTAAAACACATAACCTCAAACATTTAAATATGATTTTTGAATTGCTAAATTTTTGGATTATCCTTAGAAAAATGCATTAAATAAGGCTTGTGGATGTAAAATAGGACCAATTAGGGCATAAAGAAGCCAAATTTTAATAGGGAGGGCCCAAAAAATGTGAAAGCACAAAGGGATACATTTTCCTACACTATGCATAGATATTGAAGGTGGTTCATAGTAATTTTGTTAGTCTGTTTTTGCACCCTTCCTTCAAGAGGTACACTCATTCTACCCAAAAACTCAAATTTTATGGCTAAATGATATTGCTCATCATCATTTAGCTATTGAATTTGTGTTTTTCATTTCTCTACATATATATATAACCAAATTTGGGATTAGACATAATATAAAAATATTTTAGAAGTACATATTCTTTCACAAGGCTTACTAAGATGCAATAATAAGTGTCTTTACAATGTAATCAATAATTCTTCTCACTTTCAATTATTCCTTTCTCTATCTTCTTCGAGATTTGTTACTTCCTTGTTAGCTCAAAAAATTTATCTTTTACCTACCTATGCATTCATATAAAAATATTTTTCTAATTTGTGTTATATACTCATGATTAGTACATTGTTGGATTCATTATGATAATGGAATTTTCTCATGGAGCTATATTTCCTAGTATAGATTAAAAAATACAATAGAATAAGGATAATTTTGAATCATAAGGAAGCCAGAATATCTCATTTAAGTTTTTTTAGTTTATTCTTAGGTTTTCATATCTTGGAACATTATGTTCATAACAATGGTATTCTTACTTTTGGTACTATTTTGGTGTAAGTTCTCAAGAAGTATAATTTATTTGAGAGCTTTATAAATTCAAAAAATTTATAGATATATTATCAAGGAAGGATATCAATTTTTTTGTACACTAATAATTGTGGTATGCCTATACCACCATTTTAAATATTTTTAAACTTCAAAGGGAAATTATTTACAATAGCTAGTTATATATAATATTAATAGAATGATATTATATAGGAAAAGAATAAATAATTGATGTAAATATTAAACTTGATAAATAAATCTATATATCTTAGACCATAATGTTTGGTAGATACCATTAATTATTATTTTCATATCATGGATCACAAATTTCATGATTATCCTTGAAGAGAGTTACTTCATCTGAATATTGGAGTTCTTGATTATTATTAGTTAAGAACCTTAGATATTTTTAGTTTCATACATGGAATCACATTCCTATGGAAAAATATGAGCACATGGATCTAAAAATTAGGCCTTTCTTAGTTGTGGTTTATATAAATGGTTTTGAGGATTATCAGTTGCTCCACCATCTATACACAAATTGTTCATAGAGACGAGTTTCTATTTTGAAGAGGGGTTTATTTAGATCCATGCATGAAACTTATACACATCCTATTTTGATATTGGAGTCACCTATAACTGATTATAAATATTCTAATGGTTTAGATCCACCTTGTATTCTTACTAATGAATATTCATCTTCTTTTACTTTTGATATTGGGAGTGAATATTATGAATTACCTTCCTACTCAACTATTGATCACCCTAAATTTGGTGATTATCCTATTGATTCAAAAACCATTGGTCCACTTTTGGATTGGTAGATATTTTAGGATGAAAGTTATTGATTTTAAGATCCATTAGAAACTAGGTAAACTGATTCATAGTTTCAAGGATCTTTGCACATCCTCATTTCTACTACATTTGATCTATATTATTTCCAAGAGGCTTCTTGTATTCCTAACTAGGATACAACTATGCAAGAGGAATATAGTTACTTGATTATGAATCACACATGAGATCTTTTCCCCCTTCCCAATGGAAGAAAAAATATTTTATGCTAATGAATCTACCAAAAAAATCACAATAGGCAGAATAGTAGATAAGTGTAAGGCATAGTTAGTTATATAAAAAAATTTCTTAGGTTATCCTTATTGATTACTTAAAGACCTTTGATCTTATAGTGAATATGAATTCCATTGAATTCATAATTTCTATCATTTTATCTCTTATGAGAGGTTTTCCAAATGGATATGAAGATTATTTTCCTTTATGAAGATCTTGAGGAGAAGATATACATGGACTAGCCACAATATTTTTTCAGAGTCTTCAGTAACTTATAGAATCCAAAAAAAATCACCATGGCTTAAAGAAGGATGCAAGGACCTAATACACTATGATTAATTCCCTCCCTCTCACACTTTAATTCTCTCATCACTAGTAAAATATGAAATTTTCACGGTTGTAGGATGATTCACTTCTTCTAGTTATGTATGTTGATAACCTTTTGAAAATAGGGAGTTCCTAATTTACCATTGCAGTAGTAAAATTTCTCTCCATGATATATTTATAATTATCAAAATGGGCTTGTTTCATATATTTCTTAATATTAAGATTATAAATCTATTTTATTTACCACCATCACCTATTCTAGGTATTCTTTGGATTCTTTTTCTTGGGTTTACATGGTTAAGTATAATAATATTATTACTCCATTTCTTGTCAAAGTAAAACATGATATTTCATGTTTCTAACCTCTAATTCATAGAACCTTTTATAAGAAACTTAATGGGAGTGTCATCTACATCACTCGAATGAAACCCAAAATTTCATATATTTTGGGGCATAGTCTCTAGATTTTTGTAAGAGAACCATGAGTTGCATTAAAAAGTAGAGAAGAAAATTATCGACTACATTCAAGGTATTCATAGTTTCTAGATTCACTATGTAGTATTAATCGATATAACCTTGGTGGGATACACATATTTATAAGATTGATTACGAAATTATTAGTATCACACTTATCCACTTTAGTTTATAGACTCTCACCTAGATTAAGTTTCATTTCTTGGTAACGAAATAAGTAGCTTTTTGTTCAAGTCTAATTTTAGCTAGGGTTAAATATCGAGGAGATATAAATACCACAATGGGGGATAGTATTCTACAGATATAATTATTATATTTGTTTCCTAGCAAATTTGGCCATTAATAATATTTTGTGACAATTGAAGTGTTATTTATACCTATTGGGGGAATATTTTGTAATTCCTTTAACAATTAAAAAATGGTATTTTCAGCCATAGCTATGATGAGAAATTAATCTCCCCTCTCATAAATGGGAGGTTCCCTTCTTATTTCTAACTAAATAAACTAGCAATTGAACTATTCTTATGTACACTAAAATTATCCATAGGGTTGTTTCCCTCATCCTATTCTCTTCTTTCATAATAGATGTTTTCCTTTTACAATAATTACAATAGTACACCCTTGATGTTTACATGTAGAAAAATGCTAAAAACTGTATGGAGAAATAATGACCAATATTTGATTTAGCTAGACATAATAATAACTAGAATGATATCTCAACAAGTAATGATGACAAGAAAATCTATAAAAGAACAAAGAATTCTATCACTTTCCATGATGATTAAAGTTGTAAAAAGTGTAGCAAGTTGTATCTCAAAGACTATCAATGAGAAACACCAAAAGATCCACAAGAACGTAGGCAATAATCATAGCTCAAAGTCTTCATGTTATTAGCTGAATCCATACATGAACACATAAATCTGCAAACACAATATTGTTGCTCAAATTCTACCAATATCAAATTTGAATTCTCGTCAGCAATGAAATATTACATCACTTGAATAAACCAATTTAAAGATAGTGTGATAACAGATATGTAAGAACAATCTTACACACAACAAATATTCTCCAAAAAAAATTTGGATGCACAAATTCACTTCTTTTATTGATCAATTTTTGATATGCATATTCAACACAAAGATTCAAGTATGCTTCTTAAAATGCGAAGTGTTTTTGCTTCAAAAGATAAAAATATCCCTTACAAAATAAAATCCCTCATATATATCTAGAGGAGAGTTGAGAGCTAATCTAGGAAAGCAATAACTAATTTGATTTATTCCACGGGAGAGTCCAATTTGATTTAGGACTTACTTGTTTTTACATGTAATTAAATTTCAAAAAAAGACATGTAAAATTTCAAAAAACAATTACATAAAGCAGGAAAAATACTAAAAAATAAACTAAGGGAAAATAAGACACTTTCAAATCCCTCCACCATCGTTCTCCAAGAGATCTTCATATTTCTTTAGGATCGCTTGAAATTCTTGATTGTTAGGACCTAATGTATGCTTGGAAACAATAGGAACCTTTTTTCTATAATCCTTGATAGTGTTTGATATTTCCCATGTCTTTCCAAAAATAACTTAAGGTTACCTAGAGTAAGTTGAATATCCAACAATTTGTCTATGGATGCCACTATGAAGGCTTGATCTTTAAATTCTTTCTGGATCATAGAAGTGAACTCCTAGATAACTTTATCAAAAGGGAGAAATTTTTTATTAGCACCAAGTAATTTTAATGGTAGCTGCTTGATTCTATTGATAAGATTTAAATCATTATCTTCATTGACTTCTCAAGCTTCCTATAAATCCTTGATTAAACCTTTGAGGACACTGATATTATGCTTCATTGTTTGGTTGATATCAATGAACATATCCCTGTTAGGAAGAACCCCTTTCTCAAATAACACACTTATCTTTAGTTCTTTCATCTTTGTCCAAACTCCTAGATGATCCTCCATTTCTTGAAAATTCTTAGAAAATCTATCAATGGTCTTATTCAACACGATCTTTAGTTGTGTCATACTTTCCATCCTTTCCATAGATGACTTAAAATATGATGAACCTTTTTCTTTCATTTTTTTAATTAAATCACCTATTAGTCTACCCCTAGAATGAGTTTTCTCTACCTTTTATATCAAAATATCCTCTATACTAGTTTCCAAAATTTCTACTAACTCCATAGATTAATTAATCTTTTAGAGTACTGAGGTCAACTTCTTAGCCTTGGCCTTATACTAAATTTTAATCTTTTTCACTTGATCGTAATGCTCAATGATAGAAGAAAGTGTTTCTTGTGCATCCTCGTTGGCTGACTCGTGAGACAATTTTCCATGTTCTACCCTGTGATTGAGTACTCAGATATGTCAATATCTTCTACTGTCTTTCGAAGAGGAGGTTGTGCAGCCTCTACATACTTATTTACTACTTTTTCCACCAACACTCGAGAATTTTTTTGGATTCTTTATTATTTTCTCTTTGTTGGCACCAATTGATTGAAGTCAAAGTCATATAGAGAGATGAATTTATTATTTCTCTTTGGTGTTTGGATTTGCAACCAAGGTGGAATGGGAGAAGAAATATCTTCAAGTCCTATAGTCATGGTTTGAGAAGTTAGAGATGCATACACAAAAATTGTAGTAACAAAGGATTGTTAGTCAAAGTGGCTCATGGGGTCTCTACATTTGTTACATTTTGTATAGGTTCAAAAATGAATTTATCTAACTCTCAAATAGAAGTTATATCATAGGAAGTATAAGATAGACTTGGAATACTAGAAGTAGAACTAAAAAAATATCCAAACTCATTCCTAGGGCTATCAAAAATAGATCTTGATGGTGGGGATGAATGAATACAATGAATGGTGATAGTAGGTTTCATAGAAATAAAAGCATAAAAAAAAATGGTTGCTCAAAAATATTAGGAGGGATAGGGGTAAGCACAAAAGTAGTAATGGTAGAAGAAGTGATAGTACGTGGACTCTAGAATTTTCTCTTAAGAGGAAATTTATTTTTCCTCATTTTTCCTTTCTTCCTCTTCTGATTCCTCTTTCTAGACTAATAATTCCTTTGTCATAGTAGATTCCCCCTCAATAGTTTGAACTTAATTCCCCTTTACAAGAAAATTAATCCTTGGTTTGGGAGCCTTGATAGAACTACGTACATCTCCTTTATTATTTATTCTTATTTTGGCCTTCTTACCTTCAAGTTCCTTAGCTATTTCCTCCAAACTAGTGTCAAAATGTTTCAACTGTATCCCCTTTCCTTGTAACCAAAAATTTGTATTTGCAAGGATAGGTTCAAATATTATTTGGATAGATGCGATTTTCTTTTGGGACAATTGAATTGAAGGTAGAGAAGATCTTGCAATATTATTCTTTTATAGATTGGGTCTAAAATATTTTCATCAACTTTGATACATTCTAGAATATCTACTAGATCAAGATTATCAATCTACTTGAAGGTCAACCTAGAGTAATATATTTTCCTAATCTCCTCCACTATCCTAAAATCTTCCCACACATATTCAATCTACTATACATGGGTGTATAATTTCTTAATCCTATCCTTCATTCCCCTATAATAAAAATTAGGCCTCTTTTTTTGGTCTTCATTGTAACCCATTACATTTTTGACTCTATGGCCTTAGCCTTCAAATATGTCCAGATAGAATACTTGCAATTTGTAAGAGAAACTTAAAATCTAGATTTTGTGATTCCATCTGCTTATTATGGACTACCATTATTTTCGTGCAAAGCTCCATTAGAAAAATCTTGTTACTAGGGTACCTCAGGAGCATGTAAGGATAACCTGTGAAGCAAATAACTCTAAATTATTTGAATGTAGGAAATTGCAAGTATTATCAACCATATTTATTGACGATAATCCAAGCTTCATCAAAACCTCTTTTGTTACCCAATTCCCTATGAAACATACATAGATGGGAGGAAAATAAGGCATCGTTGACCCTTCAAAAATGATGAATGCTTTTGTTCAGCATCAATTGTGAATAGTATTGGTAAATTGGAATGTTTATTGTCACCTTTTGTTGTCAAACCTAGAAAGATTCTCATATGAGAAACAAAAATACCAAGTAGGGGGTCATGTATAATTGCACGAAAGTGGCTACCTTGATCATTTGTTTGTAAATAGAATCACAGAGCTATTTTTCCCAATAGATTTTTTCTTGTCTCTTCCTAATAACATGGATGTACAAAAATAGCCAATCCTAAAAATCTGAGGAATTAGAAAAACCTTTTACCCTACTGAGAAGGTAATCAAATCATTAATTTCCTCAAAAAAAATCACTTCTAGGAAATGTTTTTGACCATCTTGAAATTCTCAATTGTGGATTCTTCAACCATCTAGAATTGATTGCCCTTTTACAACTATCTATATCTTGATCAAAATGAGCTCATGCCTTCTTACTTGTAAGATTCAAATATTTGTCAATACTTTGACTTTGAAAGATTAAATCAAAGAATTCTAGATCAAGCCTAAAGATCACATTCCCATTGCTGGAACCCGTAAATTTTTCCTAGTTCCACTGAACATGTAGTGACCAAACCCTAATAATTTTGGCCATAGGGTTGAGGTTTTACAAGTTATTCATGTTCACACCCTCATTTGGTATTCGGGCTTCTATTTTTGAATTGACTAGTTGTATCTATTTTCAGGTCTTTTTCTTAATCCCTCATGGCCTGAAGTCCCACAGTTTACTAGGCCTTTCATTATCCTTCCTGTCATGACTACGTGGTCTTTCTAAAAAAACTTTAGGTGCATGTGCTCAAATTATTCCTTAAGCCGAGCTCTAAGTGTTCACATCACCTATCGCTCATTCATTTACAAATTTCCTCATGCATCCCACGATGAGAGATTCCTTTCCTTTTCTTCCTGTTAGCCACTCCTAGTCTCTCACGTGTTTGGTTCTATCCATGGGGAGGTAACACCCCATAAGCGATGCAGTCAATATTTTGACCTATCGCTACCCTTTTAACTGTTGCTCATTGTTTTGTGCAAGATGAAGCAGAACCTACGACTACTGATATGCAAGTCATCTTCCATCACTGGGATCTAGTGTTTCATTGGTTCACCTTGGCCAGGGATGGGTTATCAAGCGATGAGTGATAAAAGTAAATTCAATGGCTAGAATCCTTCTATCAATTATCAATGGCTCGTATCTCATTGCTAGCCTCACAAGTATCACTAGTTGAAGTCCCAAAGTGGACCTAAGAGAAACATCGCCCGATGCGATATCAAAAAAGGTGACACGTATTATCTACCTCACCCATCACTTGGTGCGTGTACCAAGTCATTGAAATGACACTATTAGGTGGTGAATACATGCGAACTATAGGATTAAGTTTTCAAGCTTGTAAATCAATGGTGTGTATTTAAATGAAAACGAGCAACTGATAGAGTGGGTATTCTCACTCGTGTGAGCTTCCTTGTTCCATTAATGGTTCTCATACTAGGATGAATAATAGTAGAAGGGTTCTATTTTAATTTTCTTTGAATTGTCTCTATGTGTTTTATGTCCACAATCATATACTGGGGTTAAATTAGGGTTTTCTATATTGTATGAATTGGTGTATATTTTGGGCAAGGGTGATATTGAAAATTTAGTATTACTCTGCAATTATAATTGTGAAGTTTATATCTTCAATTCAACACCTAGTTGAAATTGTAATTAAGAAGGAAACCCTATTTTAAGGAAAGGATGAGCCAACTAGGTGAGTCATCAACCTCTAGACCCACCTCAAAGAGGAAGAGGCAACATGCCTCCCATGAAACAACACATGAATTTGAAGCCCCTAATAGGAAGAAAGGGAAGCCAAAGAACTATGTTTGTTTTATGGACAAGTTTTAGCCTCCTGATGTCAAAGGAACTGGTAGGAAGGCCATAGGAGATGGGGTGTTAACCTCAAATTTTAAAGACATCACAATAGAGATTGGTGATATTGTTGTGTAAGAGTCATGATGGAAGTTAATTTTGAATGTCTTTACAAGGAGGCATGCTTCACACCTTGGCCATAATATTTGGGGATATGACTTGGGAAAGTTAGTTATATCAAATGCATTTGTGGAAGTGGAATTGATGTTGCAACTCACAAATAGGTATGATGATGTTAATAAGGCTATTACTAATACATCTGGTAAAACCCTCCTAGAGATAAAGAGGAGTAAAGTCACAAAAGTATTTAACATGAACCATGATGCTATCAAAAAAATCAGCATGGAGAACTTGCAGAAATATTATAATACCCATAGGATTGGGTACAAACAAGGTGAATTACCCAAGTATAGGTGAGAAAAGGGTTCCACATTTGCACTCAAGGAGGTCAAACCCTTGGATTGTGAAGAATTTTTCTACTACTTTAGGTATAAATATTTCATGCTATGGCAAGTGCTTGAAATTAAATGTGATGAAATGATACCGTCGTCCATGCTGGTTATGATTATGGACATCAACCACAGGTAACAACATAGGTGGTTCGACTATGCTCACCATACTGCTAAGAATATTCATTATTATTTAATAAGGCTAAAAGAGAGAAGAACCCCATTGAAATTTGGGCATTACTCTTTGTTAATGCACATGCTCTTGTATCAAGGAAGGGAGGCTTTCAGTAGATATTCATAATTCAAGCAGGTAGAAGATAGCAACCATAGATTACCTATATAGATGTGGACTTACATCTTGGATTTGTGTTCTCTCACTTTAGACTACATCCTATTTTGTAATGCAATAAAGTACATTATTCTAGTGCAAATGGCGATAGGGCCAAAAAAGAGGATTTCTAAAACAATCAGAGCTTTGTTAAGGCCAAAGGAATATGAAGGTGGCCCCAATTATGAATGTAATTGGGGAGATTGGTATTTGTATACCAAATGCACTATTATTAGGTGTTATGGAACTACTATGGCCCCACATGTACTGCCCGTATGTGTCTCTAATAGGTTGCCTTTTATGGAAATCCTGTGGAAAATGGATAATAGTGATGCTAAAAAATTTAGGGCTTCCAAGAAGGCCTCTATCATTGTGACCACCTTTTCTTTTGATCATTTATTTCTCACTGCTAAGGTGGCCTATGAGGTTTTTGGTATAATGGTTAATAATTTGAGGATGAGTGTATCCCCTACCAAGAGGATTGATCTTTAAGGGGTCATTTATAGAGAGAAGAATAAATGAGGGATATGAGGATATGGTCCTCACGACTTTTTTTTCAAAGAGGATGTAGTAAGGAACTTGTTAATGACAAATGATGCTCAAAATAGGAGAAAAGTATGGCTAAAATTTTTTGAGGTAGAGAAAAGAGCTCTTAGAAAGAATTACTTTTATTAAAGTCCATATAAGCACATTGTTGATAGGTTTTATAGAATGGAATTACTCCTCAATAATTTCATTGAAGACACTTTCTTAGAAAAGGTAAAACAAGCAGAGGACTTGGCCCAAGCTACCTTACAGGAGCACTTGATGAATACTTGTGGCCAATAAAAGGATTTGGTGGCACCAAAGGTTCAACAATAGCCATTAGACATTGAAGACATCCCTGCCATGGAATTTCCCCCTGAAGATATTGGTGAAACATAGGATGTTGAAGAAGATTTCCACCAACCTTCTACTAAGTTAGACCACATTGAACACTGAGTAGAATAGGAATCCTCCTACCCTGATGTTGGAGATGCAATGGAACCTTTTCTTACAGATGATAGGTTAGTGCGTTGGGAGTACGACGAGAGCTAGGATAATGATGCAAGGATTTTAGCCTATGCTAAATTCTTGGAAGATGATTCTTTTATGGCTTCAAAGGAATTCAAGGAATTCATTGTTGAAATATAGGCTCAGGAAATAAATGATAGAATTCAAGCAGCACTAGAGGTAGCTGATCATTCTCAACGGGAGGAGGTGAAAAGGAAAATTGAAGATGAGATTTCCCAAGAGATCGCCCAAATGAATCTAATGGAGGCTAGGAGGTTAGTCAAAGATAGTGGAATGATGGTTATGCCTGGTTGGATTTTCTCCTCCATAATTGCCTTGGATGAAATTAAAAGTGACCCAAGTGCTTCGGTGTTTGAGGAAACATTTGATGATAAGACCTTTGGTTTAGGTTCTAGTCCAAGTTTACATGCATTGGTTGTTTGGTCTCTAACCCTAGATTCAGGGAGATGTGTACTTAGTATAACAATGACTATCCTCTTGAGAGATGTGATAATTGGAAGAGCTTCGAAGACGATAGCTCCACAAGCCATGAGGCTAACAATGCATTCAACTATGGTGAGTGTTGATACAATAGAGATAAGTCAGGCTAAGTACTCAAAATTATTTGATAAGGACAAAAAGTTATTCAAGGAGTATAACAAAGTAAGGGTTAGTCTCACCAAGGCTAACTAAAAGGCACTCCTAACCTATATATCTAATACTTCACCATAGGATAAGGATACTCTAAAATTGAGAATCAATGCATTGAAGAAGGAGCTTCAGGCAACCAAGTCTGAGTAAAACAAGCTTCAAGAAGACATGAGAAGTATCTCAAAAGAGACTACATGGTTAACTTATAAAGTTTTCCATGAAGCATATGAGAGGTTTTAGAGTACTCAATAGGTTTTCATGAACACCCGGAATAAGTGGAGTAGTAGGTTAAGCAGTCTGAAAGAAATCCAAAAAATTCCAAAAGGAGATTCTGAAGCCCCAAAGCAACTCCATGAATCAATTAAAAGGATTGAGACTGCTAGAGAAATTCCAAGTTTCCATGAAATATTTCAGGGATTATTGCGAGGAAAGGTGAAGGTCTTCAGGGAAATGGAGGAGCAAGGCATGCCTCTGATTCTGAATGAAGAAGGGGAGTTAAAATATTATGACTCATGGAGAGCTCTATTGAATCATCAGATGGCTAAGTGTTCTGATGTGGTGTATGTTGAGAATAAACTGGACCTATTAGTATTAAATTATGTGATTGATAACTTTCTAAAAATTTAGAAAATAATGGACACTTTTGTGAAAGAGGCATGAGTCATACTAGACGCAAGATATAATGCTTATAATGTCAGATTACAAAATTGTCTTGATGATAATTGGCCCACTAAGGAGGAGTACATGGATTGGTTGAATAAATATGTTGAGTAAACCATAAAGGGGGTGGTAAGATGGATATAGAACATCATCTATTATAATACATGTTTGGCCTTTGAAAAGAACTTTGCACAAAGAACTCTATATCTTCTTAGCAAAATATACCCATGGGGATCTGATCAAGGTTCCCTTGCTCTGCTCTTTTCTCTTTTTATTTTAATTTGATTCACCTTTTGAGTAATGCAGTGGTGTGGACTCTTAAAGAAGCATGTGAGCAGGTCTTGTATGCTCATCTGAATGCTTTTTTTTTTGGTTATTTCCCCCCATTTTGTGGAATGCAAATATAGTTGCCAGGGGGTTGAAATGAAATGAAACATTGAAAAATGTAATGTGAAATGTAATTTTCTATGCCAACAGCCTAATGCTTAATTTTCTCCCTTAATCTTATAAAAGGGAATTGAAGGCTATTTTATGGGTCTTTGAAATTTTCTTGGATCTCAGGTACTCCTTTGGGAACATTACCAGGAGATATGCAAGTATATAGAATTGATAGCTAAGTCTAGGATTATGAGTTCATATTTGTAAATAGCTTAAAATTTTTACAATAACTGTAGCATTTTGGCATAATTTAATAGAAGATTCAAGGAACATTTTCTCCTATGAAGTGATTTATGAATCAGCAATGAAATAGTTAAGGATTATTTCGTTGGTCTCTGATTGTAGTGATTAGATGTGTGTTTGCATTACATGCTTCAATTCAAATAATTGATTAAATTCTATAGTGTGAGCACTGGCTCATGTATCATGACATAGGATCTCTAAGAATTGTCTATGTAAGTCTTCTAGGTTATGAATTTTTAATGAAAATCCATAATAGTATGTCGATGTCAATGCTATGATTGTTGTGTTACTATTATTTGCTAAATTGACCCTGTCACCCTATGATAAGGCATTGTTCTATGAATCTATTAAGTTTCTATGTACTTCGCTGATTAAATCGTGTCAAAGAACAACTCATTTGAATCAAATTTTTCTTATAATGATGATGGTTGTCGTGGTTATCAATTGATTTTCCCATTCTCCACTTTCAGTCACTAGGTGTGAAGGATTTGCCAAATTCTCGTAGATCATTGTACTCTAAGTCCTGATTTGAGAATGTATTTGTTAAATTTACAATGTATGTGGAGGTATTATGAAATAATATTATAAATACATTGTGGGATCACCCTCCTAGGTTTTATAGAGCCCAAAGTGTAGGAGTAAAGCTAAAGTGTTTTCTCTCATTCATTGGCCAACCCCTTGCAGACTGCTAACTATTGGAATTAGAAATTTCATAGGCTACTTGTTTTTAAAGAGCCAGTAGATTGGTGACTCTACTAGGGAGTTAGTGTTAAATAGCTATTCTGTAGAACGCCTTATCAAAGATCACTATATTGTGTAGTGATATTTTTATATAGAGTCAGTTTATTTGTAGTATTGCTAAATTTTTTGAATTCCTTGCCATGTCTCTCATTACAGTTCATGTTAGGTTTCTCATATTTTAAATTTTCAAAAGACTGTTCCCAAGCTTCATTTAGAAACATATTTCATTTGTCAAATTTTTTCTATATATCCAAGAATTTGGCAAGATTTACATAAATTGTAACACAATTTCTACAAATTGGTCCCAAGGAATTTGGGTGGTGACTCTGAATTCTCTGCATGAGTGTGAATCAGTGTTTAAGGATATTAATGAAGTAGTGAAGAGGAAGAGAAAAAAACCAAAAAGGTTGGTGGATGTAAAGACAACCCAAATACGAATGTGGGGAACTCGGGGCACATAAAGAAACATCTAGAGCATAAGCTAGAAAGGGAATTTTCTAACCACATGAACCGACATGGGAAATGGGTAAAGGAAAAGGATACTAAAAAATGTAAGTCTACTCCTCACCCTCTTCCTGAACATAGTGGTCATTCTAGTTCTAATTCAGAATGTTAAAAGAATTTGTTAGATTTTGGTGATCAATGTTCTACTGAGACTAGGGAAGTTTATATTAAATCTATTGTGGGTGAGAAATCCTCTGACCCTAGATTAAAGGCAATGGAAATGAGGGAAAGGGATAGAATACAAAGAGATAATGCTAGTGTTAGATGGGCTAGGATTCAGGGACAACTAACTCCCGATTCTTATCACTATACCACTATCCATTTAGATCTACTGATGGGAGATGATGAATATTCTCGTAATATTACCCCTAAATAGGATGATCTTATAGTAGCATCTAATAGTGATTCAAAATTTCTAGAAGAGGAAGAAGTTCTCAAAGATATGAGAATGCTTAATGAAAGAGCCTCAAAGTGTAGTGAAAATAGGAAAAAGAGGGAGAGATATAAAGAGAAAAGGATTAGAGACATAATAATTCAAAGAGATATGTTATGAACGAAATTTTAGGAGATGTAAGAGTTGGATAGGCTAGCAACTGAGACTATTCAAATGACTTTTCTGATTGTTCAAGAAATTATGCCAAAAGTCCCTGAAATATCTTCTACTGATAGTACTACTGTAAACTCATAAACCAATAATGTCGAAAATATATTTACCCTAGTTGACCCTCAACCCAAAAACACAAGACATTGTTCCCATAATGTTTATAAAGGAAAGAAACCCATGGAGGGAGTCAAGATAAATTAGGGAGGTCATCCTAAGAAGTGCATACTATAGGATGAGTCTATCCCCTTGATTAAGAAGTTGATGAAAGAGAATGAGGAACTGGAGAGTAAAACAAAAGAGATGTAATTACTTGTTGTAAATAATGAGATGAAGAAGAAAATTAGTTTCCTAGAGTCTACTACGAGGGTTCCAATCCCTGAAGCTTAGAGTTCCCATCTAGATGAGAAGATATCCCCTAATGGGAACCCCTCTAGTTCATCCTCCCAACCTGAAGAAAAGGTTAGAACAATCCATTCTAACCAACAACATCATTCCTAATATAGAAAACCTGAAGGTAACAATGAAAGGAGAAGGAATTATGATGAGCAAAGTAATGAAGAAGAACCTTTTAAAAGAAGGTTGTTGCATATAGACAAGTACACAAATAGTTATGTTTTGAAAATATTCCTAGATACACAAATCCAATTCCAAACAATGCAAGGAAAAATGTAACCAAGTTCACTAGCAACAATTCTCTTAGTGGCGAAGACCATTTGAAATATTTCCAAAGGTTCATTGAGGATTTCGAGTAATGGGATGAAGATGTCTCAATGAAGTATTTTATGCAGTCCTTAACAAAAGATGCTAGGGGCTGCCATAGAAGTCTACCAGATGCAAGAATTGATTCAAAGGATTCTTTCTACTGTATTTTTAGGGAACAATATGGGGATTAGATTGATCCATGCTTTAGGGTATGTGCCGGATCATCATGGAAACAATAGGTCCTTAAGTGGCAGTAAAATTTAGAAATTCAAAGTTAGACAACTTGATGTAAAAAATTGAATAAGTTATCAATATTATTTCAAAAACATGTAAGAATAGAATCTGTAGAAAATTGAATGTAGTTTCTAAACTACTAGGTTTATTTAAAAAAATTAAAAATCTATTTGGTGTAACTTTGAAATTTCAATGCAGTAGTACTTAAACTTCAGAGAAAAAATAAGGAGGTATGTGTATGACCACCCTAACCACAATAAAATGATAATATTTTTTTATAATATTTTAGATATAAGTAGGGGACTCATGTCTCGATGTGATGCATATTCTTTTGTAATTTTTTTCCAAGTAAATAATTCATTATGATTTTTTTATTACAAATTTTAAAAAATATAAAAACTCATATGTCTAACCACCTTAACTTGGTCAAAACTTTATGAAATTCTTTTTGTTTTTTGAATCCTATAGTATGTGAAGCATAGAATGTGATGCATGTTTTGGATTTGAAAAATGTGATGTCGTATAAAAGTTATAGATTTTTTTCAATCAGCCTATCAATCAAGACTTTAATCATTATTCAAATAGAAAATAATAATTATTTATTAAATTCAAAGTAAAGCATAATTTATATTGGTGGAAAGCTGAGAATATCCTTCAAAAAACCTTTTTGTTTCATCAATTTTGGGTAAAAAAAAAAGTCGTCAGCCACATGGGTCATCATATCAGTTAGATATCACCACTTTTTGGCCCATCATGATCCTGCACATACCCTTTAGACTTAATGATTTCAATAACGTGACTAAAGGGCATAATGACTAGCAACTAAGTTTAATGCTAGGTTTCAAAAGGAAATGTATAAAGTCCTTGCCTATCTAAGGCCTAACGTGAATGCATTCTTAGTTGTATATTGTAACACTTATGATCGAATGATGTGGTACCTGCTCGGAGATAAAACCCATAACATTTGAGGGAGGCTTACAATATGGAAGTAAATATTAAGAATAATAGAAAATCCTTTGGTAAGGTGGGAAGACGGGATGTTTCTAAGCTTCTAAAGAACCTAAGGACCCATAATGACAAGAACAATAAAGCTATAGCCCCTGATGAGAAATTACATCAAGTTCTTAGTCTACTAAAGGCTGCCAAGAATGATAAGCTACATTTACAAAGGAATGAGAGGCCTCCAAGGCTACAAGACTTCCCCTATCATGCAAACTAACACAATGGGAAGCTTGTTCAAGTAATCAAAAAAATGTAGAGACCACACTTGATCCTTTGCAGAGGAATTCTACTAAATTTGTTGATGATCTACCTTGGTGTGAGGTATGCTAGATTCCCCACCCATCACAACAATGTGTCATTGCAAGATCTATAGAAGAGACTCATGATAACTAGGGAGAGTTTGATTCTCCCCAGGGCCATGACCAGATGAAAAAATGTGTTCATTATTAATTCCAACCTTGAGTGTGATGAGTATTCTTCCAGTGATGATGTTGATACTAATGATGTAGATGTGCTATGACAAGAATCTAGTGTACATCAGCAATAAGTTTTTTCAGATGAAGAGACAAAAATTGATTTCACTATATACACTTTGGAGATAGATAATGTCTCTTTGCAAAAGCCTTCAAATGAATAAATTGAAAGATATACACTTGAATTACCTACTAAAGAAAGGAGTGATCTCAAATTGAGGAATAGGACTGTGAGTGGTGGCCAGGGTACCCCTGGCAACATGTTTGTTAAAGAAAATAACAAAGGATCTATCTTAGAAAATAGGAAAGATGATACAAAGCCCAAAGAAAGTAAGGAAATAGGTATTTGGGCCAAGAAGAATAGTAAAGAAAAAACTTATGGTGAAACTGCCCCTCCAACTAGGAAAATTAAGGATGATAAAGTCCAGGTAGAAAATATTATAGGACAAGGCAGGAAGGTGTGTCCTAGAGAATTCATCGTCTCTGAACTACCAAGCTACTCCCTGGTGGATATGTTCTAGGTCCTATCTCAAGTAAAAGTCATGATTCCATTACTAGAGATGATGAGAATTGGTGAACATAAAGATAAGACTATTGTGTTTATCAACAATATTGTCACTAGTGGTAATAGAAAAATTATTGAGGATCAACCTGGAACAAGAGTCAAGAGAAGGATATAGAAGTCAAAGCAGTGATAGATGAAAACCCTAAGATATATCTGGGAACTATCATTATTGCCAACCCTAGTTAGGTTAACCCTTTTTATCTAAGCCTAACCATTGATGATAAGTCGCTTAGAAATTATATGATTGATTTAGGGGCCTCAAGCAATGTGATTCTAGTAAAAATCATGGAGGAAATGGGTTTGAAATTAGACAGTACATATGGAAAGTGCTATGCTATGGATTCAAGGGAGGTGCCTGTTATAGGGATAATCAATAGACTACCATAAAAATTGGTAGCATTGCCAAAAAAGGAATTATTCATGAGCACCACAGTGGTTGACATACCACTGGCATATGGGTTGCTATTATCTAGACAATGGAGGGATTCTATTGGTGGGAGTATACAATGTGACCTATCCTTTGCCACTTTCTTGATTGACCAAAGGGATGATAAGATTGCAAGGGATCCTAGAATACATCCTATGATTGAGCACATGGAAGGACCAAAAGAACTAGTAAGGATTCATTTTGTGGATACCAATATGGATTCTTTTTGGATTGAAGAACTACCAGAAGAGGATATAGAACCTGCACCAATTTTCCAAGAAGTTTCTAGTGAGCTACACATGGATGCTCTATGGACTATTTATTTTGATGGGGAATTTTCCAAAGATGGCTCAGTTGTTGGCGTTATTCTTGTTTCCCCATAAGGTCAAAAATTCAAATATTCCTTCTTATTGCAATTTTTTTGTACAAATAATGTTGTTGAGTATGAAGCCCTTTTGCTCGGATTGAAGTTAGTTTCCAAGCATGGTATCAAGTTATTGAGGGTACTAGGTGATTATGCATTGGTGGTCTCCCAATTTAGATCTAGGTTTGTTGCTAAAGATAAGAGGCTTAAGAAGTATAGGAATGCATTATGGGATACCATAAACACCTTTGATGCTTTTGACATAGACTGGGTAGAAATAAGACAAAATGCTAGGGTGGAATTGCTATCCAACATTCAAGTTGGATGATGTTATATTTCATGGTGTCTCAAGTATAGAAATATAGAGCAGGCCTACATTACCTAACAACATCTACAATTGGTAGGTATTTGATGATGACAATGACATTCTAAGATTTATGCATTGTACTGAACAATATGAAATTCAAGAGATTGACTTTGGTTCATTTTTTGTTGAGGTTGATGGAAAATAAAAATTGTTTGGGAATGACATAATTCAGCTAAAAACGGATAAGATTCCTAGGGGACTAGTTGCACTAGAAAGTGTCTTTGATAGCCCTGATAAGGAAAATAGTAAGAAAGCATCTCCTCACAAGGAGGACTTGGAGGAGATAAATTTAGGAATGGAGAACTTGCCTAAAAGGGTGTACATTGGAAAGAAGATGAAAACTCATGTGAGGAGCATGCTAATTGCCTTGCTAAGAAAATATAGGCATGCATTCGCATGGTCATATGATGAACTTAAGGCATATAGAGAGGACTTGTTCCAACATGAAATCCCTCTAAAGATTAAATCAAAACCATTCTATGAGAAACAAAGACTGATCAATCCAACCTTGCAATCAAAGATGCAAGAGGAGCTTACAAAGCTCAAGGATTCTAGCATCATTAAACCTATCCAAAATTCCTCCTCAGTCTCAAACTTGGTTCCTGTTAGGAAAAAGAATGGCGAAATCGGGTTATGTGTAGACTTTAGGAATCTTAATGTGACTTTTTTAAAGGATAACTACCCTCTTCCTAACATGGAGGACATGTTACAGAAGGTGACAGGGTGTGAGATTCTTTCAATGATCGATGGGTTCTTAGGTTACAACCAAGTTATGGTGAGAGAATCCGAGAAGTACAAAACTACCTTTAAAACACCATAGGGGACATATGCATACATGTAGATGCCCTTCAACCTAATGAATGCAAGTGCCACATTCCAGAGGGCTATGGATGTATCTTTAGCAGATTTAGTTGATTTTTTCCTTGTCATATCCTTTCTTGGAGCTACCATTGTCACTTATATTCCTACTGCAGCGGTCAAGGATATATTCACCTAGCAAGAGACCACAGGTCATCGATGTAGATAGATTAATCACATCTAGGAATTCGACATAAGTATTCATATTAATAAATTCTAAATTGGTGAGAGGACAAGGTTTGGCCAAATTAATGGCCGAGACAAATCTAGAAGCCAATTGAATAAACCAAATGGAACATGAAAATGTGGGACCTTTATGCGATATGCAGACTTGTGGATGGTATCGAAGGATTGTTGAATACCTACCAACCATGCGATGTCCTAAGGGTATGCCCCACAATGATAAAAGGACCTTGAAGTTACATTCCATTAGGTATGTTATTATAGACAATGAAATATGGTGGAGGAGCCTAGAGGGTATATTGCTTAGATGTGTAGATGGTGATCAAGTAGAGGACTTGCCGATTAAACAACATAAGGGAGCATGTGGGGGACACTATATGGATAAGACCACCTCCCATAAGATATTGAGGATAGGTTTTTCGTGGCCTACTATTTTCAAGGATGCTCACAAATTTTTCAAAAGATGTGATGCTTGTGAGAGGTTTATTGGTAAGCTGAAATTCTCAAGAAATTTTCCACTACGTCTAGTATTTGTTGAAACACATTTTCAACAATGGGGCCTTGATTTTATTGGAGAGATTTCAGAAAAGTCCAATGGAGGACATTCCTGGACATTAGTTGCAACTGACTATTTCACCAAGTGGGTTGAAGTTATTTCCCACTAAAATGCCACTAGTAAAGTGGTTATTGATTTCTTGATGAATAATGTTTTGACTATGTTCGGAGTTCTAGCGAGACTCATCTTTGATAATGCCATGTCCTTTAGGTCTGAAGATTTCATTGATTTTTATAACCAACATGACATAGACATATCTCATTCTACCCCATACCATCCTCAGGGGAATGGGAAAGTTGAATCATGTAATAAGATCCTAATGAAGATTATCAAGTGAATACTAGATAAGAATAAGAAGGCCTGGGATTCAAAGTTACAACTTGCATTGTGGGCTGACAGGATTATGGTAAAAAAGGCCATTGTACAATACCTGTTCAACATGGTGTATGGAGTTGAAGCTAAAATTCCCCACAACAATCTGATGAAGATGCACAAGTTTTTCCAAGAATATGATCATGAAGTTTGTGACGAAATGTAGCATAGGATGGAGGAGTTAACCGAGCTTTATGAAGTCAAGAGAGAATCGCACAAAAAAATGAGAATTTGCAGTTATAGGTTAAGCACCTTTATGACAAGAGAGATATTAAAAGGAAGTTTGAGCTTGGAAGCATGGTACTAATGTGGAATGCAAGGATGGAAGACAATGGTAAACATGGGAAATTTGACCCATTGTGGTTGGGACCATACTTGGTTTCTGAATTACACAAAGAAGATTCATACTTCTTGTAGTCCTTGATAGGTGAAATTCTTGAACTTTCAGTACATGGACAGTTCTTGAAGCCCTATTTCTCTTGAAATAGGTTATTCTCCATGTGCATTGTATAATACTATAAATTTATAGATAGGTGTGGTGTGTTTCCCTTCTGTTGTGTTTTCTTGTCTTGTCCAAACAATTCTTTGGTTTTGGTCTTTGTTCTTTTGGTCTGTGTTAACCTCATATTCTGAGATCTTGCTATGCCTGCAAGAGGCATACATCCCCAATCTGAGCCTCTAGTGGAACCCCTCAATTTTTCCTGGTTCTATTGAATCTTTTATGACTAAAACTTGTTAGTTTTGGCCATAGGGTTGAGGTTTTAGAATTTATTCATTTTTTCACCCTCATTTGGTATTTGAGCTTTTATTTTTGAGTTGACTGGTTGTATCTATTTCCTGATATTTTTCTTAATCTCTCGTGGCCTTGATTCTAGTAGTTTACTGGCCCTTTCATTATCCTTCTTATTGTGACTAGGTGGTATTTATCAAACAACCTTAGGCGCATGTGTTAAAAGTATTCCTTAAGTAGGGATCTAAGTGTTCGCATCGCCTGTCGCTCGTTCATTTTAAAATTTCCTCATGCATCCCATGATGAGCGATGCATTTACTTTTCTTCCTATCAGCCACCCCTTGTACCTCACATGTTTGGTTGTGTCCGTTGGGAGGTAACACCCAATGAGTGATGCGGTCAACATTTTGACCCATTACTACCCTTTTAACTATCTTTGGTTGTTTTGTGCAAGTTGAAGTACATGGATATGCAATTCATATTCCATTGCTGGGATCTAGTGTTTTGCAAGTTCATCATGGTTGAGGATGGGTCATCAAGCGATGAGCAATAAAAGTAAAATTAATGGACAAAATCATTCTATCAATGATTGATGGCTCGTATCTCATTGCTAGCCTCACCACTATCATAGGTTCAATTCCTAAAGTGGACCCTAGAGCAGCAACGCCCGATGCCATATCTGAAAGGGTGACACATATTATCTACCTCGTCCATCGCTTTGTACCTACCATGTTTCTAAAAGGATACTATGAGGTGGTGAATACGCGTGAACTATAGGATTAAGTTTTCAAGCCCATAAATCAACGATGTGTATTCAAATGAAACTGGGGAACTGATAAAGTGGGTGTTTTCACTCATGAAGCTTCCATGTGCCATTAATGGTTCTCATACTAGGCCAAATAATTGTCTAAGGGTTCTATTTTCATTTTCTACCTTACTTATGAGAAGCTGAAAGGAGTAGTGATGAGGTGGAGACTCACGCAAAGGAAGGTTGCAGAGGTCGCTTCTTGGGTAAGTCTCTATCGAATACTGAAAATCTTATTCTCTTGTTGAATTGTATTTTTGTTTTGTATGTCTGCAATCATACGCTAGGGTTAAATTAGGGTTTCCTATATTGTATGAATTTGTGTATATTCTAGGCTAGGGTGATTTTGAAAAGTTAGTATTACTCTACAATTGCAATTTCAAACTTTATATCTTCAATTCGGCACCTAGTTGAAATTGTAACTGAGAAGGAAACCCTAGTTTAAGGAAAGGATGATCCAACCAGGTGAGTCATCAACCTCTAATCTTGCATCAAAGAGGAAGAGGCAATAGGCCTCCCATGAAACAACACATGAATCTGAAGGCTCTGACATGAAGAAAGGGTGCCAAAGAATTATGTCTATTTTATGGACAAGTTTCACCCTCTGGATGTCAAAGCAAGTGGCAGGAAGGCCATAGGAGATGGGGTGTTAACCCCAAATTTGAAAGACCTCATGGAAAATATTGGTGATATTATTGTGCCAGAGTAGAGATGGGAGTTATTTGTGAATTCCTTTACAAGGAGGGATGCTCCACACCCTGGTCGGAATGTTTGGGGATATGAATTGCAAAACATAATTGTCCTAAATGTCTTTGTGGAAGTGGAATTGATGCTGCAACTAGTGGATAGGTATTATTGTATATTATAGTTGTGTTGCTGATTTGTGGTTGTCATTGATGTCAACTCTATTAGCATTAGTTGATTGAAAGTTGTATATGTCGAGGATATTGAGAAAATTGTAATAAATATATTGCAGGTAGACTGTGAAGTTGAGAAGGTCAGAGTGATGGAAAGTTATGTATGTTGATGGTTAGAAGGTGCACATTAAAGGGTTTTTTTCTAAGCCTTTCTAGTATGTTGTTCATAAGTTTCAATGGTACGCACCAAGATTGGAGAAACTTATAATTTTTTGTGTTCCTACAATTATTTTGTTAATGTAGCAAGTGTTTCTGAAAGAAGAGAATGCAATTCTAGTAAATTGAGTTACTGCGTATACTACTCTAATGATTAATGATGTTTCTAGATCATGATTTATCATTGTGGTACATCCATGTTGATCGGTGTGTTTGTGATTGAATATTTTCCTTTGTGTGAATGATTTTTTTATGTTCTTGGCCGACATGATGGTGGTAGCATGTTGTGGATCCTTATGGATTAATATTTTATTATTTGGCATGTTCAAGGATGTTGATTTAGGTCTTCATTATGTTGTGAATGACTTAGGTTGGTGCACATTAATATTTTTTCATGAAATTGAGCCGACAATTGTAATTTATTCTTTATTTGTGGCCAAAAAAGTTGTTGATGTAAATTCATGTAGCAGATATATAAGAATGATTGTTTATTCATTTTGGAGTGTGTGAATGTGAGAGTGTGCAAGTGTGTGGTGTATATGTGAAATATGTGAATAAATATTAGATCATTTGATTTCAAAGAAGAGTGTGATGAATATTGAGTGAAGTGTGAAGAAGTGTTTTTGTGCCTAACTAGAACTATCATGAGGATTTTGTAGAAGCTAATTTCTCAGTTCAACCTCATTAGATGGATTTAATCTGATTGTTTTGTTCAAGGAAGTGAGCCTTCCCTTTGAGTAGTGAGATCTAGGAAGTTTACCTGAATGCATGCGCATTCCCCATTCATTTATTTCATTATACTTATAACAGGGTATAATCTTGTGGATTAACATCCACCGTGATGTGTTTTTGATTTATGGTTTCATTGTTAATTATCATATCTGATATTAAAGGTTGATTAAGCTTGAATAAGTTTAAATTAAATGTTACAATTGATTCACCCCCACTCTTAGTTGTCTATCCTTGTTTTTCCAACAATTGGTATCAAAGCTAGTTCCTTTGAAGAATTTTAATACCTTGAGGTGATCCAAGATGGCATCATACAAGAAGGATAGTCCTAGATTTGATGGTACAAAATACTCTCTATGGAAATTCAAAATGGAGTGTCATTTGAAGTGCATTGGTGAGCCTTTATAGAAGATTACAAAGAATGCATATAATATTCCTCAGAGTGGTCCCTCTATTGTTGATGAGATCAAATAAGAAGAAATTAATACCAAGGCTATAGAAGCATTGCTTAGCACTTTGACACATTTAGAGATGACAAATGTGATAGTTCTGAAGACTACATATGAGATCTAGAAAAAGTTAGAAACATTGTATGAAGGAGATGCACTAGTGAAAGTTTCTAAGCTACAAATTTTGGAAGGAAAGTGGGAGAACATGAAGATGAGTAAAGATGAAAATATTTTTTCTTTGACGCAAAAGGTAAATGAACTAGTGATGGGCATTATATGTGCCAGTGGAATGTTTGAAGAAGATGATATTGTGGCTAAAATACTTAGATCTGTGCCTACTTCTTACAAATAAAAATATCATGCTATTGAAGAGCTCAAGATAGTAACAAATGTAACAAGAGACATGTTTATTGGAAAACTTGCTACCTTTGAGTTGAGTGAATTTGGTGAATCTTCTCCTAAGATAGAGTCTACATTCAAAGTTACTGTATCCGGAAAAATCCAACAGAGATATGATTCGGGAGAGAGCTCCAGGAAGACATTGAAGTATGAAGATGAAATGAAACTGATTGAAGATGAAGAAAGAGAGCTAGAAGAACTAGAAGCACTGATTGTGAAAACAGAAGCCAAAGGACAAGGTAAGTACAAGGGAAATTTTCCTATTAAATGTTTCTCTTGTAGTAAGATAGGTCATTTTGCATCAAGGTGTCCTGAAAGAGTTTCTAAGTATAAACCTAATAAGACTAGATTTAAAAAGAAATGTTATTATGTTGGAGGTGTTAGTAATGATGAATTTGATAAAGAAACTAGAAATGAAGATGAATGGGTATTCATTTCTATCAAGGAAAATGGTTTGGTGTCCATTGAATCAAATAGTAATTAGAATATTGAGAAATCTCTTGCAACCAGGATTGATGAGAAGGATGAGTGGGTGATTGACAATAGATGCTCAAATAATATGACTAGTGATAAAAGCAAGTTTCTAAGCTTGGAAAATTATGATGGTATTGTTGTAATATTTGGAGATAAAAATGCTAGTGTGATTTCTGGTAGAGGAACTATTTATCTCGGTGGTAAATGTAATACTAATGATGTTCTATATGTTGAAGTTTTGAAGCACAATTTGTTGAGTGTTGGATAGATGGTTGACAAAGGTTACAATCTTCAGTTCAAAAATGGTAATTGTAGGATATTAGGAAGTTGTTGAAATGTGATTGCTTTAGGTACAAATACAATAGGTAATATTTTTCACTTAATTGTTGCTAGTGAAATTTGTTTTATTGCTCAATTTGATGTAAGTTGGTTATGGAATAGAAGGTTGTGTCATTTGAATTTTGATAAAATTGTCAAAATAAGCTCCACACAAGTAGTCAAAGATCTACCTAAGTTAGTGAAGCCTACTAAAACTATAGGAAAGGAATGTTAGATGGGAAAGAAGATAAGAATTTATTTTAGGAGAAAACAACATCATTCCAATGGAGTACTAGATTTGGTACATACTGATCTATGTGGTCCATCCAAAATCAGAAGTCTACAAGGAAAAAGGTACTTTATGTTGCTTATTGATGATTATTATAGAATGGTATGGGTTGTTTTCTTAAGAGAAAAACATGAGGCATTAGAGAAATTAAAAATCTTCAAAGATATGGTAGAGAATGAGACAGGTTTGAAGATCAAATGTTTCAGATCAGACAGATGTGGTGAATTAACTTCTTAGGAATTCAATTCATTCTGTGGAGAGCATGGAATAAAAAGAGAGTTATCTACTCCCTGGACCCCACAATAGAATGAAGTTGTTGAGAGAAAGAACATAAAAATCTTAGATGCTACCATAACTATGATGTTGGAAGGTAATGTTCCTCATATCTATTAGAGATAAGTTGTAAGAATTGTTGTGTATACTATCAACTGGGTGAATGTCAATGGTAATTATTGTAAGACTCATTTTAAGTTGTTGTTTGGTTATAATCCTACTATTAAATATTTCAAAATATTTGGAAGTAGATGTTATATCAAAAGAGATGAAGATATAGGAAATTTTGAAGCTAAAAGTGATGAAGGAATCTTTTTGGGTTACTCTACTAAGAACAAAGCCTACAAGTGTTACAATGAGAATTTAAAGAAAATAGTTGAAAGTGCAAATGTCAGATTTGATGAAGACACTATCAAATCATCCAAGTATTGTGGATATAATTCAGATGACCAACAAGATAATACTAAGAATGGAAATAATGCACAAACATAGAATCAAGTTCAAATTGTTTCGGTAAATAAAAAACACCATGTAGGAGAAGACAATGGAAATGCAGAAGAAAGAATAGAAGAACCCAAAATTCCAAGGTATTTAAAGCGAAGTCATTCTGAAAGTCAGATCATAGGAGACAAAAACAAAGGTGTACAGACTAGAAGAAGAATTACATAAGAATATTGCCTAATTTCCAAAACTAAGCCTATTAATGTCAATAAATCATGTAAAGATGAGTATTGGATGGAAGCAATGAAGGAAGAACTGATGCAAATAGAGAAAAATGATACTTGGATTCTTCTTCCTACACCTCAAGAAAAAAATGTCATTGGAGCCAAATGGGTCTTTCAGAATAAGCTAAATGAGCGAGGTGAAGTAGTTAGAAACAAAGAAAGATTGGTACTATGTAAAGGATACTCACAGATGGAAGGTACTCATTTTGAAGAAACATTTTCCCCTGTTGCTAGAATTGAAGCTGTAAGGTTATTTCTTGCTTATGCTACTTTCAAGGATTACAAAGTCTATCAAATGGATGTAAATTCAACATTCCTGAATGTTGAATTAGAAGAGGAAGTTTATGTTGAGCAACTAGATGGATTTCAATTAACTGATGAAAAAGAAATGGTTTTTTTATTGAAGAAAGCACTATATGGATTGAAACAAGCCCCTAGAGCATGGTATGCTAGATTGGATAAATACTTGTTGAAATTGGGATTCAATAAAGGCACTACTGACAACAATTTATATTTCAAGATGGATCAAGATAAAGAATTGATATTTGAAGTCTTTGTTGATGACATTATTTTTGAAGGTGATGATGACTTACACATGAAGTTTTTTGATGAAATGAAAAGCGAAATTTAAATTTCAATGATAGGAGAACTGAAATTATTTTTAGGATTGCAAATTACTCAGTTAGATGATGGAAGATTTATTTCTCTGTTCAAATATTTAAGAGAGTTACTGAAAAAGTTTGGCATAGAAGACTCAAAGCCATTTGGTACACCCATGGTAACCGAATGCAAGCTAACACAGAGTGATGATCATCCTACGGCTAATCAAACAATATATAGCTCAATGATTGGTGGATTTCTTTATTTGACTCAAACTAGACCCGACATTATGAATGTTGTGTGGATGCTTGCTAGATATCAAGTTGATCCAAAGGAATCACATATAAATACAATAAAGAGGATTTTTAGATACATAAAAGGAAAAGTTGATTTTGGTCTTTCGTATCCTAAGGATGATGATCTTACTCTGAATGCATTTATAGATGCAGATTGGGCAGGAGATGTGGATGATAGGAAAAGTACAAGTGGTGGTGCATTCTTCTTAGGGAAGAAGTTGGTGTCTTGGCTAAGTAAAAATTATAACTCCATTTCCTTATCTACTGCTGAGGCAAAATATATTGTTGTTGGAAACAACTGTACCCAATTGTTGTGGATGAAGTAGATGTTGAGAGATATCGGAGTTGATTATGATGAGCCTATTACCATATTTTGTGACAATTCAAGTGCCATAAAAATTTATAAGAATCTAGTGCTACACCCAAAGAAAAAACATATATCTATCAAGTATAACTTTTTGAGAGACAAGGTGAGTGATAAAGAGGTCAGATTGGAATATGTGCCCACTAAGGAACAAATTGCAAATATATTTACTAGATCATTGCCTAAGGATACTTTTGAGTATCTCAGAGGAAATTTAGGGGTGATTTCCCCTCCTAAACTAAACTAAGATGCAAGTCTTTGCATCAATCTATGCTCCTACAATCAGATCTTGTTTCAGATTGATGTTATGGTGGCTAATACTAAGGGGGAGTATTCAGATGATTCAAATGATATGTGGTTCAGAGCTTCTATAACTTTTCCATTGATGTCAAAGGGGGAGAAGAGTAATGTGAAAAACCTTTGAAGAAGAAAGGGGGAGAAGTGCAATAAGTATTAAGAGAGAGAAGATGGAAGAACAATGCAAGGAAGAGAAGAGCAAGTTGAGAAGAGTTAGTTGTGTTGATGGTATTTTTTCACATCATGTGTTGCCATCAATGCCAAAGGGGGAGATTTTTGGATATTGTGGTTGTGTTGCTAATATGTGGTTGTCAATGATGTCAACACTATTATCAATAATGGATTGAAGACTATAAATGTCAAGGATATTGAGAAAATTGTAATAAATATATTGTAGGAAGTCTGTGAAGTTGAGAAGGTCAGAGTGATGGAAAGTTTTGTACGTTGATGTTCAAAAGGCATGCATTAAATTTGTTTTTATTGAGCCTCTCTAGTATTTTGTTTGAAAGTTTGAGTGGTACACATCAAGATTGGAGAAAGTTATAAGTTTATGTGTTCCTATAGTTATTATGTTACTATAGTAGGTGTTTCTAGAAGAAGAGATATTTTGGTAAATTGAGTTATTATGTATGCTACTGTGATGTTGAGTGATGTTTATATATCATGATCTATCATTGTTGTACATCCATGTTGATCAATGTGCTTGTGATCAAATATTTTTCTTTGTGTGTTCGAAGTTTCTATGTTCTTGGTCGACATGATGGTGGTAGCATCTTGTGGATCCTTATGGATTAATATTTTATTGTTTGGAATGTTTGAGGATGCTGATTTAGGATTTCATTATGTTGTGATTGAATTAAGTTGGTGCACATTAAGAATTGTTAATGAAATTGGGTCGATAGTTGTAATTTACTCTTTATTTGTGGCCAAAATATTTGTTAATGTAAATTCATGTAGGAGATATATAAGAACGATTATTTCTTCATTTTGGAGTGTGTTATGCGAGAGTGTGTGAGTATTTGGTGTATATGAAAAATGTGCGAATAAAGATCAGATCATTTGATTTCATAGCAAAGTGTGAAGAAGATTGAGCGAAGTGTGAAGAAGTTTTTATGTGCCTAACTAGAACTATCATCAGGTTTTTTTAGAAGCTAATTTCTCAGTTCAACCTCATCAAATGGATTTAATCTAATTGTTTTATGTAAGGTAGTGAGCCTTCCCTTTGAGAGGTGAGCCCTAGGAAGTGTGTCTAAATGCATGTGTATTCCTCATCCATTTCTTTCATTATACTTTAAGCAGGGTATAATCTTATGGACTAACATTCATTGTGGTTTTTCACTAAAAGGGTTTCCATGTATAAAATATTGGTGTTCATGTGTCTCTGATGTGTTGTTGATTTATGCTTTCACTGTTAATTATCAAATATGAGATTAGAGGTTGATTAAGGTTGAATAAGTTTAAATTTTGTAACAATTTATTCACCCCCCCTCTCAATTGTCTATCCTTGTTTTTCCAATAGGTATGATGATGTTAATGGGGTTATTACTGATATGACTTGTAAAAACCTCCTGGAGATAAAGAGGAGTAACTTCATAGAAGTCGTTAACATGAACCCCTATGCTATCAAAATTTTTTGTATGGATAACTTGCAAAAATATTATAGTCCCCATAGAGTTGGATACAGAAAAGGTGAACTACCCAAGTAAAGGCAAGTAAAGGGTTCCACATTTGTACTCAACGAGGTTGAACCCTTGGATTGTGAAGAATTTGTTGACTACTTCAGGTATACATATTTCATGTTGTGTCAGGTGCTTGGAATTAAATGTGATGGAAGGATACCATCGTCCATGTTGGTTATGATTATGGGTATCTAGAACAAGTATCAACATAGGTGGTTCGATTATGCTCACTATGTTGCTAAGAAAATGCATTATGATTTAATAAGGCTCAAAGAGAGAAGAACCCCATTGATATTCATGCATTACTCTTTGTTAATGCACATGCTCTTGTATTAAGGGAGGTTTTAGTAGATATCTGTAATTCAGGTGGGTAGATGACAACAACCATATATTACCTATATAGATGTGGACTTACATGTGGGATTTGAATTGTCTCACTCTAGACTACACCCTATTCTATAATGCAATAAAGTACACTATTCTAGTGCAAATGGGGGTAGGGCCAAAAGAGAGGGTTTCTAAAACAATCAGAGCTTTGTTAAGGCCAAAGGAATATGGATATGACCCCAATTATGAATGTAATTGGGGAGATTGGTATTTGTATGGAAAATGCATTGTTATTAGGTGTTATAGAACTACTGGGCCCTGCATGTATTTCTTGCATATGTCTCTAATAGGTTGGATTTTATGGAAATAATGTGGAAAATGGATAATAGTGATGCTAAAAATTTTAGGGCTTCCAGGAAGGCCTCTATCATTTCTACCATCTTTTCTTTTGATCATTTTTTTTCATTGCTAAGGAGGCCTATGATGTTTCTGATATAATGGTGAATAATTTGAGGATGAGTGGAGCCCCTAATAGGAGGTTTGATCTTGAAGGGGTCATTGATAAAGAGAACATTAAATGAGGGATTTCAGGGTATGGTCCTCATGAATTTCTTTTCAAAGAGGGTGTAATAAGGGACTTGTTAATGACAACTACTGCTCAGGATAGGGGAAAAGTATGGCTAGAAATTGTTGAGGTAGAGCAAAGAGCTCTTATAAATATTTCCTTTTATGAAAGTCCATATAAGCACATGTTTGATAATTTTTCTAGAATGGAAGTACTCCTCAATGATTTAAGTGACTAAACTTTCTTAGAAAAGGTGAAACAAGTAGAGGACTTGGCCCAAGCTGCCTTACAAGAGCACTTACTAAAGACTGGTGGCCTATCAAAGGATTTGGTGGCGCTAGAGGTTTAGTAGTAGCCATTAGATGTTGAGGACACCCCTGCCATGGAATTTCCCCTTGAAGATATTGTTGAAACACAGGATGTTGAAGCAAATGTACACCAACGTTCTATTGAGTCAGAACCCACTGAACATCGAGTAGAACATGAATTCTCCCACCCTGACGTTGGAGATGTTAGAACCCAAAATTTCCATCTAGAAACCCTAAGGTTTTCCTATTGTTTTCCATCAATTTCCATTAAAATCCTAAGTCTTTACCCACTTGAAATCCAATTTTCCTATCTTTTTGTCAAGAAAAAATAATCCTTTTCACCATCCAAAGTGCTAATACACCTTTTACCTTATACCGCTACCTTAATTCTTTATTTCTATGTGTTTACCGCCTTAGTGCGACCTCCCACAAAGGGGCATGCAGTATGGTGGTAGCGGTTAACAGATAGCCATAAAGTGCTCACCGCGATATCGTGCACAATCAAACCACAGACCGTGGTGGCCGTGGTGAATAGTTAGTAGTTGAAGGCAAATAGTCAGTGGGAAAATGAGCAAAGATAGTTGGCAGTAGCAGTTAGCAGTTACCGCTATACCACACATAGTTTATAAGAAGACAACGATAGCACAGTAAACAGGTAGTAGTTAATAGACAGTTAGTTGGCAAGAAGACTATTAGTGGTCAAGCACCACGATATTGCAGGTGGGTAAGTCAAAGCCCGCGGTAACGCGGTAAGGTAAAGAAAGCCACGGGAATTAAAAGTTAAAGGCAATGTATTAAGTGAAAAATAAAAGGCATAACTATAGTCAAAAATATTTGATTTGCCAATAAGGCAACTAATCAAATATTTTATTTCTTGTTAGAAATTTCAAATGGCTGTAACTAGAAACTCAAGGGTTGCGACTCTTTGAATTTTATTGTATAAATCTATTGTAAAAAGTGAGGGGATAGAGGAGTTAGAGGGGAGTAAAAAAATTTCCCGAGGGAGTTTGGGGAAAACGTAAAAAATGGACAAAGCATTTCCTGAAACAATGCAATGGAGATTAATGTTTTAAACTAGTGAATTCCATTCTATGTTCAGTTGTTGTGTTATAATTATTTATATTTCCTATCTTGTTATTTCCAACTTGCAGTCCTCTGATCATTTAAGCCAATATGTCAAGCATGTGTTTGGTTAATCAAGGTGTAATTTTTCGCTTTGTGTGATTTCATTAATTGGTGTCTGCATATCAGAATTAAATTCTTTTAATAAATCATAGTGGTCTTAGGGTTTCTTTGGGATTGTTGAAGAAGAACTTGGTAGGAAAACATTCCAGCACTATTTGTGTGATTCATAAATAAATGAAGTTGTATGCCAGTCATTAGAATTTCATTTGCAAAGTGCCTAACAACTAGAATTAAATTAAAAAGGGAAAACACATATCTTTCTCTATTTTTGACTCTGTTGCCCATATGGATAGAAGGCACTGACCTGCCACAACCTAGAGATCTAATTTCATATCAAACAACTCATTCAAAATCCTTTCATTCTTGTAGTAGGAGTAGAATTAGTTTTAGTGTTTATGTCTATCCACTTCCATTTGCCATTGTGGGTAGATTGTTGCATCAGGAAATACATTTAAATCTGCATCATTCATTAGGTTCACCCACCTTGGTCTTGGAGAACCTAAAGAGAAGAAGGTACAATTGCATAAATTGGCCTTGTATGTTGGCCAAGAGTGTAGTAAGAGCTTCACAAACTCTTCTGGTTGAAACCTCCATTTTTGAGTACCAACAAGAGATGCAATTGGACCTTTTGTTCTAGATGATAGGTTAGTGCCTTGGGAGTATGATGAGAGATAGGATAATGATGCAAGGATTTTATCCTCTGCTAAATTATTGGAAGATGATTCTTTTGTGGATTCAAAAGAATTCAAGGAATTCTTTGTTGAATTAAAGGGTCAGGAAATAAATGATTGAATTCAAATAGGAGTGGACATAGTTGATCCTTCTTAGAAAGAGGAAGTGAAAAGGTAGATTGAAGATGAGATTGCTCAAGAGATCACCCAAATGAATCTAGTGGAGGCCAAGAGGTTAGTCAAATATAGTGGAAGGATGGTTATGCTTGGTTGGAGTTTGTCGTCTATAATTGACTTGGATGCAGTTAAAAGTGACCCAAGTGCTTCAATGCCTGAGGAAAAATTTGATGAAAAGAACATTGGTTCAGGTTTCAGTCCCAGTTGACATGCACTAGATATTTGGTCTCTAACCCCAGATTTAAGGAGATGTGTACTTAGTAGAACAATGACTGGCCTCTAGAGAGATGTGATCATTGGAATAGCTCCACAAGCCACAAGGTTGGCAATGCATTCAGCTATGCTGAGTGTTGATACTACATAGATAAGTCAAGCTAAGTACTCAAAATTATTGGAGAAGCACAACAAGCTGGTCAAGGAGTTTAAAAAGTAAGGGTTACTATCACCAAGGCTTACCAAAAGGAACTCTCGATCTCTCTATCTAATACTTCATCAAAGAATAATACTACTCTTTAATTAATAATCAATCCATTGAAGAAGGAGCTTCAGGGACCCAAGTCTGAGAACAGTATGCTCCAATAAGTCATGAGCAGTATCTCAAAATATATGGCTGAGGGTCTTCTCAATTATAGATGGCATAGGATTTCTCTAAAGGAAGAGACTACATAGTTAACATATAAAGGTGTGCATGAAGCATATGAAAGGTTTTAGAGTACTCAAGAGGTTTTCATGTACATGTGGAATAAGTGGAGCAACAGGTTAAGCAATCTAAAAGAAATTCAGACAATTGCAAAAGGAGATTTTGAAGCCCCAAAGCAACTCCATGAATCAATTAAAAGGATTGAGACTATTGGAGAAATTACAGGTTTCCATGAAAGAGTTGGGGGATTATTTTGAGGAAAGGTGAAGGCCTTTAGTGAAATGGATGAACAAGGAATGCCTTTGATTCTCAATAAAGAAGGGGAGTTAAAAATATTATGACTTGTGGAGAGCTTTGTTCAAGCATAAGATGACTAAGTGTCTTGAATTGGTGTATGTTTAGAATAAATTGGACCTATTACTATTAAATAATGTGATTGATAACTTTATCAAAATTGAGACACAAATGGACACTTTTGTGAAAGAGGCCTGATTCATACTAGATGAAAGATATAATGCTTATAATGTCAAATTATAGAAGTTTCTTGATGATAATTGGCCCACTGTGAGGATTATAAGGATTATTTGGATAAATATGTTGATTAAACCACAAAGGTGGTGGTAAGATGGATATAAAACATGGTCTAGTATAACATAGGTTTGGCCTTTGAAACAAACTTTGCTCAAAGAAATCTATAGCTTCCTAGAAAAATATACACGTGGAGATTCAATCAAGGTTCCCTTGCTCTTTGGTTTGCTATTTTTATTTTAATTCAATTCATCTTTTGAGTAATGCAGTGGTGTGGACTCTGAAAGCAGCATGTGAGCAAGTCTTGTATGATCTTATGAATGTTTTATTTTTTGGTTATTTCCCCGATTAAGTGGAATGGAAATATAACTACCAGGGGGTTGAAATGAAATGAAACATTGAAAAAATTAATGTGAAATGTAATTTGGTATGCCAATAGCCTGATGCTTGTTTTTCTTCGTTAATAAATATAAAAGGGAATTGAAGGCTATTATGAGGGGTCTTTGAAATTTTGTTGGATCTCAAGTACTCCTTTGAGAAAATTACTAGGACATATGCAAGTATATAGAATTGATAGCTGAGTCTAGGATTATGAGTTCATATTTGCAAGTAGCTTAAAAGTTTTATAATAATTGTAGCATTTTTGCATCATTTAATGGAAGATTCAAGGAAGATTTTCTCCTATGAAGTGATTTATGAATTAGCGATGGAATAGTTAAGGATTATTTCATTGGTCTCTGACTATTGTGATTGGATGTGTGTTTTCATTACATGCTTCAATTCAAAGAATTGATTAAATGCTATAGTGTGATCATTTACTCATGTATCATCACATATGATCTCTAAGAATTGTTTGTGTATGTCTTCTGGGTATGTGCAAGATCATGATGGGCCAAAAAGTGGCGATATCTAAGTGATATGATGGCCCATGTGGCTGACAAATTTTTTTACCCAAAATTGATGAAATGAAAAGGGTTTTTAAAGGAGATTCTCAGATTTTCATCAATATAAATTATGCTTTACTTTGAATTTAATAAATAATTATTATTCATTTTCTATTTGAATTATGACTAAAGTTCTGATTGATAGGCTAATTGAAAACAATCTATAGATTTCAAATGGTATCACATTTTTTGAATCCAAAGCATGTGTCACATTCTATGTTTCACATACTATAGGATTAAAAAAAAAATTGAATTTCATGAAGTTTTGACCAAGTTAAGGAGGTCAGACATACGAGGTTTTATATTTTTTAAAAGTTGTAATAAAAAATTCATACTTAACTATTTACCTGGAAAAAAATTACAAAAGAATATGCATCACATTGGGACATGAGTCCCCTACTTATATCTAAAATATTATAAAAAAAAAATTATCATTTTATTGTGGTTAGGGTGGTCAAATAGACACCTACTTCTTATTTTTTCCTTGAAATTTAAGTACTACTACATTGAATTTTCAAATTTTCACCAAATATATTTTAAAAAAAACCTAGTAGTTTAGAAACTACATTAAACTTTCTACAAATTATATTCTTACATATTTTTGAAATAATATAGATAGCTTATTCAAATTTTTACGTCAAGTTTCCTAATTTTGATTTTCTGAATTTTATTACCACTTAACGGCCTATTTTTTCCATGATGATCCTACACATACCCTTCTGAGTTATGAATTTTTAATTCAAATCCATAATATTATGTCAATGTCAATGTTGTGTTACTGTTATTTGCTAATTTGACCCCGTCACCCTATGGTAAGGCACTTTTCTATACATCATTTAAATTTTTGTGTACTTGGCCGATTAAATTGTGTCAAAGAACAACTCATTTGAATCAAATTTCGCTTATAATTATGATGGTTATTGTGGTTATCAATTGATTTTCCCATTCTCTACTTTGAGTCACCAGGTTTGAAGTATTCTCCAAATTCTCACAGATCGTTGTACTCTAAGTCCTGATTTGAGAATGTATCTGTTGAATTTACAATTAATGTGGAGGTATTATGAACTAATGTTATAAATACATTGTGGGATCACCCTCCTAGGTTTTGCAGATCCCAAAGTGTAGGAGGAAATGTAAAGTTCTTTCTCTTGTTCATTGCCCAACCCCTTGCAAACTAGTGACTATTGGAAATGGCAAATTCATAGGGTACTTGTGAGATCTGGTTGGATTTTAAAAGAGCCAAGACCCATTATAATCCCAAACACTCCTATAACATTTATTGTAATGTGCGGCCACTGCAAGTACAAATTCAGGATCATGTGTGGCAACCAGGAAAGAGGAAGCTAGTTGAATGTTTCTCTCAACTATATATCCCATTTCTTCAATCAAAGGTTGATTCTTGGTTCTTTCCACAAACTCTGACATATCCACATGTCATATTTATGTATCCTTAATCTCATCAACTTTGGAGGACACTAAATTTACCAGAACAATCCCTTGGTATTTGTACTTCATGGCCTTAGCTTTGCTCAGAGAAGGCTCAAACATTGATAGAAATTGCTTTGTAAGGAATCAAATAATGTGCAAAGGAAACTGCAACAGAAAAGGTAAAATTTCCTAGTGTAAGAAAAATTGTAGGTTATATCTGCAAGTGGAGAATTTTTTCAGAAATTGCATGGATTGATGGACTTAGGTGCAATGGTGGCAAAAAAATACATAAATTATGGGCAAACTAGCGAGTACAATGTGTAGGCAATTTGTTTTTGAATGTTAATGAAAAAAATGCATTTTGAGTGTAAGGTCGTTAAATTTTAATGCTTCTTACAAGTGTTTCCCACTTCATGTGTAATCACACTAAAATTCAATACTTTTATATGTTGGTGAGTCTGAAAGTTGCATGGTCAAAAAAATTTGCCAACCTTGCATATGGGAAAAAATTTCTAAGGCAAATAGATTCTTGATATGACTTGATGTAGGGATAGTGTTTTTTGATGCCTCTACATATGGGACACATTTTTTGTGCAAGGTCGACAAATTTTTCCAACTTCTCATGAGGTAAAATTTTACTAAGTGCAGTGTGGAATTTTTTTGCCTTTGCACTTCACATTCAAAGTTTAGTGTGAGGTCAGAAAAATTCGCTGACCCTACATAGCTTATGATGAATCTAAGTGTATTCGTGCCAAAAAATCATTGCTCAAACACTTTGTTAAGAGTATAATGCAAGGGTAGTTTTTTGTAATCTCTACATAGGAAAACATCTAAGTTTGTGTAGTGTCGGGGAAAACCCTGATCATGTACTTATTTGATTTTGCATGGTCGGGTGTCTTCATGTTTAAGTGGTGAATTTCACTGACCCAAAATTTATGAGTTTATGTTCACATGCAATGTCAGAAAATTTCAGCGAATATGCAGTCCATGCTAAGAATACAAGTTTGAAACAACAGATAAAATCACCGCACTTGTATGAATGTTTCGGTTGGACCTTACTTGTAATGGCGATAAAATATATTGTCGTTACATGTAAGTTCAGTTGGTGAAAGTTTTAACGTGGATCCAGGAAGAAACCTACAGGGGACACATTAAGATCGACTAATTTTTTTTGTGTAACATGGGAATTGATACCCGCAATGCAAATAGGTATCGTGGTGAATTAACAAACTACATTTCAATGCTGAAAACCACATGACAAAACTTGGGTAGTTCATACTTCAAATGAGATGAAGTTAACACAAGAACCATCAGTAAACAAATGATAACCATACTTAAACAGGGAAAATCCCTGACAAGATAAAAACTAAACCTAGGCATGAATAGGGGACAAACAAAAAAAATATCAACAACCTGAAATTCAAAAAGAAAATGTAGAAAACAAAACATTGATTAACAAAAAAAACTAATGGCAATATCACACAATAAAAGCACTAAAACATAAAAATGGATAAAGGGACCGAGCACAACATACCTGGAAAATGAAGGACAATGATAAAAATCTTAGAGAAATCCATTTGAAGTCTCACAAGAACTTGAACTCAGAATCTTGAGAGCTAACAAATGGCACATAGACAAGTACATGAAAACATTAAAAATGAGATAAAAAGGATAAAAACTGATTTAAAACCAATTTGAAACATCATTAAAAACTTACATTAAAAGCACTCATTTCAGCATCGAGTTGCAGTGGTATTAAAATTGTTTTCCCAAACACTTTATAAGTTTGATAAATGACATCGAGGGTCAATGAAATTTACTAACCTTTCATGTTTTTTTTTTCACATTAAGTATGCAGGGGTGCTGGAATTTAGCACACCTGCATGAGTAGGAAAATTACTAACATTGAAAAATTGAAATTTTACAACTTTGTTCATTTTGTAATTTTTTGAGAAAACTGAAAGAGGTTAGTGCTTGAAATGACGTTTCAAGGTTCCAGATCATACACAAGGGAAAGTATGATTTGCCTCATTTTATGTTATTAGAGGATGTGGGCTATGATATAGATAAGTTTTGTAGGGGTTATTCCACAAATTGAGCACAACTGAATTCAAAGATAACAAAACCTTGGGAACATAGTCTATCATTAAATGATGAATCACATAGAGGTCCATATTCACTAAATATGATATTTCATTCATAAACAAGTCATCATTCCCTTCTATTTCATAATTTTTGAGAAGTTTGGTGATATTTTCATCAAATAATTCATAGTAAGAAAGTGTATTCATGTGTGATCTTTGTTTGTGGTATGGGAGGGTTCATCTTCTAACTGGATACCTAGTCATTCCTTACATCTTTGGTGTTTTCTCTCTTTCTTTTATGGAGGATATTTTATATATTTTATAAAGGTTTTCTTCTCTTTTTCGGGGATATTTCTAAATATCACTACCTCATAATGATTCAATTACTAGGACCCATATTTTCGAACACCTGGAATACACTTAAGGGGTTTTTTAGTCTATGATATTTTTTCCTAGTGGGTGTTTACTTTTCATTTTATCTAGATTTATATAAAACCTTTCTTAATCAACCTTGCCTAGGTTGATAAAGTGATTTTTAGTGTGAGTGGTGTGAGTTTATAGGATCTTACATGGGAGTTAAATTTACTATTTTTTTTTGGATATTATTGATGCACCATCACTACTAATTGTTTTTAGTACCTCCCCACTTCACTTAGACTATAAATACTCACTCTCTTAGCTTCTATTTGCATCTTGTAGATTCATAGTATTATCATTTTATAATGATATTTTACTTCTTGATAATTTATGTTACTCTCTCCAAAACTAATTTAGTAATTCTATTTTGATCTTATTAATAATGTATATTTATTGTTTTAATATTTATTGTTTTAATATTTTTTATTTCTCACACTAGCTATCAGGTTATCCTCTATTTTGTAGATTGTTACAATATGATCAATGTATGTGTGTCACTTAATTTGAAATATAATTCTATAAATGTGTAAAGGAAGGTGTGCTTCATCATGATCAAGGAAATCTTCAATAATGGTAATTTATAATATTTGAGTGAGGTAATAGAAGGAAGGGTGATTAAGCCTACACAATATTTTGTTATTGTAATGAGGATTTGTTGGTACATTACACAAAGATATGGGTATGTGCAAGATCATCATGGAGAAATAGGCCCTTAAGTGGCAATAAAAAGACAAAAAATCAGAGTTAGACAACTTGACGTAAAAATTTGAATAAGTTATCTATATTATTTCAAAAAGAAATTGAAATAGAATCTGTACAAAATTGAATGTAGTTTCTAAACTACTAGACCTTTATTTAAAAAAAAAAAAAATCTATTTGGTGAAAATTAGAAATTTCAATGCAGTAGTATTTAAATTTCAGGGTAAAAATAAGAAGTAGGTGTCTGTCTGACCACCCTAACCACAATAAAATGATAATATGTTTTTATAAGATTTTAGATATAAGTAGAGGAAACATGTCTTGATGTGATGCATATTTTTTTATAATTTTTTTCCAAGTAAATAATTAATTATGATTTTATTATTACAAATTTTAAAAAATATAAAAGTGCATCTGTCTAACCACCTTAACTTAGTCACAAATTCATGAATTTTTTTTATTTTATTTTAATCCTATAGTATGTGAAGCATAGAATGTGACGCATGTTTCGAATTTTAAAAATGTGATACCATTTGAAAGTTATAGATGTTTTTCAATCAGCCTATCAATCAGGACTTTATTCGTAATTCTAATAGAAAATGAATAATAATTATTTATTAAATTCAAAGTAAAGCATAATTTATACTGGTGGAAAGTTGAGAATCTCCTCTAAAAACCCTTTTTGTTTCATCAGTTTTGGGTTAAAAAAAAGTCATCAGCCACATGGGCCATCATATGGCTTACATATAGCCACTTTTTGGCCCATCATGATCCTACACATACCCATATCCTTAGTTATTTTTAGATGGTTTATACCAAGGGTGTACATATTTAGATTATTGGAGAAATTTCAACTATAAATCTTAGGTGGGAAGCCATCTAAGTGGAGATTCATTAGGTAGGCTAGTTAAACTAAAGGATGATAAAGTTATTGAGAAAAAGAAAACTAAAATTACCTCATCATATATTGGAGTTTTAACATGCCTATCAACTTAGGGAACTTGAAGAGGAAACTATTTATGGCACAAAGTTAAGTTCATTTGAAAAAAAATTTGAGTTACTAGTAGAAGAAGCTAGATCGTCATCCTCAATACAAGACAAATAGCCCCAAAATTATTTTTCTGATTTTCTTTCTTTTGAATAAGCCCCATTTATTTGTCATTTTATTTCTTCAATTTCACCTTCAAAAGTATTATTAGAGTTTAAAATTATAAATTTTGGACTATTTCAGGTAGCATAGGAAGCTAATCTTAAAATTATTTTATGGATATACTAGTTTTTTGAATATCAAAGAATCCAATTTAGGTTTATTTCTTATTTCTTTCTAAATCATTTTGTTATATCATTTTAATAAACCCATGATTAGTACTCAAAATAGGGTTTAACCCTCAAATATTGAGTGATCCCAAAATAATGTGTTCTACTCTTTAGTCTATGTGGGAAATACAAAATCAATACTTCTAAGCATTTTTTTATTATACCTAACTAAATGGTAGATTTTGAGGGAAAGTGGATTCCCTAGCACTTCTAGGGTTTTCACCTAGAAGGAGAGAGTTCTTTCCACTCTAAAACCTCTGGGTTCATTAAAGATTATGGGTTAAATGTGTGATGTGTGTGTGGTCTTGAATGTGTCTAAGTGTTGTAATATAATTAATTAGAGCTATCTAATGAATGCAAACTAATGAAATGTAAGATTATTGAAAACACTATGTAAAATGACATAAGAATGACCTAAAATGAATGCAAACTATAACAAAACTTAAAGAGGAAGAAGTGGTGCACATGCAAACTGAATTTTGATGAAGAGAAGCTTTGGAATCTTTCGGGAATCTATTGTTGAAGGTCATTGGGACACATATGCCAAGCTGGGCGACTTAGTCCTACTTTGGGGAAACTTTGTCGGAACAAGTTTCATGAAAATGGGTGTCCAAATCTGTAGAGATCACGATTTAGGCCTAGCAGTGGGACTAATTCGCCAATGATGGTCACTTAGTCCACATGCAGCTTTTGAGAATATAGAGACTATAATCTATAGCTATCAACTTCTATTTCAATTTCTAATGGAGACCCGCATCTAAATATTTAGATGTTAACCTACAAATTGTATTTAAGCTCATTTTAGGGTTTGTTGAATTGGAATGATGTGGATAGAAATACGACACCTTTTAGCACCTTACTCTTTGACTAATCTGCATACAAAGTCTAAAAAACACACAAGCAAAGAGGGAGAAAGGGTTAGGGTTAGAGAATATGGGTTGGCCTTAGTCAAACCCCATTTTGGTGATCAAACCCTAGATAATGAAATGAAATGAAAAGGGAAAGATGATTGAATAACATGCAAGTACAACTCACCAAACCCTTGTTGAAGAAGTCTAAATATATGCAAGTAATAAGCTCTAATAGATTGTGCTTGAAGTTCTCAGAGTTCTTGAATGTTTGATGCCTACTTGAGAAGATAGATGGCTTGATTGATTATGAAGATGGAGAGAGATAGGAGAGTGAAAATGAGGGGCAAACCCTTTCTTTATACATTTTTTGCCCTAATTTCTTGAAAATAACACATCATAGGCCGACCTTAGGGTTTAGGAGACAATATCCCTCAAAATAATTGGAATAAATTTTGATTTTTATGCCAAATGGGACTAAGTCACCCAAGGTGGTGACTTAGTCCACTTGGAAAATTTTAAGTGGATGTTGGGAATTGAAATGTGATTAATTATGTTTAATGGGATTGTCTTCTAAAACACACTTATGTAAGGCCATAAGTGCATTAAGGGGTCATTTTATCATAAGAAAGAGACAATTTATTGATGACAAGCCTAAGAAAATGTGACATTCTGTTACAACTCTTTACAACACTTTGAAATATGACTTGGTAAATGATACAAATAGGTTATTTAGGTGAATTATGATGGAAAGGTCCTATAAAAGTGGGAAAATAACTTCACAATACCTTTGCAAGACATCATTAGGTTTTCTATTGATTTTCAAGCATTCAAGGCCTAATATGAAAGTGTTGGCCACGTTACAACATTAAGTCTAGCAAAAATCAGGCCAAAATCCATAACAAAGGCCCAAATGAGCATGAAAAATGATACATTTTCTACATTACATTTAGGCCCCACTTTAGTGAGAGGGTGAACTTGCTTCAAACTCGCACTAAAGTATCCAATAAATGCATATCGAGAGGGATCCATATGTACTCATGTTGGCAAGATGAGATAAAAATAATCAAGAGGGATGATCACACCCTAGGATCAAGATCCCATGGAAAACCAAGTACCAACACACAATATCACACAAGAAAGTTGAAATAATGAAAGGGTAGAAAATATTAGATCAAGCTTTGACCATTTGTCCAGCTAGTTGTGGATCAGAACTAGGTTGTTTTTCTGGAAAGATGTATACTCACTCTAAGGTGATGAAACTCATGGTTGTCCATTGGGTGAGAAGCATACACTCATGACTGGTATGCACCCAAACACATGTAGGTGGCTATGGTGAAAGTCATGTCATTAGTTGGGCTTCCCACTTAACCATACCAAAGTTATACCTCTTGATAAATTTTATAAGGCACCACAAAAGATAAGGTTTTTGAGTTTCATGAGACAAGAAAATAGTCATATGGTTGGATATCATGAACAAGTTAAAGATGGCACCAAAGGGATGCAAGATATGTTATGCAAGGTGGTCATATATGCAAAGTGAAAAAGCTAAGATGTAAAATTGAAAAGGCTATTCAAAGGAGTCGTACTTAGTTCATCTGAGATCTTTAGCTTAGGGAAAATTGTGCCTAATGTCTCCAAGAGAGGAATGATCAAAGAATATAAAATTCACAAATTAGGGGATGGAATGTGTCACATTAGGCCACTAAGAGGAATGTAATATGCTATGATAGATCACTTTAATTAAAGAAATTACACCCAATGTCATTCAAAAAGTGACAAACACATCATATGAAGTAATAAGGTTGCAACAAGAACCAAGAAAAGAGAAAGAAGAAAAAAGAAATAATGCCAATGTATGCCCCCACTTGAAAGGAATTTTTACACACCATTTTGTAAGCAATTACTTTAAAGTAGAAAAATGAAGAATGCAAAAATAAATTAAGGACACGAGAGCTAACTTGGGAAGCCCTATACCAAGCCATATGTTTTTAAGAAAGGCTACATCATGCAAAGAAAAAGAAAAAAAAAAGGGGAAAGGCATTGCCCCCAAAATTAAAAACACCAAAATCATAAGGGATCAATGGATTTGGGGTCAGCATGTTCATTGCTGCAATGTTTGTTTAGAGAGTGTGGAACTATCATCATTCCCCCAAATACATAGAACTAGAATAAGGAAACAAAGAGAGCAAAAATAAATAAAAAGAAAGGGTCATTTTGAGTCAACATGGAAGAGACATTACGTGTCTTAATGCTTTGCACTATCCCCAAAAGGAAAAAAAAATCCAAAAGAAAAAGACCAAGAAAAAGAGCCTTTTGGGTCAACATGAAAGGGACATTATTGTCTCAATTCCTTGCAACATCCCAAAAATGAAGGAAAAAAGCAAAAGAAAAAGAAAGGGGAGGCCTTTTGGGTCAACATGAAAAGGACATTGTTGTCTCAATTCCTTGTATCATCCCCAAAAGGAAGGAAAAATATAAATCACAAAGCGAAAGAAAAATCACAACATATCGAATAATGAAGATACAAATAGAGGAATGACACAAAGAGAGATAAAATTTAAATAGAACAATGTGGGGGAACAAGTAAACACACAAGAAAAAAAAAAAGAGACTAGTAAGAAAAATGCAAGTCAATTGTGTAACAAATTATCTTCCTCCCAATATTGTTTAGTGTAAAGTGTGGGTGGGCAAATAGCTAGAGGGACAAGGATAAATTTATTACTAGGGAAATGCTAGAAAATTCTTGCCCCCATTGAGTGCATGATAAGAATGAGTCGAGTGAGGGGATGGGGTGATCCCACAAAGCTAGTTTACAATTTCTAAGAGGAACAAATTTTTTTGTTGAAATCACACATTTTTAGAAAATATAATTATTTAAGCCTTAAAAAGTTCCATTTTAAGGATTCCAATTGAATAGGGTCTGATCAAACCACCTTAGATCAAACCCCCTTGGATAGAACCTCGCTATTTTTAAACCATACCTATAAATGAGTCTCCTTTACACCTATCAAAATGATGTTAAAAAATAAATTTTGATTTACCTTTTGGGGAGTCAAATGAATTAATTTAAAATTTATTTGAAATTATTATGTTAGTCCTCAAGATGAGCTATCCAAAAAATAATTTTTTTATATGTTTTGGTTTTATTATGTATTCATTTTTTTAGTTTTATTAAACATAGGTTTTCATCAAAAATGAAGGTCTTTGTTTTGCACATGTGGAAAAATAGTACATTATCAATTTTTTTTTTTGAAAATATGTGTGCACAGATATTGAAATCCTTTATCCAACAAAAAAAATAAAATTGAATTTTGATATATATATAAAAAGTTACGCGTTATATGGTCACGCTCTGTCTGAATTGTAATTGGTTTGACTTTGAAACTTGATTAAAGAAAAAATATTCAATAAAAAACTATCTAACCAAGTTGAAGCACTAGATGTCAGAGTTAAAAATCTAAATTCAAAAGAATTAGAATTTTATCCTTCATGGAAAAAAATTTAAGTGTTATACAGTGTGCGTCACTTTTTAAAAATGTTGTTTTCTAAAAAAAAAACTAGTTTTTGTGGGAGATGGAAAAAATAGTGCAAGCTAATTCCAAAAAAATTGAAAAAACTATTTTTAGAATCTAGAGACAAAATGTGATGAGACTCTAGTTTTCATTATCTTCAAATTCTTCATGGTTTAGCCGCTATAGGTGCCCGAATGTGAATATTTAGTTAAAAATAATAATTTCAATGTCTAGTTTGGCCAAAAATTGTAAACCACTATTGTGGGATCACCCGATGGCAAGGATCATGTAATAGTTAGAAGAGAAAATTATACAACCATTACATGATATGGTGTGTGATAGTAGTTTATGGTTTGAGAGGGTAGTAATTATCACCATTGAAATGATACTTTCTCAGTAGTTTTCTCAAATGATGATACTCATCACTTCTATGGCCAGGAACATGATGATATGAATAATGTGGAACATTATCATCTTTGGGACATATCACCAGCCTATTCCTAGGTGGAAATATAATGAGCTCTTTGTTGAGGAGTATTTGTAATTTACTCTCACATACAGGTGTTAGATGAAGATGAAACTTGATTTTTTGTAACTTGTAAGGCCTCTTACATCTACTAGATTCTCCAACTTCATGAGAGGAGATTAGGTCAAGAGGTCTAGATATGATCTTATTGTTGTCCATGTAATTTTTATGAGATGGTGAGTGCTCTTTGGGAAGAAGAATATTTAGATAAGGTGGGAATCAAATATCACCGTGATATCATCACAAAGCCAGAGATATTCTCAAGGAGGCATGTGGTTATGAGGGGGATCTTGATAGCCTATCCCCTTGGTAGTTTCATCAGGTGATAGTTGTTCATAAAATTGATGTATTTCATGTTCATTTTTCATGTTACCTCCTTGTTTTCTTAGAATGGTAAAACCTTTGCCATAGGTTTGGTGAAGGTTGATTGGAGTATTTGTCACTTGGTTATTATAAAATGGTTGAGGAGTTGGATGGTGAGAAGAACTAGGTTCACCTTGTGCAGGGAACTTAGGTGTTTTTTATGTTTCAGGATGTAGGTAACCAAATGTATCAAGAGGTGATATGGTAGGAATCTCTAGTTGTTTCATGGATGGGTAGAAGGATGCATTCGCTTCAAGGTTGTCAAGGAAATCATTGAGGAACTAATTCATGCTAGCATCATCTTCTCCAATGATGTCAACATCATGAGGAGGACATGCATTAGGAGTTGACTGAGTAGAAGTGGATTAAAGGTCATTAGAATTAATTCTAAAGGAACAACTTGACATGTCAACTAAGGATTTGAAAGACATCCAAAAAAATTTCAAAGACAACCATAATAAACAAAAACTAAATGCAAGGAATCAAGTAAAACAACAAATCTACAAACAAAACAAAAAATGAAAGAACATAAAGAAAAAGTGTAGACAATGTTCTCAAAATGCTAGAAATTATAGTGCAAAATGTGTAGGTGGACTAAGTCGGCCAGTGTGGAAAATTACTCCCAAATGTGATTTTTTGATAATTTTAAAATGTTTTGAATGATTTTTAGGATTTTTAGGATTTTTACAATGTATACATAGAATGAGTATGCCAAAATTTTGAATATTTTCAATGAAATGGAATGAAAAAATGCAAGCTAAATGAGCTTTTCACTAATGCACTTTTAAAAACCCTAGAATGCAAAACAATGGAAAATCCTAATCCAATGTGAATGCAATATTTTTTAGGATGCAAATGCAGTTGAAATCAAAAGTTAAAAAGTGTTCTAAAGTTGGTTTCACCAAAATGAACCATATATTTTGAGGGGAAGTGGATTCCCTAGAACTTCTAGGGTTTTCCCCCAGAAGGAGAGAGCTCTTTCCATTCTAAAACCTAGGGGTTCATTAAAGATTATGGGTTAAATGTGTGATATGTGTGTGTGGTCTGGAATGTGTCTAGGTGTTCTAATTTAATGAAATGTATCTATTTAATGAATGCAAACTAATGAAATGTAAAAGTATTGAAAACACTATGTAAAATGATGTAAGAAGGACCTAAAATGTATGCAAACTATTAAAAAAATTATGAGGTAGAAGTGGTTCACCTAGGAACTAAAGGTTCATGAACAGAAGCTTTGGAATCTTATAGAATTTGTTGTTGAAGGTCACTAGGACACTTATGCCAAGTTGGGTGACTTAGTCATGCTTCGTGGAAACTTTGTCGAAATAGGTTTAAGGGAATTAGGTGTCTAGATCTGTAGAGATCACTTTTCAGGCCTAGCAATGGGACTAATTCACCAATGTTGGCAACTTAGTTGACCTGTAGCTTTAGAGGAATATTGAGACTAGAATCTATAGCTATCAACTTGTACTTCTATTTCTGACAAAGACCGAGATCTAAATCTTTAGATGTTGACCTACAAATTGTCTTTAAGCTCATTTTAGGGCTTGTTGACTTGGAATGATGTGGATAGAAAGATGACACCTTTTAGCACCTCACTCTTTGACTAATCTACATACAATGTCTGCAAAACAAACATGCAAAGAGGGGAAGAGAGTTAGGGTTAGAGAATAGGGTTTTTCCTTAGTCAAACCCCATTTTGGTAAACAAGCCCTAGATAATGAAATGAAATGAAAAGGGAAATATGATTGAATAACATGGAAGTACAACAACTCACCAAAACCTTATTAAAGAAGTCTGAAGTTGTGCAAGTAGTCAGCTCCAATAGATTGTCTTCAAGTGCTTAGAGCGCTTGAATACTTGATGCTTTCTTGAGAAAATAGATTACTTGATTGCTTGTGAAAATGGAGATAGTAGAGTTAAAATGAGGGGAAAAGCTTTATTTATACATGTGCCCTAATTTCTAAAAAATAACACATCATAGGAAAACCTTAGGGTTTAGGAAACAATATCCCACAAGTATTTTGGATTAAATTTGATTTTTATACCAAATGGGACTACATCACCCAAGGTGGTGACTTAGTCTACTTGGGAAATTTTAAGTGGATGTCGAGAATTAAAGTGTGATTAATGATGTTTAATAGGATTTTACTCTAAAACACACTTAAGTAAGGTTTATAAGTGCATTAAGGGGTCATTTTATCATAAGAAAGGGTCAATTTATTGATGATAAGCCTAGGAAAATGTGATATTTTGTTACAACGCTTTACAACACTTTGAAATAGGACTTGGTAAATGATAAAAAGAGGTTATTTAGGTGAATTATGATGGGAAGGTCCTAGAAAAGTGGGAAAATCATTTCACAATACCTTTTCAAGACATCAATAGGTTTTTATTGATTTTCAAGCATTCAATGCCTAATGTGAATGTGTTGATCACATTACAACATTAAATCTAGGTAAAATTAGGCCAAAATACATCGGAAAGGCCTGAATGAGCATGAAAAAGGATGCATTTTTCTATGCTACACTACCAAAGTGTGAAGATTCTATGGATGGTGTAAATTAATTAGTTGTGATATTTTTGTTGGTCAAAATAGTAATTTTTCCAAGGTAGTTAGCTTTTAGCCTAGCTAGGAGAGTCTTATTTACATTTCTTAAGTATCCACTTGGGGAATTTTAGAGTCTTGTCTCACTTCATAGAATTTATTGATGCAAGAGAAATTGGGTCCATAGGCGACCAACATCAACAAAAAAAAATGATTTGAATTTATTATTTTTGTTATGGTTTTTTGGTTCAATTTTGATTTATTGATAGTTTGCGATAGATTTTAGTAGAATTTTATCATTTCATATTTTTATTCACATCTTTAACCTCATTTTATTGAATTTAATTGGTTTCAAATTATTAGATTTTATTAGGGGTAAAAAATGCATTTTGATGGGGCCTGAAACCCGGTATAAAGGAAAGCAAGTTGAAAATAAGATAAACCATAAACAAGAAACAACTCCACAACCTCTAAAATATTAACATGACTACATGCTGCAACTTATGAAAAAGCAAGGGCCTGAAACCCTTAAACAACCTAGTTTTAATTAGGACTAAAAACCATTTTAGCTACACAAAGAACTCCTCTTCATCTACCATGCATTAGAAAACCATCCACTCATAGAAGACATCATTGAGGAAAGAAAGATAATCAACATAATGGCGTAAGGCACCATCAAACCCCTAAGAAAAACTTGACAAAATCCAAAAACCCCACCTCAATAGGGGAGATGGAGAGAGCACCAAACCATTGAGAATAAAGCCATTGCTCGAACCAGGAAGCTAGATTTGAAACCACCTCAACAAGGAGTTAACCTCTATAGGAGAGAATATAATTCCCACCACCTCTTCTACTACAAGAATACTCCAACACCCTCAAGCCCCACCTTGATAGGAGAATCATCCAGCTCAACAGGATCGACAACTGAGGAAGCTAGAGACAATCTCCACCCAACTCCACTTACATAGGATCTTAATCCACCTCCATAGGACACAAGAAGAAGACCAATGAAAAACTAGAACAAGTAGCCATACCACCCTTAGGCACAACCTGGTAAGAAACTAACTCCTACAAACAACAATCTTCAAAATAAAACCACTGAGCTTGAGTGGGCTTAGCTCATTGGGATAAAAAGAGAAACTTAGAAAGCCACCCAACTTGTATCAAAAAAGGAGAAGCCAAAGAACCCAAATCATCCATAGACAACTAGGTATGTGTAGGATCATGATGGGCCAAAAAGTCGCGATATGTAAGTGATATGATGGCCCATGTGGCTAACGACTTTGTTTTTGACCAAAATTGATAAAACGAACAAGGCTTTTAAAGGAGATTCTCAACTTTCCACCAATAGAAATTATTATTTAATTTGAATTTAATAAATAACTATTATTCATTTTCTATTTGAATTATGACTAAAGTCTTGATTGATAGGTTGATTGAAAAACATCTATAGATTTCAAACGGTATGAGATTTTTTGAATCTGAAACATTTGTCACATTCTAGGCTTAGCATACTATAGGATTAAAAAAAGGAAAATTGAATTTCATGAAGTTTTGACCAAGTTAAGGTGGTCAAACTTACGAGTTTTTTATATTTTTTTAAAAGTTGTAATAAAAAAATTATAATTAATTATTTACTTGGAAACAAATTACAAAAAAATATGCATCACATCACGAAATGAGTCCTCTACTTATATATAAAATATTATAAAAATAAATTATCATTTTATTGTTGTTAGGGTGGTCAGACAGACACCTACTTCTTATTTTTCCCTGAAATTTAAGTACTACTGCATTGAAATTTCACATTTTCACCAAATAGATTTTTTTTTCAAATAAACCTGAGTTTAGAAACTACATTCAATTTTATAGAGATTCTATTCTTTCATATTTTTGAAATAATCTAGATAACCTATTCAAATTTTTACGTGAAGTTTCCTAACTCTAATTTTCTGAATTTTCATCGCCACTTAAGGGCTTGTTTTTTCCATGATGATCCTACACATACCCAAATCCAACAAAAAAAAATCAACAAAACCATTTTGCTTCAACACAAAGGTAGTAGATATAGAATCCAACTCCAAGACTAAAAAGGCTTTGAGAAAGGACATAGGAAACAAGCTAGCCAAGAAAAAATGTGTCATAGGGGGGCTCTGAAGAGAAGAGCTAGACGAGGGAGAAAAGAATATAGGGAGAAGGGTAGGAGAGAAAACCATGAAGCACACCATCTGATCTAACAAGTTCTAAGAGAATGAAAACACCAACCATAAACAACCCCATCATAATCCACCCCTAAACCACACCCAACACTAAGGAAGCCACCGAGAGATCCACAACTAGAGTAAGAAAAGGTTGCAAGCAACAGGGATAACCAAAAATTTGGACCATGTGAGGGAGACCAAAATAAGGAGAAAGGGGCGGGAGTGTGAACCCATGAAGAATACTATTTGACCAAACAAGGTCTAAAATACTACAAAATCCTACCACATAAACTCCCATCACAAGACACCCACAAGCCTCACCTCACACAAAGAAATCCACCCAATAACTAACAACGAGATCCATAGTAGAAGAAAGCCCCAATAAAGGAGACCCAATAGAGCAGGTCCCGAATTTAAGAAGGTACCATAGGAGAAGAAGCTCACAACAACCACATCCCACACCCATAACCACAACAAACATCATATTCTTTAGAATCTGCTCCAAAACCTAGATGGAGAAGACCGACCTACCGACATTTTTTCCAAAATCAACTACTCCATAAATAATTTTTTTGAACATGCTTCTCCCTCTCTAGGACTTGACACATAAACAAACTTGAAAGAGACACTCAAAAAAAAATTAATAGCCTCCCAAAGAGATATCCATGTCCAAGGAAAAATAGAAAGGACACAACATAGTCGCCCTACCTTCCCCAATGGACCCAACACCATCAAACTTGCAACACCAAGTAACATAAGTAGCCACCACAAACCTCTCAACCTCCAAAAGGTAAAAAAATGGGCCATTGTCACCATTTGCTCCATATCCATCTCTAGAAACAAATCTCTTGCTCGAGCTTGCCCATGTAATCTCACCTCCAGAGCCACTCCCAACACACATATGGATGAATGGATAAAAGCACCCTCCATTTGTCTCATCCCCCTCATCACTGCCACTCTCCTTTGTAGTGTTTGAACTTCAATCTCTTGCTTGAGCTTAAGCCCCATCGGACGTTACTCTCATCGCTCTCATCATTTTCCAAAAAGTTTCTTGTTATTCCAAATGATTAGTTATTAATAGGAAATGGGAAATTTATCTTTATTTTCCTACATATGGATGGATACATTGTTATTGGAATTTTAAAAAAAATGTAATGAAAATTATTAGAAGGGACAAAATGTAAAGAGTGATGTAGTCAAGACCAGGGAACCTTATCAAGCTACCCAATCTTGCAGCCTATTCAATCCAATTTCTCAAACTCTAATATTTTTCTCGCAAATTCATTTTATTAAAACCATAGAGAAATTTGCTAGAATAACATTCAAAATCTCATGTAGACAACAAAAATATTTATGCAAGTCATATATCTCATATTTAATCTTCAAAGCTACTAGCAAGCTACATGCAAGAAACCCAAAATCTTCATTAACATAAATCCATGAATGAATATTTTAAATCTGCTGCAAATTTCTTCATTACCAACAAAAATCATGAAAAGACATACATTCAATCCTCCACATAATCTCCATCTAATAAAAAAATCATCTACAGGTAAGATTAAGAATGAATATGTGAACTCCACTATAAAATCGTCACTTTCTATCCTTGATTTCTCCTTCATTATCACAAAATTTTGAAAACACCAACATGGCTTTTGTGCATCTCATTCTCAGCTTTCTAGATCATTTTGAAAATCTGGATTTGGTTACCGTATGAGAAAGGTATGTCTGATTTACTGAAACTAGGTTTCATAAGCACAACCTAGACAGTCTTCTTTTTCCCCAAAATGCCAGTCTAACCTCTACCTCCACCATTCTACCTAGTAATTCCTACAAATGGCCTCTTTAATGGTTTTTCCATAAAAATTCAAAAAAATTTCCAAAAATTCACATCAAATTCATCATCTGGCGATTCCAGTCCTAAGACACTAGCATCATGGAAAAAATTTTATTCCCAAATCATTTAATTCTTTGAGGGAATTACAAAAAAAAAATAATAAAAAAATAAACATTTCTCTTTGTAATGTGAAATTACACCAAATTCCTTCAAATTTCATATAAATTTGGAGCCAAACAAAGTGTAGAAAGAAGGGAATTTTTCAAGGTTGTTGAAGGAGAGTTAATTCATGCCTACAAGATAAAAATAGACCAAAAACTGAAAAGAAAAAATTAAATAAAAGATGTTTTTTGGTTGTACAGGATGGCCCATGCACTTGGATGCTCCTACATCAAACACCCAGAGTAAGAAGAAATGTTCCATGAGTTGAAACTCATGAATATTTGAAATTTGTGTGTTTTTTCTTCAACCATCTTTCTTCTTTATCAACTTGTTTCTCTTTCTTCACCCTGCTCTAAAACACTATATATTCTCTGTCCTCCATCCTTCCTCTCTTTCTTCCCCTCATGAAATTTATTTGTCTATACCATATTTCATATTTCCATTCCAATTTATCATCCTCAACACCTGCATATAAATTGACATTAACAAATTCATAGAAATCAATGGATTTCATTTGCATTTCTTTCTTACCTTCTCTTCCTTCATCCTCCTCTTGTTTTATGTCAATAAAGTTTATCATACCCTTTTTAAAAAAATTTACAACCTATTATTACTACCCATAACCATCTTTCCCATTTCTCTTTCTTTCACCATTTCATCAAAAATATAAATAAACTTTGATGTCAACATCAATAAATTTTGAGAAATCATCAAATACCCTTATTTTCTCCTCTTTCCCTACTACTGTATCATCCATTTTAGTATTCTCATATCTATTCATAATAACCATGTTATTCTCATGTGGATCAATCTCATTTTTATCATCAAATAACTCTAAAATTTGAAACTTTACCACTTTGTCAACTGCAACTATCATCTCATTTTCTATCAAAGTTATCCAAGTTCATTTTCAAATATTGCAATTTGAACTAGTAAGTTATCTTCTTCTTCATTTTTTGTTGCTCCTTCCTTTTTCTCATTTTTCTTCCTTTCTATGTTTTCTTCTTCAAATTTGTTCCCCAAACTTTTCATTGTTTCAATGTCCTTCATTGAACCAAGCTTTGCTACAAATTCGGTTCTTTTTACCACTATAACTTCATTGTTGCTTACTGCATCAATACTATCCTTTTCATCTGTTTCCACACAAACAAATTAATATATCTCTTTAACATCAAATTTGTTTTAGAAATATCATAAACATGACTATTTACCTATGTTTTTTCTTGTTACTCTACTACTACCCCAAATTTTTCTTCTTCAATTTCTACTACAATCTTGTTGTGTTGTTCTTATACCTCCCCCCTTGCACTCAATGGTCTCATTTTATTCATTATATCTATATCTTTTTGAGGACAAATCACAGCCCCAAATTCACAATCACCATACTCATTTATCTTTTCTTCAAGCAAATGAATATTTACTTTTCAAAACTCAAAATAAGGAGATAATACCTTTGTTTTTGTTGTTGCAACCTCCTTTCTTGTGTATCAAAATTCATTTTTATTTTCTTTTATATCATCAACAAGATGCACATTTTCTAGTACCTCTTTCTTTCTCCATTCTTTCCTTGTGCCTTTCTTCTTTCCTTGATTTCTTTCATTTGCATTTGTGTGGGATGCTCCCACATGACTTTCTCTCTATACTCTTTCTCCCACAGGGCTGCTACACTGCACTTCAACATTCTCATTTTCACTTTCATCATTTCCAAACCTTTTCTTTTTCTCTTTCTTCTTTTTGCTGTCCTCTATTACAACTTATTTTCCTTCTTTATTTTGTGCACACAAATCATTATCTTCAAACTCATTATGAAATAAAGAATGTAGTTTAACTTCATCTATTTTCTTATTTTCTTCAATTGTAACTTTCTTTATTATTCCCAAGCTTTCCTCAAGGGCATCCAATCTCACTTCTATCTTTCTCAACTCTTCAAAGAGCTTCTTTTCTCTTAATTTTTTTCCAATATTCTTCCCAAAATAACATTCTCTTAGGTCTTTTAGTGACCCATCTTGTTTTCTTCTTCAAAACCATTTTTAGAGACTCACAAGTCCCTCTGTAGCTACAAGTCCTCCTTGAACCAATCTCTCTTGCTTCAAGGTATCAACCCTCTATAGTCACAAATCCTCCATGTAAAAAACTAACTCTTGCTTATCTTCTACCCAATATATGGTTTCTAGAAGACACACCTCTCTCTTGTTCACCTTCTACCCAACCTTAACCTCTACTAGAGTACAGTAGTCGCAAATCCTCTTTTATGCATGCAAAAAACAAACATTCTCACAACTATCTCTCTCACACAACTTCACTACTTCACTCCTCAGCACTCTTCACCCACAAGTCTTGGTGCATACTCTACACTCTCAAGATCTTCTGGGTTTGATACCATTTGATGTAGTCAAGACCAGAGAAGCTTATCAGACCACCCAATCTTGCAACCTATTCCATCCAACTTCTCAAACTCTATTTTTCTTTTCACATTCATTTAATTAAAACCAGAGAAATCCACTGAAATAGCATTCAAAACCTCATGTAGAAAACAAAAATATTTATGCAAGTCATCTATCTCATATTTAATCTTCAAAGCTACGGGCAATCTATAAGAAAGAAACCCAAACTCTTCATTAACATAAATCCATGAATGAATATTTCAAATCTGCTACAAATCTCTTCATTACCAAGAAAAATCATGGAAAGACATACACTTAATCCTCCACATAATTTCCATTTGCTAAAAAAATCATCTACATGCAAGATTAAGAAAAAATATGTGAAACTCCACCATAAAATCATCACTTTCTATCTTTCATTTCTCCCCGACTATCATATTTTTTTAAAAATTGCAACATGTGTTTTTTGCGGCTCGTTCTCAGCTTTTTCGATTATTTTGAAAATCTTAATTTTGTTATCGTATGAGAAAGATATGCCTAATTTACTGAAACTAGGTCTCACAACAATGACCCCGACAATCTCCTTCTTCCCCAAAATGCCAGTCTAACCTCTACGTCCTCTATTCTACCTAGTAATGAATGCAAATGGCCTCTTTAATATTTTTTTCCAGGAAAATTCAAACTTTTTCCAAAAATTCCCATCCAATTCATCATTTGGCAACTCCACTCTCTAGACACCAACATCATGGAAAATATTTTATTCCCAAATCATTTAATTCTTTGTGGAAGTTAGAAAATAAAAATAAAAATACATTTCTCTGTGTAATATGAAATTACACCAAATGCCTTCACATTTCATCTGAATTTGGAGGCAAACAAAGTGTAGAAAGAAGGGGATTTTTCAAGGTTGTTGAAGGAGAGTTAATTCATTCCTACAAGATAAAAAAAAAACCCAAAATTGAAAAAGACAAAATTAATTATAATACATTTTTGGGTTGTGTAGGATAGCTCATGCACCTGGATGCTCCTACATCAAAGAGATAGGAAATGAAATCATTTTGAGGGAGAAACACCTCATCTTCCACCAGAATAATTATTTAATATATTTTGAACAACAATTGAAGGCGTGAATGGTGGTTGAAGGAGATAGGTGAGGTGTGAAGGAAAGTAATAAAATATATATGCAAAATCCCCAATGAATATCACACCATGGAGAAGGAAGTCGAGCATTGGATATCATGAGGAGGATGTCCCTTGAAAGAGGTAATAAAGGGTAAGGAATTTTAGGATAAAAGAACCTAATTGACCGAGCCAAATTTCAAGTCTAAGATAAGGTTTGCACCAACATAAGGAGTGAGGGATTGTCTAAATGACACCCAAGGAGGATGGATTTCCAAGTCGGAAATGATACCATGAATACAACATAGGGATACAAGGAAGCTTCAGTTGAGTATGTAACGTGGCATACGAAACAAGATAAAAACTAAAGAAAACAAAAATAGTATGAATAATATGGGTCATGTGGGATGAAGAAAAAATGTGATTTTTCCTTGAAGTTTAATTTTAAAGAGGAAAGAACTCACGACTTAGGGGAAAGAGAGATGGCATATGGGATGTAGTGGGCTATGTAGGGAATGGATTTCCTATATAAAAAAATGAATAGATACAAAGAGGTGAAAATAGCATTGAAGGAAAGTAATCAAAAGAGATTATGGGCTAATTAGAACACTTTGTGGAGTGGGATAAAATTTGTAGATAAATGGAGAGCGGTATCTTTAATTTAAAATTACAATGAAAGAGGAACAGGTGTAAGAAAATAAAAAATAATGTATTCTTAAGGAGAGTTGAGTCATGCAATTGTATATTAGTTGAGTTTCATGAAAAAAATTGTGAGGGAACATTGAATCACTTAAAATATTCTTGAAGGTGGAAGTTGGTTGGAAAGGTTGAATAGTTGTAGAATAATGATGAATGAAAGGACATAATGAGAAGAGTAGAGGTTGCAGGAATACAAACAAGATGAAGTTGCTTGAAGTAATTATAATGTATATTTTTATGAAATTAGAATTCAATAAATGTATTTAATTTATTTCAAAATTGACCAAGTTGTTATGTGTAATCATGCAATCAATTTAAATCGACACAAATCATTGTTGATTTTGAATTAATCACTATTAACTATTTTTTAATTTATATTTTGGGAATTTAATGAGAAGCTAGAAGAGTGAGTTAGTTTTCTATCTTCATTAAATGGTACCAAAGCCATATGTTTTGAGCATGCAAAAAAAGCACCGACTGAGAGGTAGCTCACACTAGGACCTATGAGTGGAGAGGGAAGTGAGTAGAGGTTTTGGGGGAATAATTAGATTTCCAACCATGAGGCAGCTTGTGATGGAACCTATGGATAGAGGAATCCTAAAAGAGAAGCTCAAAAGTATCATTATAGGTGTGCGAATTCCTAAGTGATTGATAGCGGGAAGCATAGATAAAAGTGTTGTGGAATGGTATATTATAGCAAATGAAGTGGAATATTCATGAGATCAAGGTATTATTTTAGCATGGAGGTTGCAAGGGTTGAGTGTTGTGAAGACATGCTAGAGGAGGGCATGGAGAGAAGAGGAAGTATTTGGTGGAGGAGATCAGGCAGTCTCGAGGGGTGATCCTATTACTTAGCTCGACCTTTGTGAGACCATGCTCATAAATTTATTACTCAAATTTTTTTATGTAGGAACATTTGAGTCCATAGGTGATCAACATCAATACAAAAATTGGTTTAAATTTATTATTTTCATTTTAGTTTTTTCGCTTGATTTTAATTTCATGATTGTTTGAGAAAAATTTGAGCAATATTTTGTTATTTCATATTTTCATTCAGCCTCGGTACATTGAATTCAATTGGTTTCAAGTGATTAATTATTAATAGTAAATTGTCAATTTATCTTTATTCTTGCACATATGGATGGATCCATAGTTATTGGAACGTTTAAAAATAATAATAATGAAGAGTATTCAAAGGGACATAAGGTAAAGAGATAGGAAATGAAATCTTTTTAAGGGAGAAACACCTCATCTTCCACCACAAGAATTATTTAATATAGTTTGAAAAAAAATTAAAGGCATGTGTGGTGGTTGAAGGAAATAGGGGAAATGTGAAGGAAAGTAATAAAAAATATATGTGAAACTCCCAACGATGACTACACCATGGAGAAGGAAGTTGAGCATTGGAGATCGTGAGGGGGACACCTCTTGAAAGAGGTAACGAAAGGTAAGAAATTTCAAGATAAAAGAACCTAATTTTGAATAATTCAAATTGTAGGTCTAAGTTAAGGTTTGTGCCAATGTAAGGAGTGAGGGATGGTCTACACAACACCCAAAGAGGATGGATTTCCAAGTAAAAAATGATACCATGAAGACAATGCATGGAGACAAGGAAGCTTCAATTGAGTATATAACTTGGAATATGAAACAAGATAAAAACTAAAGTAGATTAAAACAATATTGAAGAATATAGGTCATGTGGGAGGAAGAAAAAATATGCCTATTGAAAGGTGGAAAATTGTGTTTTTTTTCTAGGATTTAGGACCTATAAGGACAATCTTCACTTACTTTCACTCAAGAACAAACCCTAGAGATCTCAATGCAAAAGAGAAAGAGATCTTGTAAGAGGGTTATTCCAGGGGATGAATATGATATAATAGGGGGTTCACCACCAAGTTTGGGCATGGAGAAGATAATAAAATGCAAGATGCAATACAAAACCTTAATTCAATGCAATAACCTACCAAATGGCCTATAAATGCAAGTAAAAGAGAACATAAAAGAAATAAGATAAGTATTATGTACTTGGAATTTGGAAATGACTGATTGTAACTCTAAAATTGGAAAATTTGACTTTTTGACCAATTAGAACTCATTCACCAATTTGGGAGAATTAGTCCCAGATTTGGATTTCTACACAAGATCATGTTTTGGGAAAAAGCATATTTGAATCTACAATTAGATCTAGAAAACACCTACAGTGGGACTCATTCACCACTCTTGGTGAATCAGTCCCATTTTTCTTCTTTGGGAAATTTAAGTTTTGATCTACACCTCAACACCTACTCTTTCCTTCCAACTTGAGTTCTAGATCTGAATCTGTGAAAAGACCTACAAAACATAATATAAACCTGATTTTTTAATGGGGGGTTTTCCTTTGTCAAACCCCTAGTTTGGTATTTAAACATTGATAGAAAGAATGAAATGTGCATGAAAACCCTAGCCTTAAGTTTGTATAAGACTAAGAAATATAAAACATGATGCAATCCTATTTTAATGTGCAAGAATGGAAATATGAAGATGAATGACTCACTTGGAGAGATCTCTAATCACCCCAAATGAGCCCTAATGATGCTTATACCTTCCTTAGGTTGAAAGTAGAGTGATAATGGAGGATGGAATCACTTAGGAATCAAGCCTTTTGGCTTGTCTTGGTGGCTAGTTGCATCTCCCCAACCTAGAATCCATCATGATTCACCATAGACAACCATGATCAACCCTTGACAATGCTAGATATTGAATAAAATTGATCTTGAAGACCTACAAGGAAACTCTTCAACTTTTCTGATTACTATGTTTTGAATGCTCCTATGAAGACTCTTGATAATGCTTACATAGATTGAATAGATAATTAAAATTACTTAGAAACTTGCTTGTATAGGCATTAATACCTAGTTGACCACTATCTAGATCTTGAAGGCCGACATCCACCAAAAAATTGAATTAAAAGGGTGAATTTCCTCCTCAAATTTTAAAAAGACCCCAAATGGGACTCATTCACCACCCTTGACGAATGCATCCCACCTAAAGGTACTCATTCACCCAAGGTGGTGAATGAGTCCCACTTTAACTTTTTGATGCGGGTTTTCAATATTTTTGGTGTTTTAAGTGATTTTGTTGGGATTTTAGGTAAAATAATCCTCGAGATCCAAGATAATGGGTATTAGAGGCCTATTAATGATGATTTTAAAGGGTAATTAATGCAAGGGTGCTGAAATAGGTCCAAATTATGTGTGAAATTTCATTGCTTTCAAGAGTACAATTTTTTACACTACACCTATGCTTAAGAAGTTTAATTTTTAAATAGGGAAGAAATCATGACTCAAGGGAAAGAGAAATGGTGTGGGATGTAGTGGGATATGCAGGGAATAAATTTCCTATAAAAAAAAAATTAATTAGTTGATAGGCTATTTACGTGGGGAGACCCCACCGGGATCTCCCCTAGTCTGACGCCGTCAAGGAGAAGTTTATGACAAACTGTTATTTACAACAAACTTTACAGTAAGTCAGTCTATGGTAAAATGCATTGATTGGCGTGTAAGGTATTTGGCAAGAATTGTTTTAGCTTCTTGCAAAACATAACTGTCACATCGTATTCAATTCACCCAAAAAATAAAGTCTAATATATGTAAGGCAATAAAATTACATTGCAGGGTGTCATCCACATTATAGATTGTTATCTCATGAATTCTATAATTTACTGGTTCAGCTGTCCATTCTAACCAACATTTAATTGCAAGTGTTTCTTCCATAGCAGGCTTAATAGCTTGAGTTCCCTTTTTAATTTAATAAATAAAATAATTTTATTTCTATTTTTTATTTTTTAATTACCGTGCCCCACTTTAATTCATTAATTGTAGTTCTTAGTAAATTTGGTAATTTGTTTGAATATAAATAACTTATATAATAAATAAAATAAAACAATTTATATAATAATTTATTTATAAAATAATTTATATAATAATTTATGTAATAAATTAATATAATAATAATTTATATAATAAATAAAATAAAATAAAATAATTTATATAATAATAAAAATAAAAAAGATTCTTTAAATAAAATAATGTAATAAATTATTAATAACACTAAGATTTATTTTATGTTATAAAATCCAAACAATAAACAAATAGAGAGAGATAATTTTTAATAAAAATTAAAGTTGTATAGGAAGTGTTGTTTTTGGAATGAATTGTAGAGGAGGGTAAAGAAGTAGAGAGGGAAGGATAGAGAAAGAGAGAGAGAGAGAGGGAAAAGAAGTAGACAGGGAAGGATGGAGAGAGAGAGAGGGAGAGAGAGGGGGGGAGTGAAAAGAAGTAGAGAGGGAAGGATAGAGAAAGAGAGAGAGAGATGAGGGTAAAGGGACAAAAGGAGGTAGAGAGGGATAAGTGAGATAGAGATAGGGAGGGAGAGAGAGGTGGGATAGAAATAAGTAGAGAAGGAAAGAGAGAGCCAAAGAGAGTGAGAGAGAGAGGGAGGAAGGGAAAGGTAGAGAGGGATAGGGGAGATATAGAGAATTAGAGGGGGAAGGAGAGAGAGGTAGAGAGGAATAAATGAGAGAGGGAAGGAGAGAGTGAGAGAGAGATAGGTGGGATGGAGGGAGGGACAGGTAGAGAGGGATATGTGATATAGAGAGAAATAGAGAGGGAAGGAGAGAGCAAGAGGGAGAGAGAAGGGGGGAGGGAGGTAGGGAGAGGTAGAAAGGGATAGGTGAGATAGAGAAAGAGGGAGGAGGGTAAAGAAGTAGAGAGGGAAGGATAGAGAAAGAGAGAGGAGGGTAAAGGAACGGAGAGAGGTAGAGAGGGATAAGTGAGATAGAGACAAGGAGGGAGATAGCAGTGGGATAGAAATAAGTAGAGAAGGAAAGATAGAGCTACAGAGAATGAGAGAGAGAGAGGGAGGGAGGGAGGGAGAGGTAGAGAGGGATAGGGGAGTTATAGAGAATTAGATGAGGAAAGAGAGAGAGGTAGAGAGGAATAAGTGAGAGAGGGAGAGAAGTAGAGAGGGAAGGAGAGTGAGAGAGAAATAGGTGGGATGGAGGGAGAGATAGGTAGAGAGGGATATGTGATATAGAGATAAATAGAGAGGGAAGGAGATTGAAAGAGGGAGAGAGAAGGGGGGAGGGAGGGTGGGAGAGGTAGAGAGGGATAGGTGAGATAGATCACTGCTTTTCACAATCGTAAATAATGTGGGCTTAGCCTATCGACGTAAGTATTGCACCTTATTGAGGTGCAAGTGCTATTAAATACACAAAGGTGTAAACAACGTGGAAGGAAATTAATGAAAAGAGATCATGGTTGCCTAGAACACATTGTGGAGTGGGATGAAATCTATAGATAAAGGCATGGGTGTAATAAAATAAAAGATGATGTATTCTTAAGGAGAGTCAAGTTATGCCATTGTAGATTAGCTAATTTTCATGAAAAGAATATGTGAGGGAATATAGAAGGGTAAAAGTATAAATTTGTGTCACACTTTTAGCCAACTTATCAGCACAAGTGAATTGAAGTATATCTAACTAAAAATCTATTTTGGTCAAACATATGATCTTGTAAGATTTATTATAGCTAAGTTGGATATATCCACAAAGTTTCCAATTAAAATTGTTGGCTAAATGCATATGTAGCACCACTTTGAGGCCAATTTATCAAAAAAATAGATTAATTTGACAAGATCGATGTTTGAACAATTTCTACTCATGTAAATAACATTTTTTTTTAATTATAAAAATACTATTATGTAGATCCATAAGTCTAGTTTTCATATATATATATATATATATATATATATATATATATATATAATTATATTATTATTTATATTTTTCTTTTTATTTTTACCAAAAGTAGATTATTAGCACAAAATATTAGGTTGATTACCATGACAAGGAAATTAGTAAAACTAATTAAAAAAATTAAAAAAAATACGATGCACTAGATAAAAGAATCTATATCAAGAAGGTATAATTTTTTTTCTAGTTTAGATAAATAGATAATATGAAAGTTGATGTCCAATGGAAACAACTATATTTTACTACGCACACATTTCAATATTTATTCTAAAATATGTATTTATGAAAATTGAAAAAAAATAAAATCCATGCATTAAAGTATGAAGTTATAAATACACAAAACAAAATTGGAGAAAAAAAAATTAATATATAAAGGTTAATGTCTCATGTGACTTCATTTTTGAACATTTTTTCAGCAACCAAATTACAGTGTCAATTTATAAAAAAAGTATATTCAAATATTTTTTTAATAATTTTTAAAAAATACAAGTATAAAATATACTAAAAATGAAAGTTTTCATTAGTTTACATCATTTTAAAATTCAAAACATATATGTATATATATGTATATATATCACTTTTTAGTGATTTAAGTTTAAAAGTTGGATTAGTGTTGGTCATTTCCTTTAAAAAGTGTGACACAGTTTTGTGTTTTTACCTTAAAATGCTTAAAAATATTTTTGAAGGCGGAAGTTGGCTGGAAAGGTTGAATAGTTGTAGAATAATGATGAATGAAAGGAATGAATGAGAAGAGAAGAGGTTGTAGAGATACAACAAAGATGAAGTTTCTTGAAGTAATTGTATGTATATTTTTATGAAATTAGAATTCAAAAAATGTATTTGTTTTGTTTCAAATTTGAGTAATTAGTTATGTGTAATCATGCATTTGATTTAAATTGACGCAACTCATTGCCAATTTTGAATTAATGACCATTGAACCTTTTGTAGTCTAGATTTTGGGATTTGGATGAGAAGTTGGAAGAGTGAGTTACTTTTTCAGCTTCATCATTGATACATGTGTCCTCATCACTTGAGACACCTCTTGCATGCATACTTTCCACTTGCCCATAGACTTGTCAAGTTATCTCACAAGTGTTGTACATTTCAAGGGTTATTCAGTTGCTCATTCCTACCTTCCTCATCTACCTTGCCTATATAAGAAAGGATCACATTGTATTTTATACACTCTTCATTTGTATATTGATATAAATACTATTGTGGCTATGTTTTGTTCACTTGTGGAAGGTTGTTTCATGCTCTTTGATCTTAGAATTCTCCAACATTTTCTAAGTAGACTCAAGTTTTTTTTCTAAATTTTCTAAGATAATTTATCATTTACTTTTATTTTTTAGTTTTTATTTTTTATTTTTTATTTTTTATTTTTATTTTTTATTTAAAAATTATTTTTTATTGATTTATATTTTCCCATATTTCATGAATTTTACTATAAATAAAGAAAATCATGATTTCTATGAATTAGATCATCAACTCTAATATCCAATGCAAAGATATTTTTTGGTGGATTTTAATTAAATAATTTATTTATTAATTTTGAATTACTACAAATAATTTTTTTAGAGCCATAATTTTTTTATAACATATTTCTTTTAGAATATGTATAATTCTAGTTTTACCAATAATGCTCATTTTAGGTGTAGTTTATTTTATAATCGAAATCGAAGAATATTTGTTATTTTTTCTAGTGTCTTTAATAAAGGTCACTATTCTTACTATTTATTAAAATTTGTAAAAAAACGTAATATTAAATAAGTATAATATATATTATAATATTTTGAAAGCTAACACTAAGAGCTATCTACTTAGAAAATAGAATTTCCAAATGACTTCGTTTGGTCCTTTCAAAAGTGAAGACAAGATTTTTTAAAATATTTTAAAAGATATTCAGGAGACTCAATCAATGGTTTGATCTAACCCTCTTCAATCAAAGGCCCTTATAGATAACCTCTATAGGCTTAAATCATAATGTTTTTATTATAAGATATGTGATTCTAGGAAAAGTTTAATATGTCTCATAAGTGGAACAAATTTTTAGGATCACCACATTCTTATTTTAATATTTCGCATCCCCCTTATATATTTTTAGATTTTTATAAATTAAGATCAACCCTTGTATTCATCCAATAAGCATTCTTATATAAAAATTTGAAGGTATTTATAGAATTTTCTACATCGAATGCATTAGAATTTGATTATACTATATTATTATACAAAAATAATATTTTTCATTATTCCATGGGTGCATTGTTTAATGTGTAGCTTTTAGGGAACTATAATTTTTACACCATGCAAATTATATGAATGATCTAACTATCTAATGTTTTATACTATCTTTAAATTTTAGCACTTCAGAGAATGAGATGTTAACAATGTATGAACCCATAAAATTGTTTAAGAGACAGACTCCACAATTTGAAATTTGTATTATGATGCGTGTAAGAGAGCATTGAAATAGGGGATGCATAGTGGACTAGGAAGAGCATATTAGATAAATATAAATCCCAAACTACCATCCATTGATATAACAAGCACACACAAATGATCACTCCAACACTAAAAATGGTGTATTATTTTTATGTAAGAGATTCAATAAATAATCTTAATATAGGATTTTCCACCTTAGAAAAAATATATTGTCAATATTTGCAACCTAATTGAAGATGAGTGGACATGATGTATTTGAAACCTTATTGGAGGTAATATGAAATTAGGTAGATTTAATGAACATATGGAATTCTATTTTATTATTGAATTGTTATTATAAATTAATAAAATTAGATTAGAATTGAAAATTGTTGAACAACAATAAGTATCTTTCAATTTCATTTCTAGAGTTTGTTACTTGTCACTATGTGCATGTTTTTTTAGAAATGGTAAGTAGGGAATTAGAATGATTTTTTTCATTATTATGCAATTTTATTAGTGCAAGTACTTATCCTAGGATCGAAATATAATCACCAATCATTTATTTTTAGAACCCTATGAAATAATAGTCAAAGTATACCTTGATTTTTCATCTTGATTAGTAACTTGGAGCTACAACTAAGTGAAGGTAACTTACCAGTGAGACATAAATGGTCTCATATTCCTCAAAATTTCATCACAAACTTAAATTTTTCACTTTACAAATTCAAGAATATTTTATTATTGTAACCAACTAGAAAACTTAGCAAAAAATGTATTATCAATTCAAAATTGAAGAAACATATACAAACCTAGATCACTTATATTTTAAAACTATTACAAATGTTTAAAAACTATTGTAAGTAATATTTTATAAATCTAAATATTGCTTTTATTTTTCCAATCTAAGCCCCATGAATTTATCATTTCCATACTACAACTTATAAGATTTTATCCATTTTAATATAATTTTATAGGTTTAAATAATTATTTAATATTGTTAATATTGTAAATCCAATTCGATTTTTATATCCTTATTTTGATAATATTGGTGAATATATGTTACTTACTTTCCCTAAAGATTGCATCATCGTAGTATTCAAGTCATGATAGTCTGGTTGCCAATTGGATGCTCTTTGGATGCTTGGTTGAAAGATGGATACAAATGGTGTACATATCAATTAATAGGCTCATCTCCAGTATCTTTCTCTTTTCCTTATAATTTTTTGTCTATTTCCAAAAATAGTTAGATGATATTTGGCTTGAGTGTAATATCATGCATTTATTCTTTAGCTTTATAAGGATTGGTGCACAATCTAACAACAACCTTGCATTCCAAGGCATCTAAACTATTACATGTCTTACATATAATACACATTCCCTTGGATGCTAGCACAATGAGTAGATGACCTATGCATAGGATAAAGAATCCACAAATACAAATTCATCTAGCTTTATGTGGAACAAAAAAAGTGTCAAAAAAAATCCACATAGTATCAAGAATCATTCACATTTACCTACACAAACATCAATAATTTCTATTGACTCCTTTAGCATTGTGCTTCTTCAATGTCATGGTCTGTATACTTCTACTATGTGCTCCATAACACACGATATTTCTTCATATATCTATCATTGAACTATACATGTACAACAATTGCATCATACCCTCTATATGAAATTTCATTATAACCATCCATAATATTTTGAAAAGAAAGAGAGGAGTGATTGAGAAAAAAAGGGGAAAAAATAGTGCATTGTTCATTTTAGCTTTAATCTTAATCTGCATGTATTCCATAAGTTTCAGTAAAAAATTAAAAATTAATGTATAAGACAAAATAATAAAAATGTTACTCTCAGAAAAATGGCTTCCTAATAGTCATATTTCATAAAGTGATAGGGTTCATCATCCTCGTGGCATAATTTTTTCATTGAAGCCTGCATTATAGACCTAGTGGACCCACAAGTGATTTGGAAAGGTATCATGAAATAAAATAAATGTTCATAGAACATAGAGAAAAAGGTTTCATTTCTCACATCCCAACTAGGTTCCAGTACCCCCTCACACAGTTTTGAATAAGAATTTTCAGAAAATTATAGATATCTGTGAAGGGGATACTCTGTATAATAGAGATTTCCACAATAAAGCTTATGAGAAAGAATCAAATTTCTTGCAATGGTCCTATCAGGAAGTAGAGGTAGATCTCAAATCAACCAAGAAAAAAGGTTTAAAAGATGTGCAAACTATAGGTGGAGGGAATTCACAATAGGAAAATAAGGGTTACAAATATTTGCAAGCTAAAAACCCACAATGAAAAAACCTTGGGGTAGCCCCGAAACTAAGTTATGTTCCAAAAAAGATGAACCCTAAGTTGCAAAGGAAATTGGCAGGGTCTAAAGCTCTGCCCTCCATGAATGTGGGACAGCAACATGGCTCTTCTACAAAGATTATAGATCACCAAGGCACTCCCTTCAATCCACAGTCACATATCCTGAATCCCATGCAAAAGAGCCCTATCAAAGAAGCCCAAGTTTATACTGTGCAAACAGCTCGAAAGGAGAAAAAATCAAAAAAAAAAAGAGGGGTTCAAAGATAAAAGGAGCTCATAAGAAAGTTTGTAAGCATAAGGAATCAAAGAAGGATGAATATCATTCAACTAAAAGGACCAAGCATTAGGAGGCAATATCATGCCCCTCAAGAGATTGCAAATGGCTCAAAATCATCTTTCCAAAAAACATGCTACAAGTGAAAATCCAAGATTTAAGGGATAAATCCATAATATGTAAGTTTTGGAATCTAAAATTTCCTTAACTACAATTAAAAGATTTGATTTATGAGTATTGGGAAGGGATGTATCAAGTTTTTTATTTAAATTTGGAAAAGGGCATATTTATAGTTATATTTTATAGTAAAATTAAAAAAGAGGCAATATTTTGAATCAAATCATGGGTTTTCCAAGGATCAAGGTTATGCATGCAACCTTGGACTCTAAACTTTAAACTGAAAGATGTGTCTTTTATATTTTTTCCCTTCTAGTTTCAAATCCTAGAGTTTCCTTTGGAAGATAGGGAACTTAATCTGATTGAGACAATAACCAATCACATGGGAATCTTCCTCACGCATGACAAGGATTTCTTTAAAATCCGTTAGAAACCCATTAGAACTTGTGCCCTCTTTAATACATCCAAGGAACTTATGAGGCAAATCCAATTAATCTCAAATTTTGGCACTTGGCACCAAAAAATTATTTTTGAAGCCCGAGAAATTACTTTCCCTCATTGTCATATCATAGGACATGCCTCTTGTCAATGGATGTCAAGATCTTATTTAGAAAAAGCTAATCATATGGAAAATTCTAGGTGTGTTCTACACCAAAAAAGTCAACTTGATATGTCAGATCCAAAGCCAAGATCATTCATATAGAATGATAAAAAAATGTAAAGAACCTCAGATCAAGCGGTTATTATGAGTAATATCATGCACAAGAGAAAATGGGGAAAATTTGGAAAAGGATTTGGGGTTGTGTACAAATTCAAGAGCAAAGAAAAAAGTTGCATTTCTGCTAAAAGTGCCACAAAACATTTGGAGTCTTATGCAAATTTTCTCAAGTCTTTCCCTTAGATTACTTTCTCCAAAGGAAAATTTAAGTTCAGAGCATCACCTAGAGGAAATAGCAAAGAAGCTAATATTTAAAGGCACGAGGGATCATTTAGCTGCTTGGTCATTGAATGATAATATGAATCAGAGTAAATTGATTTCCCAAGAGGTGTCGCCTTCAGATGGAAAAGATAAATGGCTATCATTGAGTACTACAAAGAGGGTAACTGATTATGACCTTGAGTATTTGGCCGATAAAATTTTATTCTCATTGGGCTCATACCTGTTTGATAAAATCACAATAGGCGAGGTTTTTTAGGAAAGTAGCACTCCACAGAATCGTCAGGCAGATGAAGAGGAGATGATAGATCAAGAGGTTATAGTAGAATCTCACAATATTCATAATCCATTGGGAACGTTAGGCCAATTCCCTAAGGAAGATTTGCAAAGGTATAATTATTTGGAATAGAAAAGAGTGATGTCTGAGGGAACAAAGTGTATCAAATATCTTTTAGTTTCACAACCCTCTGTTTAGTCTTCTGCGAAGAAATCCTAAAGAAAAAGAGGTAGAAAATCAAACCTCACAAAGGTGAAGGAAAAAATAGAGGCAAGAATATAAAAAACAATTTTGGAATCCATGTCAAGCAAGCGACCAAGGAGAGCATTCTGCTCTCCTCAGGTACAATGAGGATCTCTTCATGTAATGTCAGGGGCATTAATGCCCCTAACAAGCTTGCTCGCATGAAGAAACTCATAGATTCTTATGGAGCAAACATTTTTATTTTACAAGAAATGAAGTCTTCAATAGATTCTATTGAATCCTCAATTAAAAAGTGGGCAAGATGGGAATCAACTCACTCACCAACTCAAGGAGCCTCAGGAGGTTTAGTCATATTGTGTAATCCAAAGTTGGTAACCATTAAATTACATAAAAATGAGAACTATTAGCATCTTACAGAAGTGAAAAAGTTTGATTTACATTTTTGGCTTATAAATGTCTATCGTCTTACATCTATGTTGGACAAGAAAAATCTATGGGATGAGATTACTAGGAAAATTGGTTTGATTCATATTGTGAAAATTATATTAGCAGGGGATTTTAATGCAATAACATCTCTATAAGAAAAGAGTGGAGGAATATGCCCACCACTAAGGGTAATGTTAGATTTCAGTCAGTTTATAGCATCCAATACCTTAAGGGATATTCAACCAACTTCAAGAAGTTTCACCTAGACTAATAAAAGGGAAGGCCTTCTTCAAATTGTACAGAGGCCAGATAGGTTTTTGGTCTCACCTAATTGTATTACTTCATCACAAAATCTAACTTCATAATTTCTTCCATATCTTGGGTCAGACCATTATGTAATTAGTTTGACTATAAAAAACATAACTATCCCAAAATAAAATCCCTTTTTCAAATTTGAAATCATGCGGTTCAAGCATCCTCAGCTCATGGATCTTCTGAAGCAATGGTGGGTTAACGCTCCATACGAAAAGGGTTCCAAATGTTTCAGTTTCATATAAAGTTGAATTTTGTGAAGCAACAAATAAGAATTTGGAACAATCAAGTATTTAAAAACATATTCAATAGAAAGATATAGTGTTTAAGGAATTAATAGTTGTTCATGAGAGCATAATTCAAAATGGCATGGATGTTTATTTATATTACAAACAAAAAATTTTGCAACAGGATGGGAGGAACTTTATACAAGAGAAGAAGTCTATTGGAGAAAAAAGTCTTGGGAGTTATGGCTAAAAGAGGGAGACTATAACACTAAATTTTTTCAATCTTCTACACATATCAAAAAGGAAACAAAATCAATTCACTCAATTTAGGAGTTGCCTTCAGGTAACTGGATTTCAAGGGAAGTAGATATTAATAATGAAGGTGTTAAGTTCTTTAAAGAACTCCTTTTTGCTCCGCCAAATCTAGATGCCAACATAATAAATGATCATAAGGAATTGTTGACCATAATACCACATCTCATCAGTAATGAAGATAATAATATGCTCATGAGACCTTTTACCATGGAGGAGCTAAAATTTATAGTTTTATCACTTCCACTTGATAAGGCTTTGGGCCCAGATGGATTCACAACCTTATTTTTTCAAAAATGTTTGAAATTTTTTTCTTTCAAATTATTTGGGCACTTCAGGAGTCTAGAAGAACAAGCTCCATGTTTAAGAAATTTAATGTAACCAACATTTTAATTTTTCCAAAATTCAAATAGCCTAAAACATTTGTAGAGTTTAGGCCCATCTCATTATGCAATATAATCTACAAAATATTCATGAAAGTAATTTACCTAAGATTGCAGCCGTTCATCCCAAGGATCATCTCTCATGAGCAAGGTGGCTTCGTTCATTGAAGGGACACATATGGAGAAGAAATTATTGCTCATGAAGTGTTGCATACAATTTCAACATCAAAGTTGCCATTTTTCATTGTTAAGCTAGATATGATGAAAGCTTATGATAAGGTTAATTGGAAGTTTCTCAATAAGGTTTTGTCAAATTTTGGTTTTTGTTCTCAATGATGTAGGTGGATAATGTCTTGTCTATCTAGAGCCATGCTCTGAGTGATCATAAATGGTAATCCAACATGATTTTTCAGTGCTTTATGAAGAGTTAGATAGGGAGATCCACTTTCACTGTTTATTTTCATTATTATGGCAGAAGCTTTAAGTAGATTTATCCTTTTGAAGCATAATCAAAAGTTAAGGCAAGGAGTGCAGATAGAAAATTCAAGTATTTCAGTCACACGTTCCCTTTTTGTTGATGACACTCTCTTATTCAATAAATCAACTTTATTAGAAGCTAAAAATGTCAAATAGGTTCTTGACAAGCATTCATCAGTTTCTATGCAAAAAATCAATGCATCAAAGTCTAAGATTTATATTTTAAATACTCTTGATGATTTGGAGAAGAAAATTGTGAAGATTTTGGGATTCCAAGAAGTGGAGTTGCCTTGTACATACCCAAGGATTCCATTCTTTAAAGGTTCTAACAAAGTACATTACTAGGATAAGATAAGATTTCAATAGGCTTAAAGCGGGAATTTTGATATGGAAAGCCAGATGGCTTTCATTTTCTGGCAAAATTATCCTAAATAAATCAGTTTTAGCCTCTAAAGATTCCAAATTATTTCCTAGTTGTCCTTAAAGCTCTTGCATGAGTAATTTATAAAATCGAAAAGATAATAAGATCCTTTCTATGGAAAGATAATATTGATGAGCAGAAAAAAGTACCCCTAGTTTCACTTAAGGTTTGGCAAGAGGAAAGAGACAAGGTGGAGTTTAAAATATCTCATTGAGAAATAAAGAATTTAGGGCCAAAATTGCATGGATAATGTATACGAATCTAGAGGCTAAATGGTCTAGGATATTGCAAGTCAAAAACTTAGATAATGAGAATCCAACATGAATCTTAATAGTGGAAAACCCTCCAAAGGGTTTTGCTATTTGGAGTTTCATTGTAAATAGTAAAAATCTCATATCAAAATTTTATTCTTGGGAGGTAAATGATGGGCAAAGCGTAAATTTTTGGGCAGATTCATGGAATGGTGAACCTCCCCTCATAGAAAATTAGGAGCATCAAGAAGTAAGGACAACTTTATCTGAAGCTTGGGGTGTAAATTTGCTAGATTATGTGCACTCATCAGACTCTCTCACTAGGAAAGTAGTGTGGAAAAAACCCCCAACTAGCTTCATTTTTGTACAGCAGTTTGATCTTTTCTGTAAAATCATGAAGGAAAGAATAGCCTATTTATCTGCAAAACAAGACAAAATAATTTGGGCAGCCTCAAAATTTGTAACATATTCTGTGAAGGATATGCTCTTCTAAGTCAATCAAAATACCTCTCACAACCTCAACACTCATTTATTTTTTTTGGAATAACAAAGTCTTACCCAAAGCGGGTAGTTTTGCATGGCTTGCCATATAGAAAAGATTTCTTACAAGTGATCATCTAGCTAAATTGAAAATTGAAAATACTTTCAAGTGCCCATTATGTAAACAGGAGTTTGAAACAACTGATCATTTTCTTCTTGAATGTAATTTTTCCAATCAGTGTTGGATTTTAATTAAAGATAAGTTAGATCTCCATATTCCTCTTCCAAATACAATTTGGGATCTCTTTCAGAGCTAGCCACTACTTTACTAATCTTCTTTGTTTGCATGTATTTGGAATATTGTCCCAGTGATAGTGGTTTGGAACATTTGGTGGGAAAGAAACATGAGAATTTTCAGAGAAACAAAAACCACAGTTGAGTTGACAATGGTCAAAATAGAAAAGGCAATATCAGAAGGGGAAAGCACTTGTGTTCAGAAGGAGAAATTTACAAATTCGTTGTTCACAAATTGGGACACTTCCATCTTGAAGAAGTGGAAGGGTATTAAATTTCCATTTGATGGTAGTTTGCTTGATAGTAATTCTAATAAAAGGTATGTGTAGGATCATCATGAAAAAAACAGGCCCTTAAGTGGTGATAAAATTCAGAAAAATCAGAGTTAGGCAACTTGACATTAAAATTTGAATAAGTTATCTATATTATTTCAAAAATATGTAAGAATATAATCTTTAGAAAATTGAATGTAGTTTCTAAACTACTAGGTTTATTTTTAAATCTATTTGGTGAAAATTTAAAATTTTAATGGAGTACTACTTAAATTTCAGGGAAAAAATAAGAAGTAGGAATTTGTCTGACCATCCTAACCACAATAAAATGAAAATATTTTCTTACAATATTTTAGATATAATTAGAGGACTTATGTACCAATGTGATGCATATTTTTTTGTAATTTTTTTCCAAGTAAATAATTAATTATGAATTTTTTATTACAACTTTTACAAAATATAAAAAATCATCTGTCTAAACACCTTAACTTGGTCAAAACTTCATGAAATTCATTATTTTCTTAATCCTATAGTATGTGATGCATGTTTTAGATTTAAAAAATATGATACCTTTTGAAAGCTATAGATTATTTTCAGTCAGCCTATTAATCAGGACTTTAGTTGTAATTAAAATAGAAAATGAATAATATTTTTTTATTAAATTCAAAGTAAAAAATAATTTATATGGATGGAAAGCTGAGAATCTCTTTTAAAAACCCTTTTCGTTTCATCAATTTTGGATAGAAAAAAATCCATTAGCCACATGGGCCATCATATCATTTACATATCGTCACTTTTTGGCCCATCATGATCCTGCACATACCCTATTAAAGTTGACAAGAACACAATTAAATGGATCCCAACTCAAGAGGGATTTTCCAAATTAATTTTTTATGGGGCATGTAAAAGTGAATCAAGTCAATCGAGGGTAGGTATTTGTATTAGAAATTCATCAAGGGATATTTTGGCAGTCACTTCAATCCATTTAATTCATGGTAAGAATAGCTTTGCAGAAGCACAAACACTATTATCGGAGATGGAATTGGATTCACAATTAGGGATTTCAAATATACACATAGAAGGTAACTCTAGATAATCATAAATGCATGAAAATCATGAAAGGTTCACAATTACAATTTACATTATATTCTACAAAAAGCTTGGGCAATGATAGATAACATTAATGCCTCTATAATCACCCATAAAGGGAAGGCAATAGGATAGCAGACTTTCTTGCAAACCTAGGATGTGAGGACAAGGAGTTAAAGGTTTTACAAAATATAATTCAGTTAAGTGTATTTCCTCAGCTAATTGATCTAATCAAACAAGAAGCAAGTGTCAATTATATAAATGAATAAGAAAAACTTGCTTTATATTGTTTGTCCTTCTGTAAAGTATTCACTATCAACATAATACATAGAGGCAAACATCATGGACAACACATTGCAAGTCAGCATTGAGCTGGATTTAAGTCATATGCCATGAGGCCTTTCGAGGAAAATGATTTTAAAATCACATGGTTAATCTTATCAACCTTCAAGGACGCCTAGCATCAGCTACAAAGGACTATTTTTTACCACCTGATGATGTCGGATTTTGTCCAATTATTTCAGTCCAGTCACATTAGTCCATACAAGTTAGTTGGGAGAAATATGTTATATTCTCAAGGTACCTTTTAATTATGATATGAAGTGAAAAAATAGCCTCCATATATCTTGGCATTCGTTTAACATGAGCCAGTAATTAAAAGCTGTAGAGAAGTGTTAAATGCTTTGTCCTTTGCACTCCCTTTCATTATGACCTTGGTTTTGTTCAAGGCAAAAATAGATGTTAAACAGATATCAAAAGAAATGATTTCCACATTCCAAGTTTCTATCAGAAGGGTTGCTATAAGCAAAGCAATTTGGAGAATTTTAGAACAGACAATTAGCAATTTAAGCTGTAGTTTAATGATGCTTCGACCTTGGAATCTAAGGGTGTCACTGCTAGTTAGGCCGAGGGAGTGACCGATTGAAAAATATATCACTCAAGATGCATTTAAAAGCATGTTCAAGATAGATAACGACAGGGTTGAAGACTGCATTCACATCATTTTACGACTTGAGTTCACCAACCCACATGCTCATTGCATTATCTTCCCTTCGCAGGTGATTTCCATTTTTCTGTCCAATGCACTTGATTTAATCCAATCTTTGAATGAATTAGAGGATTTAGCAAGAAAGTATATCAATTTTCAATATCTTCTAGACAATGCAATTCTTTGTGTGGTGCAACATTATAATTTCTTCAATGGCAAAGGGTTTATTGGAGGTTTGTCTCCAAGGGATTTTGTGCAAAAAAGGTAGGGTTTCGAAAAAAAAATTGATGCCATTAGGCTGGCTCTATAATTCAATAATGACAACATTTTGTTGTGTACTTTAAGGAGAAACCAACCGTATATTTTTTCTGCAATGGAGCTAGAAATCAAGGAAAAATACTTTGCTTTGGCATTTCTTTGTGTGTATGTATCACCCCCTCCAAACAATGGCGTTCAACTGGACTTGCAGCTTAGATTTAATTCACTTGCTCGTGGTCAGCTGCATGTTCAAAATACTCTTCATCAACCTTCTAATAGAGTTTAGGTGAATAAAAGTATGGAAAATTTGAGGCCGACCTCTCATTTGCAAATCCACAGAGATCCTGTTTGAAGTAGAATAATTTTTGAGAGAGGTCTATAGCTGGTAGAGGGTTTAGAATTGCAGGATGAAAATTTAGTTAATGGGGAGTCAATGTAAATTTAAAAAATGTATTTTGTGGGTCTTATTTTAAAATGCGGGATATGTTTTGAATATTGTAAAGGGAATAAAAATGGTCTTCAATTTATAGTATGGGTTTTATAAGTTAGTTTTTGGGGTAAGTTTTTTGGGCTCTGAGTGCTAAATTTTGAAATATCAGCACACTTTCTATATGTCTCAGAATCAGACAAAATTATAATGTAGTTTTGGGCTATAACTAGAGGTTTTCTTACTAGTTCTTACCTACCAGTATGCCCTTTAGAACCAATTTTTGTAAAATCCTATTTATATATAATATAATATTATAGTGGCTTGCCACTTTTTCTTAAAAAAATTTAAAAAATTATTATAAGTGCAACAATTATGTTCATATCCTTCTATTATTTTTCATGACACATTGTATGCACACAAATGATATTTTGTGAAATCCAAAATTATTTATTTATGCTCAAATATGTTTTTCTGAATTGAAGTCTAAATTTATATTTAATATACAACCATCCTTTTATGATATATTGCCTCTATGTATTTGGCATTTCCTTTTTCTTGGATTAAAATCCCTATCTTATCATCATCTACTTCTATCTTGATATCGCCATGTGTACATTACAAATACACACCTACCTCATATTACTCAACACATCAATCTTTACATGCTTTCAGAATATATTTATCCATAGGGAAAATATATTTGAGCATATATAATAGTATTGAATTTCATATATGACCCTTACACTATAGTTAACAATTATGGAAATGGTTTGACATTTTGGGCTTAGTGTTTATGATATTGATATAGAGGAGATTAGGTGTGAACGAATTGATATTGTCTCCTTTATTAATCATTTTATCAATTGTTGTTCCCCTCTTCCTATGTATGTCCAAATGATCTTTATGGTTAATGTTAGTAGTCAAAGTTGCGATTTAAAATTTGAAAAAATTGAATGAGGGTTATGAAATTATAGTACCTTCTTATTTATGTCTACTTTTTTAAAATCGCATAGATTTTTCTCAAAGCTATCCATGTCATTTGTGTGGCTTATCAAAAAAGTAATTGGTTACATCTTTTTTCTTAACTATATGCAAGGTTTTCAAGACTAGTCTATGTCATTTTTCATTTCTAATCAAATGAATAAATTCATTATGACCTACAAAAATGATGAAAATACAAGATCTCTTTCATGACTCACAAAGATGTTACTTTGCATAATAAATTATAGTATGTCCAATTAAATTATTCTCAATATTCTTCTTTATTTGTTAAATATAACACAACATATCCTTAATCTTATTCTTGAAATGTCCTTTTACATTAATATCCTTATTTTTAAATAGTTTTTATTATTATACTAATCTAAAATTTATATCATTTTACCTCTATGAAACCCCTTTTTTTTTCTCGTTATCTCTTTCAATATTAATTGAACAAGACCATTTGATCAAACATATAATCAAAACAATAATCAAGTCCATACCCATTTGTCTGACTTATTAAACAAGTTTCCTTTAAGAGTAAGACAAATGGCCAAGGTTAATCATAAGGGAAACCTACTATTTATTTGTTTGAAAAGTACATCACCATGCTCATAGACTAAGGGTTTCTACATATGCACTCTACAGGTTCCCCCAACATCCACGACAGATACGATCAATCTATACAATAGAACTGCTTAAAGACGATCAAATTTCTTGTCTGTTCTTTTGGAGTCGACGATGCGTATGCACGCCAAGCTCCATGAAATACACTCCAAACTCTGCAATAAATCTGAACCTTACACGTCTCGAAATACAAGCTCCCTTAGTGAACGCCGTATGCAATTACCTTGCAGCAGCTGCCTGTTCTATGTAATGCCAAATGCCACAAATTTGGTCAACAATATATTTTACAAATCCGATTTCACAACAAATCGAACGTTAGCGTTGAAGACAACCACCGAAGTATTTGAACCACACCATCAAAGAAATTGCAGGTTTCTATATGAAGACAATGAATGAATTCCAAAAAGTAATTGTTATTATATCGACCTAAAAAATTTCATCCCTCTATGCGTTATTAGTATTTTCGCCTGTTTCCACCCATCTTTTGTTTTGTTTTATTAGTCGACATTATCGACGTTTCTGCGTTCATATTAAAGTTTAACGTGTGTATAAATGGCTACAAGCATGTCAACTGGTGAACAGTTCAGTCATGGGAAGAAAAAGTTTTTCTCGTCGGCGTATACTAAGTTGCTTATACCGTAAAACTGCGGCTTTAGTCGGAAGAAACCCGGTCTCAAGAACAAAGATTATCCTTGAAAGATTACCAATATCTAAAAAATTTCGGATAGATTGTGCTTGTGTGGATTGTCATAAAGTCGAAAAACGTAATGCAGCTTCTAAGGAGAATGGGCGGAGTTATAAACTGGAGGAGAATGTGGAAGAGAAGCAAAATACACTACGAGAATGGTATTCTGCGAGTCATGAGGGAAGAAAATTAGAGAGAGAGAAGAGAAAGGCAATGGAGTGGCCCATTATGAGATATCAATCTCTGCAAATTGATTGGTATCCAGTCCTGAACACCATACCTGAACTGCCTTCTCCATAGACAAGTAACCTTGCATCCCCATTCTACCTTTTATTATTCACTTCTCATGAAAGGGATTACTGTGCTGCTGGAGCAGATCTTGGAACACAAGTTCAGATTTCTCCAGTGGATAGGGCTGATCTTTTTGCCTTCTTGAAACCTAATGTGTTCAAGAGATTCATGAGCGATTGAAGTACTGACTCGTTATAAAACCATATGAATATTAATTAAGGTATTTATGTTCTGATAGGCAATCATTTGTACTGTTTTCTATTAAGATATGGTTAATCATAGGAGGAGCTTCCAGCCGTTATAAACTCTGGTTGGTTGTACTGCTTACTTGGAATAGATAAATAATGAGAAGCAGAATATTAGTGCCTGCACCACCATCACATTTTACGAGCGTTATTAGAGAAAGGCCTCGCTAGCATTACACTGATGAATATTTTGCTTTCAACTAGTTTTATTATTACAAAGATTAAAACGTATGCAGATCGAAAAAGTAAATTAGGATCAAATCAACATGTTTCATCGATAATTGCATGAAGGCTTCCTCCAAAAGTGTTAAACTTTGTATAAGTGTAAGCAAGAAATGTTAAATTTCTGAAGGCCAAGTGAAGGGAAGCTTTGATGTTTTACCAATTTCAATAGTTCATAAAATTCGAAAGGTCAAATGAGAATGAAAACTGGACCCTTGTAAAGACAAGGCAAAGGAATATTTTACTAATTCGAATAGATTAAGAGGAGGCGGGGATCATGGCGATGATTTATTTTCTGTTAGTTATTACTATGGCCTTTCATATATCTTTTAAGTTACCATATATATAATTGTAATATTGAATTTGTTTTATTTTGTGTAGAAATTAATTGTTGTTTTAGTTTCTATTTGTTCATATAAAATAATAATTATGAATTTAACTTTTAGATTAAAGGATAACATAATTTAGATTTGAATTTTAAAATGAATTTTATTAAAGTTGATTTGTTTATGAAATGGTTATTGTTACATTGGTTGACAAATCAAATACTTCAAATTAGATTAATAAAATTCTCCTATTTACATGATTAATTAACATTACTAAATTAAAGTTTCATATAGAAAAATATTTTATGCTAGAGAATTGTATTATTGCTACATCAATAATTACAATCTAAAGCTTACATTGAATTAAACTATGTCGTGTTTTTAAATATTTTACATCCATAAAGAGATTTGATTTTCATTCAAGAAGTTAACAACCTTCCCTCTTCTTTGTAGTAGGTGATGTAGCAGTGGTTGTAGGGACGTGTTCCCTAAGTGTGGCAATGTCAGAATCAGAAGGTAGCTTGGCCCCATTTTGCGATAAAATGAGAAAATAGTAATTAGGATATGAAGCAATAAGACAATCTATGGATTTTAGTACATTAAGATCTTATACGATTTCTTGTATTTTAGTTGGTGAAAAATCAAGGGAGTCTTGGGGCGCCATTTCATGAAATAGGAATGACCACTAAAGATGATGGTTGTGGTGTTTGATAATCACTTCAGTTGAAGAAATGAGAAGACATTGTAAACTCGAATGGTTCCTCACCCATGGTTTTTGTTATGTTTGGATCAATTGGGTTAGAATTCATAAGTTTTTTGTGTTGAGATCTTATAATAGGCATACAAGTATCAAGACCTTGTGAATAAGGTGTAAGATAAAATGTGGATGACTATTATAAATGCAAGGTTTAGAATTTTATGTAGATTGATTTTTCTTGGACAAAAAATGATATTTGATTTTTTTATTGATGATGTTTGTATAGAACCAAGATAGATCAAAGACAAACTAGATCTTCTAGTGATGATAAATGCTAGGATATGAATGATTTTTTACTTGAACTAGACTTATGAGTGCAAGAAAAAGGACAATGAATGAGGTTTGCCAACTCAAGAGTAGCCAAGAATCTCAAGCTAATTTATCCACTAATGATAGGTGGTAACTCAAATCTCTACTTGAAATATGCAAATTCTCAAGAAAAAATGCAAGGTAGAGATAAATGAAAAAAGATGTAGATTAGACTCTAACTATTTTGATTAATGGATATAAGAATATATAGATGATTATGGATATGATGAAAAGGTTTATTTATCAAAGTCTAGGGTAATAGCTCCATAGTAAAAATATGAACTGCGATGGTTGATGGATATGATTTAACTCAGAAATTTTCTATTGAATGAAGGGGTTAAACTTATTTTGAAATTTTTAGGTCTTGTTTCTAGGTTTTCCTAGTCAAAAGGATAAAAATTTAATTTTTGTAGTATTCTAGAAACTCAATGATTTGTCAAAAGCATCGATGTACTAGTCATATTTGCAATGAGATAACCTAGAAGCACAATACAAAGATATGTATGTGAAGCTCTATCAAAGAGATTCACATGATATTAGGTTATAAGCGCTACATAATGAATAAAAAAGAAGAGAAAGTCTATTGTTCAAAAGATTTATTTTCTTAAATAAGAACACTAGGATATGATAAAAGCACCAAAGTATGATATATACGTACACATTTTTATTTAAAAATGTAGACATCCAAAAATAACATTATGCATTCCACTGTAATTAACATCATGCATTCGTTTCTTCTACTAATCAATTAAAGCAATTTATTGATTTAATCCTAAGGTTCATCAAGCTTAATTAAATAAATCAAATTATTTAATTAAGTTCCTAAGGTTCTTCTTATTTGATTTAATAAACCAAACTGATTTAAAATCAAATATCAAATTCTTAATAATCCCCTAAGTTAATTAATCTACATTAATTAACTTCTAAACATGATTATCATTCTCCAGCTTTTGACTCAACTAGATTCAAAATCTAAACTCCTAACTAACCCACCCACTTGCACCAATAAATCATTTATTTGATTTATAATTTCTCTAATTACATTCAAAATGGCATCAAAATGGAATATTCTTCCATTTTGAATCTTCCCCCCAAAAGGGACTTGTCCCTTCCAACAAGGTTTTAAATGCTATTTGCACAAGTCAACATAGCATTTATTACACCTTTCATCCCCCCAAAACATGTCAAGTCTTTCAAATTCAAATTTGAAAGTGGCACATTTGCCAAGACTTGCACATTCCTCACCCTCTCATAGCTTGACAAGTGTCATCTTGTCATTGGCTTGTGAATTATCCCACATCCATCAAAATCTCTCAAACTCCTACCCTTGAATCTATAAATGCAAAGCATTTCAACACAAATGGGACACAACACAACTCATGCTCATTGTAAGGTTACTCTCTTCATAAGAGAACTAATCTTATTCATCACCACACCATTTGCTCAGCACTATTTTTTGATTGCAAGGTCACTCTCTTCATTTGAGAGGATATCTTGCTCATCATTTGGCATTTTTTTGCTTATCAAGGGGGTAGGAAAGGGCTTTTCTTTCCACATTTCAAAAGGCACCACTCCCACTATGGGATAGATATGGATACTATTTTAATATGCTTTCAAGTTTTCTTATTTGGTCTTTTAGAATTTTGTTTAGCATGCTAGATATGATTCATTATCTCATAGGGATTACTATAATTTGTTAACAATGTTATTCTATGTCAATGAATTCACCATTTTGCAGATTTTAGTGTCCACAAAATGGCGCTAGAAGGAGGGCGAAAGTATTATGTTTTTGAGCATATATTTTTCAAAGAATAACTAGTGGCATATATTTTAATCTCTTTTTATTCCTGTTAATCTACTTTCAGATGTACAATGTTCACCTACTGCAAATCTGTGTTTCATTTGCTGCAAATCCGTGTTTTCATTATTTAACTATATTGACATGGATCCCTCTAGATTCGGCATGTTTCATCCAAATTTTTTGTCCTATACTGTTTACATTTGCTGCTATCAGTTTGGTACTTTGAGTTTGGTCGTCTTTTACATGTATCTGGTAGAGTTCTTGTTGCATCATTGCAATTTTCGTTCTCAGATTTACAACTTTCCATATGCAACCTTCCATATAAGCAAGCATTTTGGTTGGATCTAGAAAAGTAGCCACCGGTTATAGGGGATGATCTTTCCTGATTTTTTTTCTTGCATTTACGTGAAAAAACTCTCCCTTGATATCTCTGTGTAAACATGATATGCACTTTCATTCATTCACACTATTCCCCTATCAGCGAAACCATAAAGAGTCCTGCCATGTCGCTTGAGTACATACACAACATCCATAGCAGTGACAGTCTTGTGTCGCGCATGCTCAGTATAGGTAACTGCGTCCCTGATAACATTCTCAAGGAAGATCTCCAATACGCCCTTTTGTCTCTTCATAGATGAGACCACTGATACGCTTGACACCTCCCCTTCTGGCAAGACGCCTCATGGCGGGTTTTGTGATGCCCTGACTATTATCTCGGGGAACCTTCCTATGCCTCTTTGCTCAATCTATCTGAGAAGATTTTTGTCATCTGAAAAACAAGACTTTTAGGTGAATGCATTAAGTATTTTTTATTTGGCACCTTTCTTAAGGCGCATGCCTTCCTCCAAGCCTAAATCTATTTCTTAGATCGACATTCTTCGATGGCAGTTTTTGAGCGCTGTGATTTATGGTGTGACAATGATTGAATGACAGTAACAGTGATAGATTTACATCTGCTAATATCTTAGCCATATTTCCCATCTCTCAGTCCCAAATTCTGGATGTCATTGTCGTCTAGTTTGAGCATATGGACAGTTTCATTATATCTTTTGATGGACGTATCCTACCAAAAAAAAATATATATATATATATCTAATTTCCTTGGCCACATGTGTTCTAGCTCCCTTGAAAGCTTCCAAGTCACAGTGGAGCAAAATTTTCAAATGGTGGGATCGACACTTAGTTTGTAAACTCTCCGTCACTAATGTCACTGCATTAAATTAGAGAGAGTCATCCATGAATTGCTGGTGGATGCACTAACATTTGAGTAGAAATTGTTGATCATCCTTAGCGACTATCTCATCATGCTTTGTTTTCCTTTGGAGATCCCATGCCTCTAATATCTTTGGGAGATACTTTTTCAGCGTTGAAGCTGGCAAAACATTTGCACTGCCTTTGAAAGATAGCCAACCAACGGTGAGCAGCCAGGGCCATACCACTGCTCACCAGCTATTGATACATTTTATGGATCGCACCATCTTCAGCCTCCACATGCTCCACCCAAGTCACCTTGGAATAACCGTTGGGAGTATCCCTAAATAACACTACTCGAGAGGAGCCTTCGACAATGTAAAAGAAATAGTGATGATGCGTGATAAATCATTGTTGGCACAAGAGTCCTTGCTTCTCTTGAGAAACACTTTTATGACGAGACAGTTCGACTTCATTGATCAGCAGTTGAGAGTCCCCATAAACTAGTAGTTGTTTCCTTTCATCTGCAAGTTGCAAATTGAGTTTTAATGCCCGGGCTTCTGCAACATTGTTGAATTATATTTGCTTGAAGTTTTTTTTTGGCACCTGTCAATTGAGTCAGCTTGAAAGCCTCTTTAAACAAATTTATTAATTGTCTTTACACCTGCCAATGGTAGTAATTTGAAAGTTTTGAATGCCTTTACTCGTCGGTGTGGAGGGTAGTTGCATTCACTGAGGGTGCGCACAGTCTTCTAGCCAGAAGACTCTCTCTTCAAGGAATTCTATCAATAAATTCACATGCCTTGTCTATGCTGTCACGTTTCCTCACAGGCGCACCATCATTTTTGAGTAGACACCAGTACCTATTTCCCTTAGGAAACCTCGTAGCTCTCTCCAGCTGTGTCAAGACATAAATGTGAGATATGGGTGGAGATATCTCAAAATTAAGACAGTAATTGGCGTGGGCTGGTGCCATGAATAAAAACTCATAGCTGGTCTAGCATCGATAGTGACCCTTGTCATGTATGGATTTGACTTTGTTCGTAGATTTAGACAATTATCACTTCTTTTAACTATTATATTCGCTGATAAGTTTGATATTAATGTAGTTCGATGGATTTATTCATTGATTTGATTAGAATAGGATGTTGATTGATGTGGATCTCCAATTGCATTTTTCAATGACATAAATTTGATGCATGTATGGCCGCATGGTTCAGTTGGTAGAACACCATTCTGTCTTGTTGCTAACCCTTTAAATGTTTCATCAAGATCTAAATTTTGCCATGCGTGATGTAACCAAAATGATAAATGTCACCTCAAAAGATGTGTTGTAAATAGTGCCTTGGAAATTTTAAAAATGCAGAGTTACACCAATCAGCTTTAAAGGAATGCGTTGTAAGTTGTGGTGAATGGAACATCAGATAGTGGATTTCTTCAAGATTCTCCCAGTGACATGAAATTTCTGCTGATGATAATACTAGATTTTTGGGACAATCTTTTGTTTCGATGCATGCTTATTATGGTTATGTTAATAATTAGTGAATCTTTGCCATGGGACGTCCTTGTTTTCTATTCCAATAAAATTCAAATCCAATTATCATTTCAAGTCTAATGTGATGTTGATACATACTATTGATATTTGTTGATACTAATGCACAAATAAGATCTCGGTATAGGACCATTTTCAATATAGGTTGGTCATTTATTAGCTAAATGCTATGGTGCTGATATCATTGTGTCTGATAGTGGTGATGATTCATTTGGCAGGGGTTAAAATTAGAGCTTAACATTGGAAATCAAGCAAAAATGAAGGCAAACAAAGTGGAGTTGGAAGTCTTTTTGAAATCAAAATCTGGAAAAAGCATTTTTTAATGCTTGTGATTACAATCTAGAGCGTCCACTTTCTGTCCTTGTTTTTTGTTTTAAACCAACTAAAATTTCTTTTTGGATTTAAAATTAATCAGTGATTGATTTTTTTATCAAAGTTGGGCTAAAAAAGAAAAAAAGAACCTTAGACATTTACTAGATTTCAATTTGGACTTAAAATTGAACAAGGCAAACTTCACATTTCAATTGGTGCTCCTAAAATGAACTCATCACTGCTTTGAGGTATAAAATGAACATGTGCATTCAATGTTTTTCAATCTTTTTCACAAAGTAATATCATCGAAAAGACGAATGCGCCTCTCTCGTGCTTCACGGCGATCTTGAGAATCAAAAGTCTTTTTGATGACCCTAAGTTGCATAAAAGATTGCCTCCACACTTCAATTTGGGATCTAAAAATTGAACAAATCATGCGAGTGTGAGCACGATATATTGCGGAGGTTCTCCCCTTTGTTTTTCAACGAAGGTTGTGTGAACAACGGAATATGTTAGCTCGCTTTTGTTTATCTTAGAGGGCCTGCCTTGTGGGAAAAAGTAATCACCCAAGGGAACGACCCAACCGGGAACACGCTAAAGCCAAGCGACTTCCAACCGGTATATAAGTGTGGATTCTTGAGGAAAGTTCAAGAATCACGAGGATTATTCCGACGAGATGGACAGCAATGGACTCTCGCCGACGTTGGATAATCCCCCACGAACGGAATGCCCGAATTAGAACCCCTTGTTTAGAAATTGGCCAAAACCTTATCTATCTTGTTGGTGCAAGAGGTCATGTCCTCTGAAGCCGCCCCACATAACATGCGGTCTTGTTGTGGAAATGGAAAGTATGCCATGGGAGATTCATGGGTACTAATGCTTGGCTGACCCGAATAAGTGAGTGCCGTGGAGGGGAGCCAGTGTGGTCAAGCATTTAGCCATTCGCACAAGATATGCGCAGCTGGATTTATCCAAGTGGGAACCCAACAAGGTATTGTCTCATCATCCTAGGGTTGTAAAAAGTTCTTGGAATCAAAACACATTGCTTGAATCCGAAACAGTGGAAAACAAACATTCAACAAGTCATCAGAATTTCAAACCCTTTAGGAAAGCAAATACCTTTGACGAATTCAAGTGTTCATGCTTGCCCTAGGGATTTCATCCTTAAAGGCTTCTAAGCATTTGGATTTCATCTCAATTTGCTTACTAAAGTCAACAATAGGTAACCTTCGCCTTGATTTCCTTGATTTCCGCATAACACACTTTGTGGGATAAAGGGAAATCAGGACATTGGACATTTAGTTTGAAAAACATAATCAAGAAAGTGTTTGTGGTAAAAAGAACTGAATCTAAGACAAGATAAAAGACAAATTTGATTACACATGTGTTTTCTAACATGATCAAAATCCCAAAAAATCAAAGTTCAAGAAGCTTAGTCTTAAAGCTCGTGAGAAGCATCTTGAGAGACTTTTCGAGTTCAGAATATAGCGTGTTCTTCAACACCGAGGTCTTGTAGGAAGAAGTGTTATTCTAGGTCACGTCTAGGATCAAATTCAATCACTTTCATCCATCTTTCAACCATCAAAATCAGTCAAAATTCCATCTCACCAACAGCTCTTGGAATCTTTGTCATCTATTATGCTAAACTCTTAGGCGAAATCAAATCACTTTGTTTGACTTAACACAGCTAGTCAAACCATCATCCTATACACAAGTTCTCTCTTGGATAATACAACTTCCTAGGGTTTACGAGTTCATCTTGTTTGGTTTAACACACCTAGCCAAATATCAAATCATCACCTCGTTTGACTTGATCCACTTAGTCAAACTACCATCTTGTGGGAGTTCACTCTTGGATAACACAACTTCCTAGAGTTTTACAATTACATTCATCACTCTTGTTTGACTTAACACATCTAGTCAAACCATCAATCCAATCACGATCAATCAAGTCCTAAAATTCTAGCATTCCCTTCAAAGTTTCTTTAAGAGTTCCATTCATCCATATCACTCATTTTTCGTTATCTCATCCTCATCATCACTTTGATCCTTCAATTATCCTAGTTTTTCGCTTCTTTGAACCTAAGGTTTAGACCGATCTAAAGGATTAGAGGTTCATCTCTTACATTCTTGAAAATTGATCTTCATTTTATGGTTCAAAATCGATCTCAACACAAGAGGGACATGGAATATAAATTTGATCCATCCATCATGAGCAATTCAAGTCAACCAAATTATCCAAGCCTTGCAATACCATTTGATTTTCAAAGCTTGTACAATGCATACATGGGAGCATTATCTCATACAAATATCAATGGTACAATGAATGTGAGTATGCCCGATCCAAAGTTTGGAACACCTTTCCCAATGATAGATTTAAATCCAAGTCCAAATCTGCAAATCTATCAACCAAACGCCGAATGCATGAGTTTTCCAAACATTATCCCACCAAATCCATACATACCAAGTGCAACTTTACCAAACATGACCATTTCAAATCCACACTTGGTAAACTTTGGGGTCGACATGTTTACAAATCCCCCTAATGTTGTTCAAAATCCTAGCAATATGTTGACGACTCCATATATTGATTCAAGCCAAGGTAACAACATACGAAATCAAATTTACCTAAATCCAAGCAATATGATTCCCAACCACAACAATGTTCAATTTCAATCTATCATGCCAAATCAAAGCATCATACCAGATCATCCCATTTTTCCATCGATATCCCAACAGCAGGTGGCAACCATCCAAGCAATCCCAACAATCAACACCATTCCACCACCACCACCACCGCCATCAAAATACAACACGACCAATTCATTCTCCATCATGTTGCAAGCTGCACAAGAAGCTTCCCACAAAAAGGCACTCCAAGCCCAACAAGCTACATAGCTAGTTGCTCAGCAGGCACAAGCGGCTCAAGTAGCCCAACAAGCACAAGCGCAAGCAAAATTCTACGCACTATTGCAATCAATCCAAGAAGAAGTAGCACAACAAAGAGCCCAACAAAAAGCTTTGTTGGCACAAAAACAACATGATCAATCTATCAATAAGTACATTGAAGATGTTTCAACCTTGACCAATGATCAAATCATCACACACCAAGAGTCACTTTTCAATCACGATCAAAACTCACTGATGATACCCAAAAATGATCAAATCCAAGAAACATTAACATCATTCGATCCTATGTTTGAGAACAGTGACAATCCCTCCACCAAAATTGTTAAAAACAATGATCAAAATCACTCCATCAATGAACACATTGAAGATATGTCTACCCCATCCATTGATCAAATCGTCGTTCATCAAGAGCCACTTTTTAGGGATCTATTTCAAGATGTGTTACAATTATTTGATCCCATTGACATAATCTACGATCCATCAACCAATGATCATATCAAAAATATCTCTACATCGCCTTGTGAGTTAGAGGACATATCTCAAGAATGTATTCCAAAGCATGATCAAAATCTTCCATCAAGGTCTAGCAATGGCCCTTCCAAAGACATATTGACATCCTTCAACCTCACGATTGAGAATAGTGAAAGAATCTTTGACACTACACTTGATCCAAATCGATTCAAAGAACAAGTGGATATTAATCCACTTCCCATGCCTAAGGACGATGTCCAAGAATCCCTTGTAGACAATCCATCCTTTGAAATTGACCCATGTCAAGAATGTGATCAAAAGCATGGCAAAAGCAATTCCAGAGTTAGTCAAAATCAAGAATTTGTATCCCCGAGATACTACAATGATCTAATGGGCACTCTTTTATCTATACAAGATGCCGCAAATGATGACCACATCCACATAGGACATACTCCTCCATCTACCCATGAGATGCTTTCTTTGGATGGACACGTGGATGATCTTCAAAAACAAGAGTCCCATACTCTTCAAATCATTACCAACGAACAAGAGTCTCCTACTCTTAACATTTGTACACATGATCAAGATGTAGACAAATGTAGAGACATATCAGAAATGGGTCAGGAAGACGGTTTCTACATAAGTCGTGAATCAGAAACATCCTATGAAGTGAGTCATGAGGAAGACTTTTGTGTAGACAGCGAAGCATCAACACTTCTTAAAGAAGCACTACAATCTGATATGTCACAAGATCAAGTTGAAGATATCAATCAGGCATTCATCCCACTTATGGAAGATCCTATCACTTATAAACTTGGATCACTCACCTTTGTAAGGGAAAATCATCTTATCAATAAAAGAGCTATGACATTTGAAGATCCGCCACAAAGCAGAGAAGGAGCAACACCTTATTTCCAAGGTAAATCATATCCTATGGCAAATAAATTTTTTCAGCAGATGAATTATCAAGGCAGAGGATTAGGCCTACATGAACAGGGTATCCTAGAACCAGTGCAGATTTTTGGCAATCCTAAGCATCAAGGCCTTGGTTACTCAACAATCAAGGGATCTCAACATATTGGTAATATTATCACCATACTGGGGGCAACTTCGTCTCGAGCAAACATCAACATAGGGAGCACGAAGAATCCTTATGATGAAACTGATACCAATACTACAACCCGCCACGTCATGAATCTTCATCCACCCATCACCCCATACACAAATTGGGACCAACGTCAAAAGAAATATTCGAATCAAAGGACGAAGCACGAAGGAAAAATCAAATACAAGTGGATACCAAAGAATACAAAGAAAAATTATCTCTATCAAACTCCATTAGTCGAAGAAACTATGGGGCAAAAACAAAAAGGGGCAAGTATCCATCAAAGATTTCCACAAAGGAAAAAGCAGGCTTCTCAAGCAACATACAAAGTGTATCAAGCAGTTGGTCCAAATTCCATGCACACTTCCATATCCACCCATTATTGCTCATCTTCCCAAGTTTGGAGAGTCAAAGGTTCCAAACCATCAACCAATCCATCTTTTATACCTAAACACACTCCATCCACGCCTCCACGCATGATATCCAATTCACACATTGACCATGTGTTGGCAATGACCCTTCATCATAAGGATTCAGAAGGCACCCTATCGCGATGTGTGCACAAAGACAAAGTTAACTTCGGTATCAGCAAAGCAGATCAAGAATCTCAAAAGTTGCATTCAAGTGCATGTATCTTGGCAAGACAACTTCTACAAGCAGGATATCGATGGAACATTATGACAGAAGCATCAACATCAGCACCACCAGGTGGTTCAACATCAGCTTAAAATCTCTCAAAAAATACAAAAAAATCAGAAAAAGTCCTGAAAAAATGGTTACCCTGATAAAAACCTGGCAAACAGGCGTCTTGGTGACAACACAAAATAATCAGAAAAAGGATTGAAAACAGTAAAGAAAAAAATCGTCCTCCAGCGAAAACCATTTCGGTGGCGCTTTGGACAAGTACCATGATGAAAACCTAGCAAACAGGCGTCATGTGTAGAATCGAGCATCTACGTGCACCAGTTCAGGAGAAAGCATCTTATCACATCCATAATGAAGCCAACATTCCATCCATATCATCCGCTCATCCATGAACTGTTTATCCAATCCATTTTCCATCTGCATCCATACTCCAAGTTATCTTGATCTTGGAAAATTTTGGTGCACACTTTACAGTTGCTTATGGTAGACATCTTGACATGGGTGATTTTCACTGATCCCATCCTATCCAACGCTATCTGAGCTTTGAAGCATTATCCAAATGAGCGTTCCTCTATTCTGGGCACCCTTATCTTATCGCAAGATAATCCATATCCATTCGTATCCAAGAATCTACCCATGGTCGTTCAAACATTGCTAGACACTGGGGGCAGATATTTAAATCTCACTTCGGGAATAAATCTTGATGTATATCATCCAACTTATGAAGTGATCTGAACATTGGAAAATGTGAAATCAACTTGGTCAAATCATTTGTGAACACGATTCCAAATCACTAGCCCATGGCATATTTGGACAAGAAGACATTCCTTATCTTCCATCAAACATCAATCCAAGCAATCCATAACAGTCGCATCTAGTGCGCACATCAGCATCACATCAAATCATCAAAGCTATTTTGTTCCAAATCAAGCTTCATCTTGATCAATCGAATCCAATCAATCATCACCTTGTTGACTTAACACACTTAGTCAAACTATCATCTTGTGCAGGAGTTTACTCTAGGATAACACAACTTCCTTGGGTTTACAAGTTCACTATCATCACTCTGTTTGGCTTAGCACACTTAGCCAAATTATCAAATCCATAATCACCTTGTTTGGCTTAACACACCTAGCCAAATTGTCCTTTTTGTACGAGTTTACTCTGGGATAACACAACTTCCTGGAACTTACGAGTGCATTATCACTTTTGTTGACTTAACACACTTAGTCAAACTATCAATCCATCAATCTGATTGATCAACATCAAGCTTGATTTTCATCAAAATCCCAAAACAGAGCACTGATATCATCACATGTCCATATCCGAATCGTCAAAATTCATCAAAAAATTCCAAAAACATTCAGAAAATTCATCAAAAAAAAAAAATTTCCAAAAAACATTTAGAAAACTCATTCAAAAAACCAAAAACATCCAAAATCATCAAAAATCCAAAAACATGTCGAAATATCAGAAAATCTTCAAAAATTTCATCATTAAGTCTTGTCAGTTTTTTCTACCTTGTCGAACTACGTCGTCTCTGAGCTTGAACGTAGGCAAGGTTGATCTTTGATCATCCCCCGAGACGGTTGGGTCAGTCCTTTAGGCGTCTGTCGCATTGGCAATCTGTTTGCCCATCTAGTCTGCATCTTAAGTTAGTCCTTTAGGCAATAAAATGGCAATCCATTTGTCCATATTATCATCAAGTCAGTCCACCACCAGTCGAACTACGTGGTCTCTGCGTATATAACGTAGGCAAGGCTAATCTATGGATGAGCTCCCGAGACCCCTAGGATAGGTCTTTAAGTTAGTCTGTTCATTGTAAAATCTTGAAAATACCAAAAACATTGGAAAATCTTGAAAATACCAAAAACATTTGTAAAACATCTCAAAATTTCAAAAAACAGCCTCAAAACATTTGAAAAAACCAAAATGGTGCATCCATTTCATCTCGCTTTCACTCATGATTGTCATCATTCATAATAAATCATCGTCGCTTTCACCCTTTGGTGAGTTAGTCAGAAGCAAGTTTAGTAGGTTCTAAAGTGAACGCCTAATCGTCAAAGTCTCGAAGGTCTAAGTCAGTAAGTTAGCAAGTTGGTTAACTCAGAGTATCAATAGCTTATCACGCAATCAGTCTCACCAAAACCCTGATCACTACATGTCCTAGGATGAAGCTTTCCTGCGATGGACATAAGCATCAGGTACCCCACATTAGTTTAGCCTGGCTAGCGATACGAAGAACATTAGCTTGTTTGTTTACTTTATTTTGGTCTTTTTGACTTATCTTATTTTGCGCTCATTCCAAGGACCTCTCGATGATGCCTAAACAAAACAGGTTTAGAGAGAAAGGAATGGGGCAATGATCATTATCTTTTTATCTGCTATGCTTGTTGGATGTTCTTGTAAAATAACTTGGCGAATACTTGCTTTGTTGGGTCCGTCCTAGCAAGGTTTCCGTATGTCAAGTGTGAACAAGATCACTCCTATCTGATTGCCGAGTCAGAGTCCATCACACTAGGCGCAACGCCATCCTGGTTCTTAATACCTTGATGCCTCGCACCAACGTGCGTTATCAAACATAAAGAAAGGTATGCTCTTTTCCCATCCCTGGATAAGCAACACATCATCATCATTCATCATCATATCCAATAAAGTCTTGATGACTAGGAGACTTGTTGGACTTCTACATTCTTCTTCCCTCTCATTCTTCTATCTTCTGTCACGCTAACAATGCATCCATTTTGCATCTCTATTCTCATTTCGCATAATCATGTCATACCATCATATCAGGACAACATCATCCATCTCATCCATCTCACATGCATCGCATAATCATTTAACATGTTTAAAATAATATAGATTTGTTATTCTAAGCATCTTCTGAACATCTCATTTTCATCATCATTATCATATAGTCTAACCATCCATACATCCATTTTGAACCTCTTTGTCGTGAGATCCACCTCAAATTGTATCTTTTCGCTCGATCTCTCGAGGGGGCAATGTACTAACGTACTTATTTTTCTACTGGGGCATCCGAAAAAACCAAAGAATTTTTTAATTTCGATGCCGACAACATCATTCTTTGAACCAATGCAACGAGTACATTGCCTCAAAGAGGGGCAAAATGTAGACATCTAAAAATAACATTATGCATTCCATTGTAATTAACATCATGCATTCGTTTCTTCTACTAATCAATTAAAGCAATTTATTGATTTAATCCTAAGGTTCATCAAGCTTAATTAAATAAATCAAATTATTTAATTAAGTTCCTAAGGTTCTTCTTATTTGATTTAATAAATCAAACTGATTTAAAATCAAATATCAAATTCTTAATAATCCCCTAAGTTAATTAATCTACATTAATTAACTTCTAAACATGATTATCATTCTCCAGCTTTTGACTCAACTAGAGTCAAAATCTAAACTCCTAACTAACCCACCCACTTGCACCAATAAATCATTTATTTGATTTATAATTTCTCTAATTACATTCAAAATGGCATCAAAATGGAATATTCTTCCATTTTGAATCTTCCCCCCAAAAGGGACTTGTCCCTTCCAACAAGGTTTTAAATGCTATTTGCACAAGTCAACATAGCATTTATTACACCTTTCATCCCCCCAAAACATGTCAAGTCTTTCAAATTCAAATTTGAAAGTGGCACATTTGCCAAGACTTGCACATTCCTCACCCTCTCATAGCTTGACAAGTGTCATCTTGTCATTGGCTTGTGAATTATCCCACATCCATCAAAATCTCTCAAACTCCTACCCTTGAATCTATAAATGCAAAGCATTTCAACACAAATGGGACACAACACAACTCATGCTCATTGTAAGGTTACTCTCTTCATAAGAGAACTAATCTTATTCATCACCACACCATTTTCTTAGCAATTACATCTTGAGGCAAGGTTGCTTTCTTCATTTGAGAGTCAATCTTGCTCTTCACCATTATTTTGACAGTTTTGCTTATCATGGATTGGGAAAGGGCAACTTCCTACAACACTAAGTTGCACCAATCTACTATGGGATAGGGATGATTCATGTTTTATGCATTGTTCTTATTAGTTGCATTGTTCAACATGATTCTATATTTCATAGGGATGTTTAAGTTTGCTAATTTAAACTGACTTTTGTGCTAACAACATAAAATGGTTTAGGTTGATCTTGCAGATTTTGACATCTACAAAAAAGTGTACTTATTTTTTATAGAAGCATAATAGGATAGGGAAAAAGAACTAAAGAATAACTAAAAATCATGATGGCAGGACACAAAATCACAAATTTTTGACTCTTATGTATATTTTTATAAAAAAAGCATAGCTTTATGTAAATGATGTGTGTTTTTCAGGTTTTACAAGATCGTTGATGACCTTCAAAGTAATAAGGTTGAATAGTGTTTACTAGTATTTCACAAGAATACATGCCAAGAATGTTAACAACCCTAATAATTCAAGTAAGGATTATTACAATAATGTAGTCCTATATGATATAATATCTCAAGATTACTAGACACATTTTGTCTCTTCTCAAGATTTAGTAGTAAGGATTCTAGTGGGTCAAGGGATCACATTTTCCCTTACTTTGGAAGTTGTGACACCTTTAGCCCAAAGAATTTTCACTTTACTAAGGGAGGTACGTGATGAGTGACTTAAAACATGATAGTGTAACTTTCACCACAATAGATTGATGGATGATGGTTGTAGAATTTTAAAAGATAGGGGTTTTAGTTGTATTTATGAATTGAGTAGCCATCTACAAATTCTTGATTCTAGGAGGGTCTATCATATCCCCTTCACCAAATTATTCTTGATGGATCGATTGTCTTTAGGCTTAGCTAGAAATGATGTTGGCTCACTCTTGAGGTATAACTTTAACTCTCCCTACTGTGTACATCCTACCAAAAAATGTAGCCAAGACTAACCTTGTAGTGCTGAAATTCCCAACTAGGCCACTTAATAGGATAGGTTAATAGTATTTATTTTAATCCCTAGGCTCATAGAAATTAAAACTAGATAAAATACAAAAGATAGTATAATCTTGAGTTAAAAATAAGTTAAAAAGTAAACTAGAAGGTGCTTTTGATCATCAGTCTTGCATATAGAACAAGGAGAGACTGAATACACACCCTAAATTTTACACAAACACAACAAACATGTTTATTTAAAAACCCCAGGAATGAAATATGCAACTAAAATAGTAAATAAAAGAAATAACCTTGTCAAATATCCTCAATAAAATCATGTTAGTAGTTTGTAAAATAGTCTTTCTCCCAATGATTTCCAATATGTACCACTGGATTATTTCCCAAGATCATACAAACATTAGCCAAAAAAATAAATCTAATTGATAGAATCAAAAGTGTAAAAATAACTTAAAGATGTGCAAAACTAGGAGATAGAAGTGCAAAAATACCTTACAAAAGCACTATTTTATTTGAAAAAGGTGTCGTTTTATTCTACAAATGTGTTGATCTTCCTAAAATATGAGTCAGTTTGTCTATAAAAACATGTCTTCCAAGTTTTACTTGTAACCATAAGAATTTCTAGAAACAAAAAGTAAAAATCTTGTAAAAATTGTGATTAGCTTGATAAATTGATACAAATATTAGTCGAAAACAATAGATTGTCAAATCTACAAGATTGAATAATCACTAAGCAATAATAATTAAAATTTGATCAATGATGTTAGAAGCTTACAAATAATGATCAAATGCACTGAATTGCATGACAAAAGAATCAATATACAAAATATAAGTGTTAATATATGTGATAGAAGCACCAAACCCCCAATAAAAAGTACCAAAATATGAATAAATTTAGTTTTACTCTAATAGACAAAAGTGTTAATCTAGGATAGAGGTGTCGATCCATACTCGAAATATTCTAAAATCACAAAATCTCCAAAAATTGTTCAATTCAAGGATGTGAGTCCTACTGCCCACATGCCAAAATGTGAGTATTAAATTACTAAAGGGCATGTGCAAGAAGTCAAGTCCACAAAATATTTTTTGTATTAAGTATAGAGGAAGCAACAATTACAGATCAAAATTCCAAGATATTTATCCTTGGATTAGTTCTATCATACCCCCAATTACAACAGTTACCCCCATTACAATGATCAAAAGGAGTTCCCCATTATATGATATCAAAAATATCCCAGTATTAGACCTATACTACCTCGTTACAACTTATCAATAGAAATTCCCAAATGCATGAGGCCAAAAAAGAGGAAGTCAAAATTAGTTACAACACCTCTATCAGATCATCATTAGTTACATCAAAGTACCAACATTAAACTATACACTTATATATCATTGTCCTATATAAACAACCATCGTCGAACAAAAAGGATACACATAGTATATGCATGTTGTCTTCTGAATATTTACACAACCCTAGTACCATCTCTCATATCTAGCAGTGTCTCTATGGCTTCCAGGTCTTCAACAGAGGGTACATCTATCCTTTGCTGCTCCATTAGTACAATAACCAATTCTTTGTCCTTGCTTGGACCTGAATTTTTCTTTTGTGCTTATTTAAGTTCATCTTTGAATGCCTGTAAATCCCTTAGGAATACCTTTACCCCCAGATGTCCATCTTTCCACGTGTGAACATATCTGGCATACAAGATATTAATAGATAATTCCCTATTTCCCAAAAACTTCCATAATTTTTTGTTCAAGATATCCACAGTGAGGTAAACATGCATAGAAATATTGTAAAACATGAGTCCTTTATAGGACTTAGTAAGAAATCTCCTCCTATTTTGAAATCGGTCTTCATTCCGTGATTTCCAAATGCTCACAAGATTTCTGTTGAAAGGATATGCTAGAATAAGAGACCAGTTTTACTTAATTTTCACTTTTGAGGAAGAAATAGTAGATTTTTCAGGGGACATACTCCCATTATTCCCCCAAACATAATGAGAGATAGAGTACATATTCCAAATTTCTTTAGTAAAAATGCAATCTAAGAATATATGAAATAAAGATTCAGGCTTTCTACATAAATAACATATATCAATGTCATCTATTTTTATTTTATGAGGAATCCTCTATAGGATCATAAGTAATCTAAAGTAGGCCTTTTTGGCCTCCAATTCTTTCTACCAATTTTTCAAAAAAAATTATGCCATTTTACTTTGGTTAGATTCATTTGCCAAGATTTTTTCATGTGCTCAGTAGTATCGACCTGTTCTGTTAGCGAAGTATAGATATATTTAGCTTTAACATTCATAGTTTTATTACCATTATGCCACATGAAATATTTATACTAGAGGGAATCATTTTTAGTATCAACTAGAAAGTTGAGATGGCCACAGGCCTCTCTCAACATCATGTAGGTTCTCCAATTTATTTGAGGGATGTTAAATTCTTCCTTTAGGTAATTCCATTCCTTTATTCTACCTTCTTTCAAAATTTCATTGAAGAAATGGATCCCTTTTTGGGCCCAACTTTTTGCAAAGCAGCCTTGAATTAGAACAAGAGGTTTCCCTTTATGCTTCAGATTCCACCAAAGAGATCTACTAGAAAAGATTACCTTGTTTTCCCCCTTAGTGAAATGACAGTTAGAAAGGTTATTTTTAACAATTTTCCAAGCCTTCCATATGGTCTTAAAAAAAATGGATCCTGTAGATGACATAGGCCACTCACACTAAGAATATCACTAAAAGGAAGGATTTTCCAAAATTTAGCATGTTTAGGCTCAACATTGGCAATGTTACTTCTGATGAGAAATTTCCATGGTTTCTCACCATCCAACGCATCGATCATCCATCTAGATACCAAGCCAATGCATTGAATCCTCAAGTATTTTAACCCCATCCCACCTCGTACCTTAGAAATGGTAAACCATTCCCATTTGACAAAATGCTTTTTCCTTTTCCCTTTACAATCAGATGACATAAATCCTCTTATTCTTTTTTGGATATCATTGATTTGGTAAGACAAAAAAAAACAAACAAAGGCGAAGTAGATGCTATAGGAGGACATAATTTTTTGAAAAATCTGAAACCTCCCAACAAAGGAGAGGTACTGTTTATTCCACTTTGATAGTTTCTTTTCAATCTTGTCTCTAATCCAACACCACATTTCTTTCAAATTACATTCAACAACAAAGAGGATACCAAAATATCTCACAAGCTTGTGGGGGCCTCCCCATTGGATACCAAGTCTATCACTCCAATCTGGGGGTTATCTTCCTAGTCGAGAAGGCAAAAATTTGCAGGGGAATTTTTTTCACCTAAAGCCAGGAAAATGGTCTCAGGCTTCTTCATTAATACTGCAAAATTATCCTCATCCAGTTACAAAAACATATATGTGTCATCAGAAAACTAAAGATTGATGAGCTTGTTTAAGTTCGGAAATCTAAAACCTCTTACCCTTGGAACCATTGAACTGTCTCTCAATATATAGTGAAGTGCATCAAAGGCTATAACAAACAAAGAAGGTGCAAGGGGGAACCCATGCCTTATTGATCCCCCTAGAAGGACCTCCTATGAAAGAGCTTCATTCACATCCACTTGAGAAGAGGGATCCTGAAATAGTGTCTTGACCATGGAGCATAAATTCTTTGGAAATCTAAATGCCTCTAGAACTAGAAACACAAAATCCCATTCAATCCTATCATAGGTTTTTCAAAGTCTAATAGAAGAATTTTTGCATCTTGTCATGAGTTCTTGGCCTAGTTCATGGCCTCCCCGCTTGTCACAAGGTTTTCCAAGATGTGTCTCCCCTTAATGAATCCATATTGAGTTGAATTGATGATGCGGGGGAGGATGCTAGCTAATCTTTTTGCTAGTGCTTTTACCAGAATTTTATAAGAAACATTCAAGAGGGTGATGTGCCTCCAATTCTTGACAAGGTTTATGTCCCCATCCTTATGAATTAGCTTTATGATCCCTCTATTGATATTTTACAAAGGGAATGCTTCTCAAGGGCCTCTTTATAAACTAGGTATAGATCTTCACATGCACAGTCTAGGAATGATTTGTAGAATTCAACTAGTAGACCATCAGGTCTTGGAGATTTATCATTTTTTAGGGAGAGGATAGCTCTTCTTATGTCCTCGGATATTTATTTATCTCATATTGCAGTGGCATCCTTATGAATCCTTTTGGGAAATATCCCCTTGATATGTTCCCTAGCCTTGAAGTAGGACTCATTCCCACCTTAAGAACTGAGGAGGCCCTCGTAAAATAGTAAAAACTGCTCACTTATTTCATCATGCTTCACAAGAATATTTCCATTTTCATTGATCTAATCAATCAGTTCTTTGTCTTCCTTCTCCCTTAGATATATGAAGAAGAATTTTTTTCCCTTATCCCCATGCTCCAACCAATTCATTTTGGCTCTAATTTTCAATCCTTTTACCCTATTGGTTTGAAATCTCCTAAGATTGTCTCTGGCAATGGTGAGGTTATCAATAAGTCTATTATCATCAGGGCTGGTTTGAGCCTTTGATTTAGCCTTAAAGAGAATATCCTATAGAATGGTCTCCTTTTTCCTCCTATCTTTGGCCTTTTTTCACCCTATAGTCTAGAAGAGGACCTTCCAACCCTGAACATTCAGGTCCCACCACTCAATAGGTGATAAATATATATGTAACCATTTATTGATGGATCTAAAGGAGGATATTGTATTTCTGTAATCCTCGTCATTAAGAAGGTTGGTGTTGAGATAAAACCCATTTTTGGGGCCTGTATTTGTAGATCCAACATTATTAAGGATAAACTTGGCTCTTACTAGATGGTAATAAGAGAGGGAATATAGTGTAACCTCCAATTTGCAATCATCCTTGATAAGAGATGTCGAAAATATGGCCTTATTCATATAGAATCTATCGACACTGTAGAGGTCTCTCCTTCCATTTTTCTGGAAGTTGGACAAGGTGAGCTAGATATCTTTACAATCCTTCTTCTAACCTTCAATGGGGTCTTCAAGATTTCGCTTGGAATTTAGCCTCAACCAGTAAAATTTCTCTATATCTTTCCAAACATGGCCCACCCAACCAAATTTGTCTTCTTCGTTTTCAACAAAGTTAAAGTTCCCCCTAGAATCTAGGGGATATCTTGTAGATTGAGCATCCACTCCCAGAGAAATACCCTATCCCTGTAGTCATTAGGAGCATATACTGAATAGATACCAAATACCTCATTCATTTTTATGATTGTCCATACAACCCTGTCAGAAGGAGAGACTCTAAAACTTACTACAAACTGGTTCTAGTTATTGGCCATTAGGATGATAGCCCATCCCTTTCCCTATTCATGATTGGTCACAAATTGAGAGTCCTTCTTCCAAATTACCTTCAAGCTAGTCTCCAAGCAAATTTAGTGGATTTGACTTCTTGCAAGAGCACAAAATCCTTCTATTTTTTTTGAGAAATCAATCTCCTAACCATATTATTTCTATCAGGAGTCTCAAGACCCCTAACATTCCATGAAATGAAGTTAAATTCCATTTTTCTACTCATTGACTATTGGGATTTTATCACACCTAAAGTTATCAAAATATTTAGGCAGTTTAAATTTTACCTCAATTGTTTTTGCATCGAGTGGGGAGATAACCCCACTAAGTTTCTTTCTTTTGTCTTTCAAAAGGAGGTTGTTCTCCCTCTCCTCCTACCCTCTTGTAGCATCCAATCCTTTCTTCTTTCTATATCTCCTAGGTTTTTTAACTAGCACCTCATTAGGAACACTCTCCCCATCAGTGGTTTCCCTAGTAGAGATGAACCTTAGGTCATCTATAGAATCTATGCCCAATTAGGAGGCAAACCCATGTCAACTGATCACCCCATCAAGTGGACTGAAGGTTTCCAATGCCGGTTTTAAAATTTGTTCTTCATGTTCCTTATCAAATACAGGTGCACAAGTCATGGCCTTGCACTCCAAAATTGGCCTTGATTCTATCTCAGCCTCCACAGGCTGGGGTAGTTCAATACTATTTTTCTCTTTGCCAAAATTCAAGGATTCTAGATTATCATTAGATGCAATGGGTCATACCCGAGAGTTTTCAGGGGGCAAGTCCCCAAATTATTCATGAGTGCCCACACTCTGTATTTCCTCTGTTATTCCAAAAAAGTTGGATTCTCTAAAGAATTTATCATTAAAAGAGTAAATCACTTTTTTAGAGTTGATATTGATTTCTTCGGGTTGCTTTATCTGTCTAATTTTTTGATGTGCCAGTTGTTGCGCATTAAGCTTTCCATTATTAGGGGGTTCTTTCAATTCATTTGGTGGGGAATTGCCTTCCCTACTATTGTTATTGTTCCTTTCCTCTATATAATTCTCAGTGACTGAAGTGTTCAAGGCTTGAGTTAAAGAATTAAAACTTTCTCTTTCCCTATTAAAGTCTTCTTTTGAGAAGGTGTCCTTTTTTTTGTGATTATCAGTTCTATGGGAGGGGCCACTATCCTCAGCCTTTCCCAAATAATTCTCATCTTTTCCAACATCTCGCAACTTAGGGTGTTTCATAACATTATTGTTTCCATAGGCAAAGGATTTTTTATTCTTTCTTTTAATTAACGGTGAATTCCTTCTAATATTCCCCTCTTTGTGACAGAGGTAGCACGCATTAAGGCCCTCAAGGGTTTTCAAGGCACAAGTTGCAATTTTAGATTTGAGTTTAATTTTGAGGACCTATGGAATATCTAGTCCTGGGGTTAAGGAGACCAAAACCGTCGCATCCAAGTGGGGTAAAGGAGTTTTTGTCTTGTCCATTCTCAGGACCTTACGATATGGTATGAGCATCAGAGGAACAAACTTCAAAAGGTGAGGGGGAATATTTTTAATTACCAACCATCGAGGGCTGGAGAGATCCAAAACCTCCTCATCCAAGGCCTCTAAACACCATGTCAAGGCATAGAATTTTAATTTTCCAACCATCCAAAATTCTTTGTTAATAACTTCTTGTTGAGATTTAGGGTTATTAAAAAAGACCACAAATAACCCTTTTTGCACCATTCTACAATAATGAAAATGAAACCTTAATTTATTTTCCCATACATTTTTGAACCATTCATCTATATATTTCCTAGTCGGGATCCTATCAAGATCCACAGCTGTAAAGAAGATTGTATAATGTGAGATTTTTACATCTTCCTCATAAATAGCATTGTCCAATGTATCATTCGTTATGAAGATAGACTTCAAGAGATAAGGCGGTGATTTCTTACCTTGTCCCTTGAATCCATCCTCCAAAATCAGATTTACCAGATCAGCCACAATTGTTTGTGCCCTAAGGAACCCGACCACATTCACCCACCACAATGTCTCTGAAGGATTTGATGAGCTGCTTGGAGAACTTTTTGGTGATTGGACAATTTAAAGGGTTATTGAGGAGATTTGTATCCCCATCCATCATAAATGCAGAATCACACTAAACCTTCACACATGCCTTGGCACAAAATATTGAATGCTAATGGGAGGATCCCGTCACACCCACACCACACCAAGCTAGTTCGCAAGATTAAATCTGTCAGAGGAGTACAAACCGCACACAACATAATGATTCAGAGGGGTGGAGGATGGTTGAGCCTCCTCCATGGGTCTCCAAGGACACCCACAAGACCGAAAATGCACTTGTGCGATCAAGTTGTAGAGCCCTTATTTTTTCTATAGTAAAACATCCACAAAATATTCAAAAAGTAGAAGCGTTTTTCTTGATTTTAAGAACTTGTCACATTTGAACTAAAAATTTGAAGCACTTACACAATGAATCTTAAAAAAATTCAGTATATGGAATTTAGTATTTTGAGTATAGTTTCCAAATATGTAATTTATTCTAATACCTAGATGATATAAATTAGTTTTTAATAGGAATGTATAAAATCCATTTTTTTTTAGTCACCCTTTTAGGACCATATCATGCACATGTATGGGCACCATAATTTGACCTCAATAAACATAATTTTCTAACTTCTTTTGTGGAAAGATGTGTAAAAAACTAAAGATTGGTGAGGGTATTTCTTATAAAAAAAAATTGAATATATATTTTTTAATTAATTTTTATTGGCCCTAATTTTTTATGTAAACTAATCATTGTTTGAAATATATTTTTTTCATTGTGTGGAGAATTTTTTGTATATTTATGTCATATATTTTTATTTCAAAAAATTAATAGATTAAAAGTTATTAAAAAATTAATAAAATCTTGAGATTTAAATTTTATGGACCAATGTACTTAGAAATTAGTTAGAAAATAGAAAAAATCAAATCATAAATAAAATTATATATTTCAAAATTAGACATCGTGATCTATAGTGGGTTTTAATTTCATGAACCAATTATGAAAAAAAAAAGTTAGCTATATTGCCAAAGTCAATTATTTCTCCTAGCATTACCTTAGTCTTAGTTGAAGGTCAAAGGCTAAGGGTTGGGTCACCAAGCCTTTCTTGAGCTTGAAACAAAATAAAAATGTAGATTGCGATTTAAATTTTTTTAGAATACTTACCTACTTTAAAATGGGCACCCATTCTAAAAATAGAATGAGTACTCATTATGTAAAAGGATCTTGATCTAAGGTTCGAGTTCCCATTTCTAAATGGGTACCATTTTTTTTGAAATGGGTACCCATTCCTATGAGCATTTTTTTTCACAAAAACTTACCCTCTTCATGGACCGAACTTTTTGCACTTACCCTAAATCTAAAACCAGGAATTTAATAAAACCCAATTTCTTCAATGAGAGTGTGTGCATAAGTAAAGTAAAATCAAATCAATAAACCAAATAATTTACATTCACAAATTATCTATCTCTTACTCTATTGTACTTGAATTTTCTATAAAAATATTTGTTTGTGGATTACTCTTCAACACAAGAATAACCTTGTTTCATAAATGGGTGTAGCAATAACTTTGACTTTTAAAATTCATGGAGGGTTTGGTAGCTTTTATGGTTGTAGATTTATAGATTTAAATTGATATCATTCAATGGTGGAGGATGATTTGAAAGATTGATGGATGAAATTGATTGAGAGATCATCGTGAACATATAAGAAACATGTGTAAGGATGATTAGTTAATTGGGCGCATGGATTAGATCATGAGTTGCATGGATGAAAGAAGTGGGGGTGAATGAGAGTGAATTGATGTTTTTTTAGTCAAATCACTAAATTAGGAGATACAAGAAGAGTAATAAAATTAAATAAATAAATTTATTTAATTCATGTGCATGGGATGAAGATATATTTAGGAAAGAAAAAAAAAAAAAAATTTGAAGAATTTAAGATACAAAAAAAAGTAAATTAATTAAAATAATTATTTAATTTTAAAGGAAATATTAGCTAATTAAATAACTTTCTTGAGTCTATTACCACCTCAGAAACTCTTCATGCAATCACTTCAGAGCGCAGGAAAGGTATGCTGATTAAATTAGATATTAGCAAAGAATTTGAATTTGTAAATTGGGACTTTCTTTTGGGAGCAATGTCTAGATTTGGATTTTCATCACATTGGCTGGAAATGATTGGTACATGTATCTCTTCTCCCCGCTATTCCATACTCGTTAATGGATCCCTCTGCGGTTTTTTTGATGCCAAAACCGGGCTACGGCAAGGTGACCCCTTGTCACCATTTTTTTTTGTTATCATGGCCGATGTGTTGAGAAACCATATTAGGAAACTTAAAACCTTGGGTGATTGGAGAGGCATTTCGATCTCTGATGACTTAGAACCTATGACTCACTCCCAACTCACAGACGAAACCTTCTTCTTTGGAAAAGCCACATTGAGGGAGGCAAAAATAATTAAGGAAGCTTTGGATCTTTATGTTGGGTCGTCTGGACAATTAATAAATAAAGAAAAAACAAAAATTTATTTCTTCAATACAGCTTGGCCGTTGCACAGAAGGATCACTGGTCTACTTGGGTTTTCAATTGCTTCGCTCCCTTCCAAGTACCTTGGGGCTCCTCTCTTCCAAGGTATTTGCAAAACGAATCATTGGCTGGACACAATTAATGGCTACAGGCGGAAAGCGGAGGCTTGGAAAAACAAATGGCTTACTCTCGCTGGTAGGATTCTCATGATAAATGTTGTTCTCTCGATCGTACCCATCTACGTGATTTCATGTTTCAATCTCACCCATAAGGCATCTTCAGATCTGGAAAGTTTCATGAAAAAATATCTATGGAAAGGGGCTAAGGATGATAAGAAGATTCCTTTACTTAGCTAGGACACGGATTGCAAAGCTAAGTCAGATGGTGGCGCAAGTTTGCAAAAGCTAGATTTACAAAACAAACCTTTAGGTGCAAAGCTTTGCTGGAAGATATATAGAGAGTCAGAGAAGAAATGGTGCAAAATTGTACAAAGGAAGTACTTGGATGATCAGGATGCAAGCAGAATTATCACCATGGCTAACTCATCTAGTGGGTCACCAATTTGGAATCTCATCTAGGAGAGCCGACCCTTAATCATGGACCATTTAACCTAGTGGATTTGAGACGAAAGACGTGTTGATTTCTGTCTCGACTCATGGAACGGCCATCCCCCTCTAGTCGATATCTTGGGCTCTCATGACTTAGCAGATGTCCTAATTGAATGCCATGGCAGATGCATTGTAGACTACGTTTGTGAAATAATTGGTCAATGCGGTGTTTCCTATAGTTGGAAATCTATTGATTCGTTTGTCTTGCCGATTTGCATTAAGGGTCAGCTCGAAGAACAAATTTCTCTGTGTAATATAAACTTGTCTCAATTGGCCGATGAGATCATTTGGTGCGGTTCAAAATCGGGTGAATACTCAGTGAGGCTGGGGTATGAATTGCAACGAGTTAGCTTTGGGGGTGAAACTTGTCCTACGGGCATCTGTTGGAAGGAGGGTACCCTCCCTAAGGCTGGTGTGTTTCTTTGGATGGCGTTGCATGAGAGAATTTGGACAAACGACAAACTTGCCTCTTACGGCTTTCAGGGTCCGAGCATGTGCATTTTCTATAAGAAGGATGCTGAAAATGGCAACCACCTTCTTCTCAACTATCCCTTCTGCTCTGCTTGCTAGGATTTTCTAATGAATTAATTGAGGTGGTCTACGCCGAGACAAAACAACCTTTTAGAATTCTTACGAGGTTAGCCTTGCTAGAAATGCTAGAATGTTTGGGCTGGTGCATGGGTTTCTGCTCCTTCGATGTTGGTTTGGCACATTTGGAAGGAATGGAATCGATTTATCTTCTGTGATGTATCCTTGTCACTACTTGAAGTCATCAAAAAAATTGAGCTCATCATTGTTGAAATCCTCAATGCTAACATGGCAAAGGTTCAGACAACTTGCTTCTCAAAATGGGATAACAACTTGCAAAAGACGTGAACCTCTTTAAAGCCTCCTGGTCTATTGTGCTCCAACAAAGCGATTAATAGATCGATGGTTCACTGGTACCCTTCTAAGTCGGGCTACCATAAGCTCAATTTCTATGGCTCATCAAAGGGGAACCCGGGCATGTCTAGAGCAGGGTGTATAATCAGGGACAGTTTTGGAAGATGCAAATTTTCTCTAGCTCGGAAGATAGGCCTTGCCACTAATAATGAAGCTGAAATTGAGGCTCTGGCCCATGGTTTATGGCTCTATCTGGAGGAAGGTATCATGGTATTGGAGATCGAAGGGGACTCACTGGTTTGCATCAATGGAGTATCCAAACGAGAATCTTTGCACTGGAAGCTTAAACCAGGGGTAGTCAAGTTTGCAGATGCTTTGGACAAGTTCATTGGTTTCTAATTAAAACATGTGTACTGAGAAATCAATGGTGCGGCTGACTGGCTGGCTAACTTGGGAGTGTCTCAAGTTGGCGAGGATATAATTATAGATGGGTCTGCACTCCCTAATGAATTATTTTCCACAATTGAGAGGAACCTCAGTGAGGCGAATGCCATGACTACTGTAATCGATTTGTGCTTGTCTTGATGAGTGTGGTCCCTTGGTTGCCTCCGCATATGAATGTGTTTCATATGTTCTGTTTGTATTTTTGTTTTCGAAGGATCATTCCCCCCTTTTTTCTTTGTAATTTTTTATAGTTAATTTTGGGAACTACCCCCATAAAGGTAGTGCTTATCTTAAAAAATAAAAAATAAAAAATAAATTAAATAGTTCAAAATTATTTAATTAATATGGATAAGGTAGATTGAAGAATTAATTAAATAATTAAAAAATATTTAATTAAATTGAATAAGGAAAATGATAAATCAATTAAATAATTAAAAATTATTTAATTAATATTGGTGATGATTTAGCTTAATTAAATAATATTAGTTGATAGAATGATGAGAAATCATGATGCAAAATGATGATGAAATAGATGAAATGTGTTAGTCATTTTTAGTTGTCTATAGTTTTGAGTAACTTAAATTAAATATATAAACTGGAAACATATCAAAGCATAATCCAAAAATCTTAACAACTAACACCACAACAATAGTTTGAATGATTTCAATTAACTGTCTACATCACTAGTTTCATATTTCATAATAAAAAATTCTTCATATAATTTTGTAATAAGAAGATCATCCCACGATGATAATCAAATAATAATATAATGAAACAATTTTCCAATCAAAATCCAAATTTTATTAATCAATGTGTTTATATAGTGTCACTAGGAATAAAATATATTATCCTTACAAAAAAAATAGGTGGTTAGGTTACTACTTTAATAGAGGTGCATTTTTACCACAGACTCATCTCAATATTTTTGAGCTACATCAGTCCAACAAAGTCAATCAAATCCCTAGGACTAAGAAAATGTGAAAATTTCACATGACTATTCTCTCAAACTATGTATCTAAAGAATCTCTTCTGTCAACCTATATGTGTATGTCTAATTCACCTACCAAAACGTATCTCTATTTTTTACTTAAATTTGTTTTTCTCTAATGGAAAAAACACTATTACAAAATGCTTGAAAATAATTTAGTGAAAGGGTGCTAGGAGTGATATTTTATATTTCATTTCTTGTAGCACCAAATAAATGATGCAACTTGTAGACACTAAAAATATTCACTAATTTATTCCCCTAATAGTTGGCATTACTTTATTGTAAATTATCAATTTCATTATCACTATCATTTATTAATTTTTATTTGTCAAATTATAATTTACTATATAGTATTATTTATTAATTAATATTCATTTAATAACCCCTATTATCCATTTACTTAAATAATATTTAACTATTTAATTAAATATTATTTAATTATCAAATGTCAAATGATTTACATTTATATTCCATTAGGTAACTCAACATTTACTGATCAATTAACTTCATTGCACTTTAGAAACTTCTACTCCTCTCATAAGTCAACTTAGTCTTCAAGTGGAAATTTTATGTGCATAATTATCTATTAATTAAATAAATAGTCCATTATTATCCTATTCTAAGTTCAAAATCACAATTTTCTATTTATTAGTTGAGTTGACTCCACATTCAATTCAATTAATAAAGTATTTCTTCCTATCCTTATCTTTCATTTTATTTTTCCTTATAAATTCTATAAAAGTAGTCTTTTCTTTATAAATTTGATATCTCACACTTTATGCAAATTCATTTTCTCAAAAATCAATCCACAATCAAATCATAGTGTTATACTACTAAGATTTGGCATCCACATCCAAAGGTTAATCAACATCATTATACTTGAGATTTGGAATGAGATTGAATTTGTTTGTTTATATTTGTTAGTCTTCTATTTTTATTATTTCCTAATTTTAGTGCTTACATTCTAGTGAACCTGATGTGAACACTAATCATTTGTACTAAATTTCTTGTACGTAAGTGTTTTCATCTTCCAAATTGTAAGTCTTTCTTAGATACTTTTGAAATCAATTATTTTATTGATGTTATTATGATTCATATGTGTTCATTGCATATACATTATTAATTCTTTCTATTTCTTCATGACATTTATTTTACCCAAATTCTCTACTTTTATAAAGATTTCTTTAAGTATGTTTCAATCTATTGATTTAAATCTCATCAAATCCGTGGTTAAGATTTAATTGTATTTGGATTTTTTGATGAATTTATATGAAATTGATGGGTTAAATTTGTTGTAAGACCCATTTGATAAATCAATTCAAATAATTTATTAGATTTGGGGATTTTATGTAACAAAAAATCTCTATGGTCAAAAGCATGGTTTTTTTTTGTTGAAACTACCACATACATTGTTAAAATCACCATATATTCTATCTAAAATCATGCAATTTTTTAATAAAACTTGCCCCTATGTTTTTCAAAATCATGGGTTTACTAAAACTACTCATATATTCTACTTAAAACCATCTTTTCTATTGAAAAAATCACATTTCTTGCTATGAAAACCATGCCTATCTACTATTAAAGCCACTTGATTGTTACAAAAACTACATCTTATGTTATAACAAGCGAAAATAAATTTAAAACCAAGTAAAACCCTCCATAGTATATTTTGAAACAATATATTTTTATGATAAAACGACTCTTTGTTTAGTAAAAAATGTTTGTGTATTTTAAAATTTCATTTATATTTTTTAAAATAGTGAAGATCCATCTTAAAACCATGCATTTGTTCATCAAAATTGTGCATATTGGGTTAAGATTTCTTATCTTTTGTACAAATTGTAAGTTTAAATAGTTTTTTAATATTTAAAAATGTGTGTATTCTATTCAAAACATCAGATTAATTTTTCAAAACTATGAGTAATTTTATGGAAAATGTGTATAAATATTTGAAACCCATGAGTAAATTTGGTTTCTTAGTGAAAATTTGGCATTAAATTCATAGATTCAAAAAAAATTGAGTCAAATTTCATTACTTTTTAGGAGTTCGAAATACACCCCAAATGATAAAAATGTTTGTTCACCTCCTCATCAATATTTTACTAAAGAACAACCACGAAAACCCCATCGTTCAATACCTCAACATCCTTTAGGAATGAAAGAAAATATATTAGGACAAATAGAAAATAATAAAAGAGAACTTGAGGGAACAATTGCAAGGTTAAAATATCCAATGACAACAATTCACCAAATCAATAAAATCCACTGCCTCTCACATAATACCAATGAGTGGGCAAGTTAACAGTAGATCAAACAAGAGGGAAGAATTAAAATAATTTTATGAAGATAAACTATCTTATAGAGAAATTTAAACAAAAGACATTGTAAATCTAACTTTCGTCCTCTATTCACTGACCCACAAACTAGTGCACCCTTACATGGCACTTGTAGGAGGTTCCCTATCCATTGGTGCAACCACCAAGGGATAAAGAATAATTTTTGGGATAGGTGGTGGATTTTTTTTACCATCCTCCATGCATTAAATATAAGGTAACATTATATTTTTTTAGGAAACTCGATTGTGATGTTGTCCTCAATGAGCTCCTTAAATAATTTTAATATAGGAGAGTTCCAGGGTAGAGATGGGAGCTTTGCACAAGATAAAGTGGGGGAAAAACATGCTAAAAAATAAGCACCAAGACCCTTATCTAGACCATAGTTTTACCATATCAGTATCCTTTCCATTGTGAAAGAGGTAGTTGAGGTGGAGACACTAAATTATATTCGCTCACCAACTCAAACACTTATACAATAGAGTAGGACTCTAGAATAGGGTGAGGTCAGAGATTCTTTGAGTCCTTGATGTCCACCTCACTTATGTTAGAATTTTGATTTTGTTTGTTTTTATTTATGGGTATAAGGATGATGAGGGTGAATATGGCTAGGATGCATCTATAGTGGATCAGATGGTCATGATAAATGATATATTGAATGAAACATGTGTCATTGATAGTAAGGTAAATTTCAACAAGTTGAAATTAAAATTATTAAATTTTATTTTGAAATGTTAGATTAACTAATTTACTAAATATGGTTTTTGAAATGAGTAGAGAGCATGATGCAAGCACTCGATGAGAATCTCTTGGTTCTCATCCTCTAGTGTGAATGTATTATGGCATAATTTTTTGATAGGGTGTTCCCCCCAATGTTCTTCATTAACATTGTGGGTCACCAATTATCCCTTCCCTTATTTCTTGAGGGTACCATCAGTGCCAAACTAGAAATCTCTTTTCATTTGTTGCAAAAGTGTATGCTCTAATGGTGTTCAGATTCTATACTCTCATGAAGGGACTACCATCAAAATTAAAGATCCAAGATCCGTTGATCATTCATTTGTAAAACTAAAGAAATCCCTTCTCATAAGGTTTATGGGTAAGCATCCTAAAATAAAATCTATTGGTAAATGGGTGTCCTCCAGATTGCTAATCAAAGGCTCTTTTTCCATTTCTACACTCGCTAATGGAATTTTCTTCTTTACCCTCACCCTTTAGGAGGGTTGCTTGAAGGCATTAACTAGAGGTCCTTGGTTCTTTGGTAAGAATATTCTAGTTCTATGTAAGTGGTATCCTTGGTTCAATCCCTTTTCTCATTTGGTTGCATGTCTCCCTACTTGGGTTTGACTCTCGAATCTTCCTCTAGAATTTTGGGATGAGGAGATCATCACTAGTGTATCCAACTTTTTCAATGGTAATTTACTCTCCTTAGATAATGTCACCAAGGAATGGTCTAGGTTAGTGTTTTGTGCGATTTTTCATAAGAATTGAATCTAACAAGTTATTTCCCTCCTTGGTCACTCTGGAATCCAAGCTTAATAAGTGGTCTAAAATTATTGAATATAAAAATTCATCTCTCTTTTCTCAAATTTTCTCTGTTGTTGGCCATCTCTACAATAGATTTCAAAAAAGGGTGGCTAAGGAATCAAACCCACCAAGCAAGGGAGAGAATGTGGCTCTCCCCTCCCCACATCAAGATAGAAGGAACTCTTTATATTTTCCTCCTCAATCAGTGTCCGAGCTAGCCTCATCCATAGGTATAAAGATTTCTCATTCTTCTTCTAACCTAGCTTTGGTTCATGAGGTCTGTGTTTTTAGTTAGATCCCCAAGATACTTATTGAACCATCTTCTAAGGTGCTTGATCCCTTGGAGTTGGTCTTTTCAAATGATACCCACCTCTCCTTGCATTCTTCTTCATCTCTATTCAAACACCTACTTATCCTTGTTACAATGTATTTGTCATGTGCTTGATCTATCGAAGTGATGGAATGGTAGATTATTTCTATTAAGTGTGAAGTGCTTCTATAAAGCTTTAAAATGGGTGATAAAAGCTTGTGGATGAGTGAATGAATGGTGAAGAGATCTCCTAAACTTGAGAATGGATGAGAGAGTGAAGAATATGAGGGAAGAATGAAGAAAACGACCATATTCAGGTCGGCCAGCTGAAGGAAGGCGTTACACTTTGACTTCCAATAAGAAGTGTAACATCTTTGCAGCCTTCAACCACAAGAATCTATCAGGGAAGTAAGTGCACCGTACAGATGTCTATGCATCGCATATGTGTCCCTAAAATAAATTCCTCCACTGAAACAAAAAAATAGGTGCCAATTGTGATGTGGATAGTGGGCTTATATCGAATTAAACCTTCGCCTTAGGTTTTCTAAAGTGTAAGGGAGTAAAAGGGAATTTTTGTTAGGGGTTCAAATTCATACCTATAAATTTTGCATCCACTTTAGAGAGTATGAGTAATGATGACTGCTACAGTAAAGTAGATTAGTAAGGCTAGAGATGTATACTTGTACCGACGAGGAAGCACATCACAGTCTAGAAAACTCAAAAGTGTAGGAAAGGATTTCATAGTTCCATGGAACTATGAAGCTGAAGAATGAAAGTGCCTCACAAGCCCACAGACCTACAAGGGAGGTATTCGTCAAGAACTCTCACATGAATGAAACTAGGAAGAGAACCTTATAGACCTATAGACCTGCAAGGAAGGTATCCCCTAAGAAATCTCACATGAGGGAGACTGAGTAGAGGGGAATCTGTAGATTCAAGGATGGTGACATGTTTACCCACATATATAACATGTCAGGAAGCAATTACATAGGCCAGTGAATAGATAGTCACGAAAACCATCGCTAAGTTGAAAAATAGTTTCAAAGGGGTCCCCCGGGAACCCTTCGAAAGGAAGAGGGGTCCACTCAAGGGATGCATTGTATGAAAAATAAAGTCTATTCAGGCTACCCCCAAGCTAGATGCAAGGATATGAAGTAGATCTATCTAGGATTCCCCTAGACTCTGGATACAAAGATGTGAAACTGGTCTAGTTGGGCTTCCCCCAAGCTAGATGGAAATGAATTTATTGAAAACTTTTGAAGGGATCCCTCGGGAACCCAATGTGAAAGGAAAGGGTCCGCTTGAGGGACACACTTTTCACAAGCTAATATCTTCTTTCTTGAATCAATTCATCATCAAGGAATACTTTTGAAAGATATTCAATTCATCAAGGAATTCAAAAGGAAGGATATCCCCCCACACAAGGAGAAGATAAGAGTTGTTTGCCACTTTGGAGGAAGGTTTCCAAGTCCTTTCTTTATGAACCCATGATGAAGGAAACATGGTCCATTAGGGTTTCAAGCTGAGAGAGCAATTCTAGCAAAGAAGTGTGTGAAGGGTCTTTGAGAAAATATTCATTTGGCAATGAATGCATTTCCTAAAGATCAAGAAATGTAGAAGTGGCATTGTCACACATGAAAGGGACAACTCAAGCAAAGAAGAGAGAAAGATAAAGGGAAAGTGAAGGAAAAGAGAACACACACAAAAGGGCATAGGGGGATTTGGTTTCGTGGGGCCAGATATGCCTTTATATATATATATATATATATAATTGTTGGTGTAATTAATTATTTAATTACACTTTACACTTTATTAAGTTTACTTAGGTTTTTCTTAGGTAATAATTAGTTTACTTAATTAATAAGCAAGATTTATTAGTTGAGTTGTTTTTAGGTCAACATTAGGGTTGCATTCATTTATTTTATAAATAAAATCATCTCTTGTAACATCTTAATCTTGAATATATCAATTTGCATGTCTTCATGCAAAGCTCTTTCTTTTTACTATTTTTCTCTTTTGTGGAAGGTCTCTTGGTTTGCATGTCTGGTCTTGGTTTCTAACATGGTATCAGAGTCTTGGCATGCATCCCCTTCTCAAATTATGGATAAAATTATTGCAAACTTTGTTCAGGGTTCCTCGAGGGTATCTTGCCTTGAGTTCATCTATGCGGAATTTTGGATGAGATTGGGCTTCACCATTGGATTCAAAGCCCTGGAAAAAGTCAATATTGGCTTTCATTTTGCATATTTTGGTCATCATTTTATAGATCTTTGAGGGTTTCAAGTATGGTGTTTTTTTGCAAGCTCTCGAGGTAGCTCATTTTTCAGAGCATCTTGGAGAAAAACGAACACCTCCATTGTGTTTGTAGTGCCCCGAAACCCTAAGATCACCCTTCATTTCATGCAAAGCTCTTGCTTTTTATTGTTTTTCTCTTTTGTGGAAGGTCTTTTGGTTTGCATGTCTAATCTTGGTTTCTAACAATAATAAGTAACCGTGGTGAGACGTGAAATATCATCAATCCCCAACCAAATCAGGAAGAATGCATAAAAGATAAAGTAAAAATAAAAATTGAGTTAACATGGAAGGAAGCCTAAATGCTCCCGATGCTTTGCATCATCGTATTGAGCTTCTCTTTTGGTATTTGTCCTTGATGTCAAAATTGTAATTCAAACTAGCATCTTGGTGATTTGCTATCAATGACATTATTGTTTACATTTTGATGGCTTGGCATTTTCAGTATCTCAGTCTCAGTATCTCAGCCAAATTTGCAGCTTTATTATGATTGTGTTACTAATGTTTGGAGTTGTATGTGTAGACAAATATTTCATGGCAACTTTAGTATTTGACATGGATCATACAAGTTAAGGCACTGCAGTATGAAGGTATATCTTGTTTATATGTTTTCATTCTATCACTATAGATGAATACCTTCTTGGCTTCATGGCATATCATTGGCCAAAGTCTATGACTCAGTTTTTGTGCAGACCATTAGGTGATTTGTGAAATAATGTAAAGTTATTTTTTTAAAACTGGCAAGGCATCGTTTCTTAAAAAAAAAGTGTTCCTACTCTTTATGATGGTTGAAATTATGTTTGCGAAGATATTTTAAGACTTTGGTCTTCATTTTACATATGGTTATCGACTTGGAGTGTTGACTTATATTTTCTTGGTTCTTTGATAGCGGTTACTTTATATCACTTACATTAGAAATGACTTTGATTAAAGTCACTTATGTTTTTTTGTCTTGGCATGAATAGTGACTCACATCAATTGTGAGTAGGCAGAGTTGAAATATTCATTTTAAGGAAGTTGACTTGGGTTCAAACACATGTATCGACAGTTATCATTTGATATTTGTAATAATGTTTTTAAGGTGATTGTTACATTTGGTTAATGATGATTCAGACTTCAAACATTATAAAAATTTGTAAAGGCAGTAAAAAATCCTTGGTTCATAACGAAGTTAGGGTAGAATCATTCTCATTTCATTCATTTTTTCTTTGAAGACAACACAATGCCACCACGAAGTTTATGAATCTAAAGTATGTAGCTTGTTTTCAAGCTAAGAGTTGGTTGAGTTTGAGTGAGACTATTATGGAGTTTTTTACTCAATCAGTTGGTAACGTTCTGGCTACCATGACAGGTATTTGGTTTTCATATTTTTGGAAGATACTCATGCTGGTTGAAATCTTAACTATTTTGTTGATTAAGATTTCATTGGAATTCAGTTTCAGTTTGTGTAAACCCGAATTTATACTCAAGGGTTTTATCTTTTTCAATGGTATTCATCGAAATTTCTTTGCTCATTATTAAAATCCATTATGGGTATCATGATTTAGCTTCATATTTTACCAGTTTAACAAAACCTCAATTTTTGTAGATACATGTTTTGTAAGAGATAATTGTTTTATGCTCTTGATATAAATGTTTGACAAGAGCCATGACTTTTAGGGAAATAAAAAATGAAGAGAGAAAGAGTTTTTAGCAAAGTATTTAAGGTTTTATTATAGTGATATCATTCTTTGTATCTAAAATAAGAAAAGAGGATTCATATTGTATATGTCTCTGATTGTATTATAGAACTTATTTCAAGTTGGGTATTATTGAAAAATCATTTTGTATCCTATTGTGATTTTGTGATTGCAGATAGTCATTACAGTTATAAGGTCCTAATAGGTTGCAATATCATTAGGGTATTGTTTCAAGAGAATTTGGTGCTTCTAAATTGAAGTGGGTACTTCATTTTATTGTTGGAGTTAATGCTCCACATTATGATTGAGTTGGTGCTCTAAACAAAATTGTAATCATTTTTTGAGATCAACCCTACAAGGAATTTTTGAGTGGTTTTTCTACCCCAGGAGGGTTTTCCACTCAAAATATTTATGTGTCTCTCTTTTGTGTGATTTTTGTCTATCTTGCATAATATTTTCATTTGCCATTGATGCTAAGTTAGTTTCTTTAAATGCTTTGATACTTTGTCATTGTTCAATTTCATCTAAATGCTCTTGCTTCAGTTGTAAATGTGCAAATTTTAAATGTTATTTTCTGTCATCAGAAAGTCTAGTTCCTCTACAAAAGAAAGCATTAAAAATTTGTTCACTCAGCATTATATGAACAATATACATATTTATTTAATAGGTGTTGTTAGGCATTCATTTTGTAGTTGATTGAGTAATTTGTCTTATGATTTAAAGTTTAACTTTTATATTGCATATATAAAGTTATATTTTGTTCTAGATCTCTAAAAGGCCAGATCTGCCTTTCATGTCATAATTTTTTTTTAATTTTATTACTTTGATTCACCCCCCCTCTCAGAGTAGTTCCACTTCCAACAAGTGGTATCAGAGTGTAGGGTTCTCTGTCAGGTCTGACCAACCTAGGATTGATTCTGGTCTTGGAACCATCTTAAAATGTCTCAAGCTCATGAAGGCACATCTATGACTAGAGCACCATTATTTGATGGAATGGATAATGTATTCATGAAAATCAAAATGGAAAAATATTTGACTTCTATTGATCTTGATGTTTGGAGTATAGTGTTAACTTGGTACAATGTACCAACTACATTGCACACATTTTTTGATGAAAATAAAAAAATATGAAACTAATGCTAGAGAAAAACAAGCTCTCTTGTGTGCATTGACGAAAGATGTCTTTATGAAAGTCATGCATTGCACTTTTGCTAGCGATATTTGGATTAAACTTGAAACCATTTATCAAGGAAATGAAAATGTTAAACAGTTAAAAGTCCTTACTCTAAAACATTAGTTTGAGGAAATAAAAATGAAGGATGATGAAAAGGTAGCTAATTATTTCTTGAGAGTTGATGAAATTTTCAATGCTATGAAAGAGTTAGGAGAAGAAGTAAAATAATTTGACGTTGTAACTGAGGTCACCAAAACTTTACCAAATAAATTTGAAGCTAAGTTTGTTGCTCTTGAAGAAAAGAAACACTTTGACCAGCTTACCTTAAACAGTTTACAAGCCACTCTGACTGCCTATGAAATGAGAATAAATAAAAACAATTCCTCTGGAAAAGAAATTGCCTTTCAAGCAAAAAATAAATTTTTATCTGATGACAGTGATTTTGATTTACCAGATTCTAAAGAAGCTCTTCTTGTCAAGAAATTAAAAAATAAGTATAAGGGTAAAATTCCCTTTAAATGTTTTACTTGTGGCAAGTCTAGACACTTTGCTGCTAAATTTCCTTATGGTGATCAGTCTTATGAAGATGACAAACTAGAAAAATAGCATAGGGAAAAGACTTTTTATCCTAAAAAGGAGTTTAACTTCAAACTGAAAAAAGAGTCTCTTTTCAAAAGAAGACTCAGATTTTGAGTCAGATGACTCACTGGATGATGAAGACTGAACTTTATTTATGGCTGAAGTAGAAACTCAAAAAAATTCAAATAAATAACCAGAAAAATAGCTCGAGATAGAAAACTGTGAAATTGAATTGCTGTGTGCAGTTCAAGAAATACAAAGACTTAAGAAAAATATTGCCTCTCGAGAGCATAATCCAAATAGTTTGGTCATTGGCTTACAAATGGAACTTGATGATTTTAAAAGAATGGTGGATACTCTCCAATCTGTTCTTGTCGATAAAGATAAAGAGATTCAAAAACTTGAGAAATAGGTTGTGAATCTTAAAAAACAAGTTGAAGGTTATGAAAATACTATTCACTTGAATGATATACTTGGGAAGCAAAAACAACATAAAGATATTATTGGTATTGGATTCAACACTAGTGAGTGTTCAAAATTTTTAAATCATAACTTTAAGGCAGCTCATAAGAAGCATCCATTTGAGCATAAACGAACCAATTTCAGGTTTAATGCTTTCTTTCATGGTTATTGCTTCTTTTGTAATAAGTTTAGACATAAAGTAAGCAATTGCAGGATAATTATGTCTAGAACACCAAGGTTTGGTCACAAATATTTCTTTGGCATTCCTAATACTATTAGGTGTTTCACATTCAATACTATTGGTCACACATCCAAACAGTGCAAACAAGGTAAACATATCTCTAAAAAATTTTGGAGACCCAAGTTTTTTCAAAACATAGAACAGTCTATACACATCTAAAAATTGTAATGGTTAACCAAACCTGTTAATTAATTAAATATGAATTATTTAATTAATATTCTTAAGTCATCTACATATAAATAAATTTAATTATTTATTTATATTGTTCATTTTTCCAGTTCATCTAATTTAATTAAATAAATAAAGTTTATTTAATTAATGTTACCTTCCTCTTAATTAATTAAATAGATTTCACAATTTATTTATATTAAGTATCACAAATTTAAATTCTAAATTATAAGGATATTATTCATTTCACATTTAATTAAATATTTTCAATATTTAATTAAAACACTTTTTAAATTCTTCACTCTTCTCACATAATTATATATTTTCAATATTTAATTAAAAGCTTTTCATTTCCCACACATAATTAAATATTTATTTATTTAAATTATGGGGACACCTTTCATTTGTCTCTTCATTTTCCATCTGACTCTTAAACTTCCATCTTCTTTTCAAATTCTCGATCTCTCACCGTTCATTTTAACAGGTTTGAACTCAATTGTTGATCTTGGCCAATTGAATTCTTGCCTTCAAAAATCTATAAATACAGCCCTCTTATGAGTTGAAAAGGACCTCGAATTCTAGATTTTCATACATAGTTATTATAGTTGCATTTTAGTTTTATCAAGCATTTCTAGCATTTAATTAGCATTTCAATTTCATATCTTAAAGCATCTTAGCAATGCACATGCATTTTCATTAATCTCATTCTCTCAAGCTGCCATTCTACAAGCTGTTGTTTAAAAAAATCGAGATCCAACATCTTGAAACGAATCCTTGGAGATAAAGGACAATGGGACAAATTTGAAGAATTTTCCTGTGTTTAGAGTTTGCATTTTGCTTTCTTTAATTTAGTTTCATTGGTGTATTAGATTAGATTCATTTTGATTTACACATTCTAACATACACACAATCCATGCTTGTCCAAACTACTCTTCTTTCCAAAAAGAAGGCATTGTGGGTTCAAGATAGTGGTTGTTCCAGTCACATGACAGGAGATAAGGAAATTTTTATCAAAATCAAAGATTATTTAGGAGGTTTTGTAAAGTTTGGTGATAATACAAGAATTGAGACTAAAGGTAAATAATCCCTGCTTCTAAATGATGACACGCCCATTTATGATGTGTATTATGTAGAAGGCCTGAAACACAATCTTTTAAGTGTGAGGTAGATTTGTGAAAATGGTTACAATGCTATATTCAATTCACAAGGTTGTGTTATAAAGAAAAAATTTGGTAAAATAGTTGCAACTGGACTAAGGACACAAGGTAATGTTTACAATCTTCTTGAATCTTCCAATCATAAATGCAATGAAGGCATATGCCTTATGGGTTAAGTTTAATAAAATTGGTTATGGCATAAACAATTAGGTCATGTTAACTTTGATAATCTGGTTAGAATCAATAAAACTCAGAAAGTTAGAGGTTTGTCTGTTCTAAGCAAACCAAAAAATGTTGTTTGCAACGAATGTCTAAGAGGTAAGAAAACAAAGGTTAGTTTTAAATCCAAAGAACATCCTTCAACTAAACCTTTGCATCTTGTACACAATGATTTGTGTGGTCCTACTAGGACAAGGTCTATAAATGGTGAGCAGGATTTCATGTTATTTGTAGATGACTACACAAGAATGGTTTGGGTAACCTTTCTCAAACATAATTCAGAAGCTTTTGACATATTTAAAATGTTTCATAAAATGGTTGAGAAAGAAGTTGATATGAAGCTTAAATTCTTGAGTTCAGACAAGGGAGGTGAGTTTACCTCTCAAGAATTCATTGATTACTATGAGAAACATGGTATAAAAAGGCAATATGTTACTGTGAGAACACCTCAACAGAATGGGGTTGTTGAGAGAAAGAACATAATAGTGAAAAAGTTGGCAAGGACAATGTTATATGAAGTAAAAATGCTAGAAAAGTACTGGAAAGAAGTTGTTTATACAACTTTTTATATCTCTAATAGAGTACAAATCAGATTGAAATCCAATTTCAATCCATATGAAATTTCGCATGGTAAATCGACCTCAAATAAATACTTTAGAATCTTTGGTTGTAAATTTTTTATCAAAAGCGATGATGACAATTTAGGAAGCTTTCAATCTAAATCTGATGAAGGTATCTTTTTAGGATACTCCACTCATAGAAAATCCTATAGGTTTTTCAATAAGAGATAGAATAAGATTGTTGAATTTTTTAATGTCAAATTTGATGAAAAATTGCTTCTAGATGATGATCATTTGTAGGATGTTGAAGATGAACCTATGGTAGGTCTTGATATTTATCCTAAATCAGATGAAGCAGCTAATATACAACGTGAGGATGCTTCAAGCTCTAAGTTAGTAACACCTCCAAAGACACCCTCCAGGATTGTTATCAAGAATCATCCTTAAGATCTAATCATTGGGGACAGTAATGTTGGGATATTAACAAGAAGAAGAGAAAATATTGATGAGCAAGCACAAATTGTTGAACATTTTTGTTTGATAACTGATCTTGAGCCTCAAGTTGTTTCTGATGCTTTAAATGATGATTTTTGGTTGAAATATATGTAGGAAGAGATTAGCCAGATTGAAAATAATAAGACTTGGGAACTAGTCCCAAGACCTGATAATAAAAATGTTATTGGTGGAAATTGGGTTTTCAGAAATAAATTGGATGAATGTGGCAAAGTAGTGAGAAACAAAGCACATTTTGTGTGTAAAGGGTATGCACAACACGAAGGTGTAGACTTGGGTGAAACTTATGCACCTATTGCTCGTATTAAATCAATTAGAATTTTCTAAGTATATTCTTGTTTCAATAATTTCAAGGCTTACCAAATGGATGTCAAAACTACATTCGTGAATGGTTATCTTGATGAAGAGGTATATATGGAACAACTTGAAGGTTTTGTTGCAAAAAAAAAATTTGATCATGTATATAGGTTGAAAAATTCCTTGTATGGTCTTAAACAAGCTCCTAGAGCTTGGTATTCAAGATTGGATGTGCACTTAACAACAATATCTATGTTAGAGTTCAAGGTGATGATGTTCTAGTTGTTGAGGTTTATGTAGATGACATAATATTTGGCTGCAATAATGATGCTTTTTCTAATATGTTTCCAAACATTATTGAATCTGAATTTGAAATGTCAATGTTAGGTGAACTAACATTCTTTCTTGGCCTCCAAGTTTTACAACTTGAACAAGGAATATTTTTGTCACAAATAAAATATGCCAAAGAGATGTTGAAAAAGTTTCAAATGGATGAATGTCATCTCATGAGCACACCTATGGTAACTAGGTGTAAGTTGTCTAAGACTATTGATTCTCTTGATGTTGATCAAACTGAGTATAGATCAATGATTGGCAGCTTGTTATACTTGACTACCTCCATACTTGATATAATGCAAGCTATGTATGGTGTCTAGATTTCAATTTCATCAAAACAATCCCATCTTACTATTGTAAGAAGAATATTCAAGTATATCCAAGGTACTCTTGATTTTGGTTTATGGTATCCTAGAAATAATTATTTTAATTTGATAGCTTTCACTGATGCTTATTGGGCTGGTTGTTTAGATGACAGAAAAATCATTAGTGGTGCACCATTTTATCTTGGTAATTGTCTTGTTGCTTGGCATAGAAAAAAGCAAGATTATGTTTCTTTATCAACAACTAAAGTTGAATATATTGCAGCTACATCTTTTTGTACTCAAATTATTTGGATGGGTCAGACATTATAAAACATGGGTATTGATGTTGCTAAACCTGTCTCTATTTTTTGTGATAACACAAATGAAATTAATTTGTCTAGAAATCCTATTATGCACTCAAGGACTAAACATATCACAATTAAGTTTCATTTTTTGAGGGAAAAAGTTTTGGCTGATGAGGTAACAATGTAGTATGTCTCAACACAATTATAAGTGGCTGATATTTTTACAAATCCTTTGGCTAAAGAAGTATTTGAAGGGATTCATTCACGGTTGGGAGTTGTCTCTCAATCGTTGTTTTCTTAAAATCCATCATTTGTTGAGGGGGAGCTTTTCAAGTCTCTAAGAAGCTTCTTGTTGCTTCACATGGCTTTGCTACTTCATGCTATATCTATAGCTGCTTCATTAAATTTTCTTTGCTTTACACAGTTGTCCCTTTGTCCTTGTGACAAAAAGGGGGAGAAGAGCTTGTTGAGTATCTAGGTTCAAATTTGGCACTTTATTTTAGATGGCTTAGTTTTTTCCATCAAAGACAAAGCGACAGTTTGTTGAGCTTCTCTTTTGGTATTTTTCCTTGATGTCAAAATTATGATTTAGATTGGGATCTTAATGATTGACTATCAATGGTATAATTGTTTACATTTTGATGCTTGGCATTATAAATATCTTAGTCTCAGTATCTCAGTCAGATTTGCAACTTTATTATGATTGTGTTACTGATGTTTGGAGTTGTATGTGTAGAAAAATATTTCATGGTGAATTTAGTGTTTGACATGGCTCATAAAAGTTAAGGCACTGCAGTATGAAGGTATATCTTGTTTATATGTTTTCATTCTATCACTACAGATGAATACCTTCTTGGCTTCATGGCATGTCATTGGCCAAAGTCTATGACTCAGTTTTTGTGCAGACCATCAGGTGATTTGTGAAATAAGGTAAAGTCATTTTTTTAAAGTGACAAGGCATCGTTTCTTAGAAAAAAGTGTTCCTACTCTTTATGATGGTCGGCATTGTATTTGTGAAGATATTTGAAGACTTTGGTCTTCATTTTACATATGGCTATTGACTTGGGATTTCGACTTATATTTGATTGGATCTTTGATAGCGGGTATTCTATATCACTTACATTAGAAATGAATCTGATTAAATTTACTTGTGTTTTTCTGTCGTGGCATGAATAGTGACTCACGTGGATTGTGAGTATGAAGAGTTGAAATATTCATTTCAAGGAAGTCAACTTGGGTTCAAACACATGTATCAACAGTTATCATTTGATATTTGAAATAATGTTGTTAGGGTGATCTTTATGTTTGCTTAATGATGATTCAAACTTCAAACATGTTATGAAAAGTTGTAAAGGCTGTCAAAAAGCCTTGGTTCGAAAGGAAGTTAGGGAAAATTCATTATCATTTCATTTCTATTTTTCTTTGAAGACATCACAGATCCGCCATGAAGTTTGTGAAGCTACAGTATGCAGCTGGTTTTTGAGCTGAGAGTTGGTTGAGTTTGAGTGAGAGTGTTATGGAGTTTTTTACTCAATCACTTGGTAACATTTTGGCCACCATGATAGGTATTTGGTTTTCATATTTTTGGAAGATACTCGTGCTGGTTGAAATCTTAACTATTTTGTTCATTAAGATTTTGTTGGAATTCAGTTTTAGTTTGTGTATACCCGTGATTATACTCAAGGGTTTTATCTTTTTCAGTGCTATTCATCAAAATTTATTTTCTCATTATTAAAATTCGTTATGGGTATCATTATTTAGCTCCATATTTTACCAATTTAACATAACCCTAATTATTGTAGATATGGTTTTTGTAAGAGGTAATGATTTTATGCTCTAGATATAAATGTTTGACAAGAGCCATGACTTGTAGAGAAATAAAAAATGAAAAGAATAATAGTTTTTAGAAGATTATTTAAGGGTTTATTATAGTGATATCAATTTTTCTATCTAAAAGAAGAAAACAAAGTTCATATTGTATATGTTTTTGATTGTATTACAAAGCTTATTTCGAGTTAGGGATTATTGAAAAATCATTTTGTATCCTATTATGATTTTGTGACTGCAGATAGTCATGCAGTTATAAGGTCCTAATAGGTTGCAATATCATTAGGGTATTATTTCAAGAGAAGTTGGTGCTTCTAAATTGAAGTGGGTGCTTCATTTTACTATAGGACTTAGTGCTCTGAAAAAAATTGTAATTAGTTTTTAACATCAAGCATGCAAGGCATTTTGGAGAATTTTTTCTACCCCAAGAGGGTTTTCTACTCGACATCTTTATGTCTCTCTTTTTTGTGATTCATGTCTATCTTGCATAATCTTTCCTTCTGGCATTTATAATGAGTTAGTTTCTTCAAATGCTCTGATACTTTGTCATTGTTCAATTTCATCTAAATTCTCTTGGTTCAATTGTAAATGTGCAAAGTTTAAATGTTATTCTCTGGCATCAAAAAGTTTGGTTTCCTTGCCAAAGAAAGCATTACAAAGTAGTTCTTTCAACATTAAATATGAAAAATATACATATTTCTTTAACAAGAGTTGTTAGACATTCATTTTGTAGTTGATTGAGTAATTTGTCTTCTCATTTAAAGTTCAACTTTTATATTGCATATATTAAGTTACATTTTGTTGTAGATCTCTAAAAGGTCCGATTTTCCTTTCATGTCATAAAAGTTTTTAAAATTTTATTACTCTGATTCACCCCCCCTTCTCAGAGTAGTTCCACTTCCAACACCTCCCCAATTTTCTGAAATACAAATATGAACATGGAAGAATGATGATACATATAGGGGAAGGTTTACAACACAAACACCACTCCTATATCTAAGCACCAACGAGGGTGACGAGGGTCATCTAGGCACACATAGAAAGGTCACGGGGGAACACATTACAACACACACATTTAATATAAAGATCAAGAAGAGGGTCTCCCCCTAACACTGGTCAAGCAAGAGGTCATCAGCTTCCCACTCTAGATCATCATAAGGCGAAGGATGATGTGCCTAAAATGGTGTAATGTTAAGGGGAGGAACTTATGATCCTCCCACAACAAGGGAAAAGGCAAAGGGATGTGTGAGGTCTTTGTCGCTCAACTCTTGTGGGTCTAAGTTCAATGACTTTAAGAATATCATTGACAAGGTTGGAACATCATCTATCCAGTTAAAAATACACTTGACGAGAGTACCATGTTTCACCTCGGTGGATGGAGGAGTTTGCACTTGAGGTTCACCGTTAAGATCACTAAGAGACTCAGGAGCGGTGACAAATTCGAAAGAGACCAAAATTGATTCTATCACTAGGATAGAACAAGTTAGTGTGGGGCCACCTTTTGGAGAAGGTGAGCTCCTCTTACATCGTCCATTGCTAGACGGTCCACGCTCTACCTTCTTCTTCATCGGAGGAGGTTAAATTCCCACATACAAAGCAAGGAGGGTTGAGGGAGAGGAGGCAAGAACCGTAGTGGATACAACTGAAGTATTAACCATATGCATGGGTTTTAGAAAAGGAGAGACATCTAGGATAGATGTCAACAGAGGTGGCTCCATGGAAGGAGCGATAAAAACTTGCACCTCTTTAAGCATATGTGTGCTCGCAGCAGAAGCTAGAAGTGATGCAAAGCTAGCTTGGTTAGGAACATAAGGGAGGAGAGAGGAGGACACAATAGGAGGTGTGATCATCTTCTATAAGGAGACTTTCTCAGTCGAAAGAGCCTTTCCCCGACACTTGCGCTCGTGTGCCAGGCATTTTATATGACTCTTTGAACTAGAAGCCTAAGCTTGCAAAGGAATGGGGGGATCTTGCTTAGCAATGGGAGTGTCCTCCATGACTATTTCTAGTGGAGGGATAGACTCATGGATATGAGTAGGAGGAGCAGGTTTAGAAATAGTAGGGGGAATTGACTCCAATGCCTCGGTAGCAGGCCTCTTTCCATTCACTATCCTAGGATTAGGAATAGTAAGAGGCCATAGAGGCTAGGACAGAGAGGATTCTCCATGAGGGTCTTTCTATCTACCATATCAAATGGTTCTGGGCTTTGTGGGCAAGATAGGAAGCTCAAACATGGGATGCTTGGCCTTTCGCAAAGCCAGCACCATGGGATTCTCTCGCAATACAAGACATGAGTAGACGGTACCACTATAGAGCGAGAGGAAGCATCAGGCTGAACATCGGAAGAGAAAGAAGGAGGATCTCAGGCACACTTCTCTTCTTTTCTCTTACGTGCCTTGGCAGTATCACTATCAACTTTCAAAGAAGCCCTATGTGAAATAGAATAAGCTAAAGGAGGTTATCTCACTTTCGGCTGAGAGTGCCCCTTTTTATAGTTTTGATATGTGCAATATAGGAGGTCCTTCCTGGGTAGGAGAGGACCAATAGATGCAGGCCCAAAGTAATCTAAGCTATAGTTTCCACGTGCCACCGATGGTCCATAACCGGTGTGATGGACAACGTGTATTGAAACTCCATGAATGAGCTTCATAAGCTTGTGCACAACTAAGGGAATTTCATTCATAGCTGCCAGCCAGGGGATACCTATCTTCACTCTGAAGAGCTCAGACCCCGAGATGATAGGTATGTGCATGATCATGATTGGCCAAAAAGTGGCAATATGTAAGTGATATGATGGCCCATGTGGCCGACAACTTTTTTTTCACCCAAAATTGATGAAATGAAAAGGGTTTTTAAAGGAGAATCCCAAATTTCCACCAATATAAATTATTCTTTGCTTTGAATTTAATAAATTATTATTATTCATTTTCTATTTGAATTACGACTAAATTCATCATTGATAGGCTGATTGAAAATATCTATAACTTTCAAACAATATCAAATTTTTTGAATCCAAAACATAGGTCACATTATATGCTTCACATAATATAGGATTAAAAAAAAAAATTGAATTTCATCAAGTTTTGACCAAGTTAAGGTGGTTAGACATACGATTTTTTATATTTTTTAAAAGTTGTAATAAAAAATTCATAATTAATTATTTACTTGAAAAAAAATTATAAAAAAATATGCATCACATCAGGACATGAGTCCTCTACTTATACCTAAAATATTATAAAAAAATATTATCATTTTATTATGGTTATGGTGGTCAGACATACACCTACTTCCTATTTTTTCCCTGAAATTTAAGTACTACTGCATTGAAATTTGAAATTTTCACCAAATAGATTTTTATTTTTTAAAAATAAACCTAGTAGTTTAGAAACTAAATTAAATTTTCTACAAATTCTATTGCTACATATTTTTGAAATAATATAGATAACTTATTCAAATTTTTACGTCAAGTTTCCTAACTCTGATTTTCTAAATTTTCATTGCCACTTAAGGGCCTATTTTTTCCATGATGATCCTGCACATACCCTGATGCCAAATTTAACGTTCACAGATTTTGGTCCAACAAGGACCAATAAGACAATACTCCCTATAGGAGGTATGGAAATTTTATCATGTGTGCAAATGATACTTTCAGGTACATCATATCCATCTTTATGTAGGAAATTAATTAGCATGATCTCCTCAGTTATGATATTCACTTGAGATGTTGGATCAATTAGAACACTAGCTATGATTTCATTAAACAACACTATCAGAACCTTCCAACTATGCCTACTAGGGTTTGTAGGTTGGGTTGCAAGGCAGAAGCCTCACAACACTCACACCCACAATGCTCCTAGGACATGAGGAAAGGGACTCTCAGTATCACAAAATGGAACCAAAATGGTTCACATTGGGTTCACCAAAAATGTAAGAGAGGGGGACCAACCACTACAAGGCCCCAGGTCACGAAAGGCCAAGAGAAGTATGGCTGCCCTAACTTATCTCAGTTAAAAGGAAGGTTAGGATAGACAGTATCAGAATGATTAGGACTATAAGGTCCTTCAGCAACTCTATAAACTTGAGAGTTGAAGGAGACTAAGCGAGTCAATCTTTAGAGTCAAATTTGTGTCTTAGGTAGCTCTATGTTAGAGGACAAAAGCATGGTTTTGGGATGACAGTGCAGTGTGTTGGCATCTCATAGGTGCGTTGGTGTTCATACGACCAGAAAATCGGACAGACAAGGTTTAAGCTCTAAAAGAAGGACTAACAACCTAGTTTAAGAACTTGTAGACATGTAGAATAGGATTAAGAAGTATAAAATGTAGAGATGAATGTGATAAAGAAAATATATTACCGCAACAATGACGAAGATGATTTCACACAACAATCTTCTCGCCAGCTTGCTCCAAGATATCTCCACCTACACACAACAAAGAGGGAAAATATTGTGGGGTTGTTTAGGAGTCTACCTTTTGTCAAACCCCCATTTTTTTGTTTCCACCTCCATGGATAGGGGTGATCCCACAAAGATGGTTTACAATTTCTAGTAGATTCTGATTTTTGCTGAAATCACATATTTTTAGAAAATATAATGATTTAAGCCTTAAAAATTTCCATTTTAAGGATTCAAATTGAAAAGGGTTTGATCAAACCACCTTAAATAGAACCCCCTTTGATAGAACCCCACTAGTTTTAAACCATACCTACAATGGAGTCTCCTTTACACCTATCAAAATGCTAATAAAAAATCGCTTTTGATTAACCTTTTGGGGGATCAAATGAATTCATTTAAATTTTATTTCAAATGATCATGGTATTCCTCAAAATGAGCTATTCAACGAATATAATTTTAATATGTTTTGGATTGATTATGTATGTAGTTTTTTAGTTTTATTAAATATAGGGTTTTCACCGAAAATCAAGCTCTTTGTTTTGTACATGTGGAAAAATATTAGATTATCAAAATAAAATTTTAAAAAATATGTTCAGGCTGGGTATTTATATCCTTGATCCATTAAAAAATAAAAAATTGAATTTCGATACATACATAAAAAGTTATGTTGTATATAGTTTTCCTATGTTTCAATTGTAATTGGTTTGACTTCGAAACTTGATTAAGAAAAAAATATTTAATAAAACACTATGAAACCAAATGAAAGTGCTATATATCATAGTTACAAATCTAAATTTTGAAAAAGTTAGAATTTTATCCTTCATACAAAAACAATTATGTTGTACACGGTGAGTGTCACTCCTTAAAAATGTTATTTTTTATAAAAAACGTTTTTGAAGGAGATGGAAAAATAAGTGTAATCTGATTCAAAAAAAATTCAAAAAAATATATTTAGAATCTATAGGGAAAATGTCACAAATCACTAGTTTGCATCATCTTCAAATCCCTCACGGTTTAGCTGCTATAGGAGCCCGAAAATGAAGATTTACTTTAAAAAAATTAGTTCAGTGTCTAGTTTGCCCAAAATTTGTAAATGAGTATTGTGGGATCACCCATAGGCAAGTTTTCAATGATAGAAATAGTATGATAAAAAAGAGAAAATAAGCTAAGTATGCAAAAGACACTACAAAACAGTACGTGCTTATTCAACTAAACGATACAGAAGATGAGAGGAGCTTACCACCTTCGTCCAAAGCACTCAAGGTTAGTGGAGGAGAGAGATGAGAGGAAATCAAGCCTCTACTGCAATGGATTTGTCTTGCGCTTTCACTATCGAACTGATGGAATGGTAGATTGCTTCTATGAAGTGTGAAGTGCTGCTAGAAAGCTTGAAATTGGATGTTAAAAGCTTATGGATGAGTGAATGAATGGTTAAGAGATCTCCTAAACTTTAAAATGGATGAGAGAGTGAAGAATATAAAGGAAGAATGAAGAAAACAACCATATTCGGATCGGCCAGCCAAAGGGAGGCATTACACTTTGACTTCCATCGAATTCCAATAGGAAGTGTAACGTCTCTGTAGACTCCAACCGCAAAAAATATGTCAAGGATGTAAGCATGCTACGTGGACATTTGCATGCTGCACGGGCGTCCCTAATAGAAATGCCTCCACCAAAAAACAAAGTAGGTTCCAAGTGTGATGTGGACAACGAGATTATGTGAAATTAAGCTTCCACCTTAAGTTTTCTAAAGTGTAAGGGAGTAAAAGGGAATTTGTGTTAGGGGTGCAAATTCGTGCCTATACATGTATATATAATATTCAATACTAAAATTTACAGTAGTAAATTTTTATATTTAATAGACTATATATATATATTAAAAGGATCAAGAAAATGCAGTCTTGTACAACCACACTTCTTAATTTTTAGAAATTAAATAAAACATTTAAACACCAAACGCATGATTGTAATTGATATAAACAATTGAGTTTCAATGAAGGAATTCAATCTTTCACACACTAGAATCATTTATTCTCCGATTTTAAAATAAATACATTGGAAATAAATTAAAAGCCTAGTAAACGCTCTCTGTTTTGGCTCACTCTTGTTCTCCTTCTCTTTCCTCTATTCTTTTCTACTTTTCTCAAATTTCCTACTCTACTTTAGTTATTATTTTTGCAGAATGAAAGATAGAGAAAAATGAATCTAGATTTCTTAATGAATCATTTGGTGTTAAATAGTAAGACATTATTCCCTTTTTATTATTTTCTCTTTGTTTTCCCTTCTTTGTTTTTCTTTTTCTTTTTGTTTTGTTTTCTAAATTTAACTTATTTTCTTCAGTTTTTGTAATTTTCTAATGTTTTCTATCTTACTAATTTTTTTTTCAAAACCTTTCTTTCTTTGCAGTGATTTATTTCAATTTTATCCAATAAAACTAATTTTTAATAGAAAAGACGATTTATTTTCCATGCATCACAATTATCCACATAATAATAAATAAATATCATTTAATCTTCAAATGAAATCATTAATTTAAATAAAATAAAACTAATTCTTTTATTTTCTAAGTGCGTTTAATTTTTACCACCAATTAATTAAATAAACAAATATAAAGTAAGAAACAATATAAAAAAATTAACTAAATAAAATTCTAAATGAAGCTATATGCTTATTAAGTGTCTGTGTGTGTGAGAGAAGCCATTCAATCTCAACCTTTCTAGGTAGCTAGCCTTCTCTACCTTAATCACACCCTTGGTCTTCGACAACCTGCAACTCATGAAAACTCAAGCACCCATTAATAGGTTAGTGTCCAAAAATAAATCAAAGCAATGTAACTTATCATTACAAAATTACATTTTCTATATTACATTACTTTGAAACATAATAATATTCATTGCATTTCATGTTTTCTAAAATAAAATAGACATTTGCTTATTTCATCTTCCAAATAACATAACATTTATTCAACCACACATAATTATTCATATATCAGTTTCACATAAAGTAAATGCAAGGAGCATCAAATTCTAAGATGTGACATCAAGTGAAGGTAGCTTAGCAATGAGACATAAATGGTCTCATATCCTCCAAATTTAATCACAATCTTAAATTTTTCACTTTACAAATTCAATAATTTTTTATTGTTGTACCCAACTAGAAAACTTAACCAAAAAAAATGCATTATCAATTCAAAATCGAGGAAACTTATATAAACCTAGATCACCTATATTTTCAAACTATTATAGATGTTTCAAAAATATTGTAACTAATATTTTATAAATATCAATATTCCTTTTATTTTTCCAATCTAAGCCCTATGAATTTGTCATTTTCATACTACAACTTAAATATGATTTTATCCATTTTAATATAATTTTATAGGTTTAAATGATTATTTAATATTGTTTTTGATTAAGGTAAAAGCAGGTTTAAATGATTATTTAATATTTTTAATATTGTAAATCCATGTTGATTTGCATATTCTTGTTCTGATAATATTGGTGAATATATGTTACTTACATTCCCTAAATATTGCATCATCTTAGTATTCAAGTCATGATAGTCTAGTTGCCAATTGGTTTGTCTTTGCATGCTTGGTTGAAAGATGGATAAAAATGGTGTACATATGAATTAATAGGCTAATCTCTAGTATATTTCCCTTTTCCTTATAATTTTTTTTATCTCTTTTCAAAAATAGTTAGATGATATTTGGTTTGAGTGTAATATCATGCATTTATTCTTTAGCTTTATAAGAATTGATGCACAATCTAACCACAACCTTACATTCCAAGGCATCTAAATTGTTACATGTCTTACATCTAATACACATTCCCTTCGATGCTAGCACAATTATTAGATGGCCTATGCATAGGATAAAAAATCCATAAATGCTAATTCATTTAGCTTCATGTGCAACAACAAAAATGTCAAAAAAAATCCACATAGTATCAAGAATCATTCACATTTACCTACACAAACTTAAATAATTTATATAGCTTCCTTTAGCATTGTGCTTCTTCAACATCATGGTCTATATAGTTATACCATTTTTTCCATAACACACGATCTTTCTTCATATATCTATCATTGAACCATACATGTACAACAATTGTATCATATCCTCTATATGAAATTTCATTATAACCTCAACAATTATGTCCATATCCTTCTAGTATTTTTCATCACACATTGTATGCACACAAATTATATTGTGTGAAATCCAAAATTATTTATTTATGCTCAAATATATTTTCCCAAATTTAAGTCTAAATTTATATTTAATATACAACCATCCTCTATGATATATTGCCACTATGTATTTGTCCATGGATTTTTCTTGGAATAAAATCCCTATCTTATCATCATCTAATTCTATCTTGATATCACCACATGTACATTACATATACACACCTACCTCATATTACTCAACACATCAATTTTTACATGGTTTGGGAATATATTTATCCATAGGGAAAATATATTTGAGCATATAAAATAGCATTGAATTTCATATATGAGCCCTACACTATAGTTAACAATTATGGAAATGGTTCAACATTTTGGGCTTAGTGTTTACAATATTGATATAGAAGAGATTAAGTGTGAATGAATTGATATTAACTCCTTTATTAATCATTCTATCAATTGTTATTCCCCTCTTCCTATTTATGTCCAAGTGATCTTTAAGGTTAATGTTAACAGACAAAGTTGCCATTTAAAATTAAAACAAATTGAATGAGGATTATAAGATTATAATACCCTTTTCATTTATGTCTACTCTTTCAAAATCACATAGATATTTCTCATAGCTATCCATGCCATTTTTGTGGCTTATTAGAAATGTAACTCGTTGCATCTTTTTTCTTAGCTATATGCAAGGTTCCTTTCAAAACTAGTCTATCTCATTTTTTATTTCTAATGAAATGAATAAATTCATCATGACCTACAAAAAAAATCAAAATACAATTTTCCTTTCATGACTCACAAAGATATTACTTTGTACGATAAATTATTGTATGTCCAATTAAATTATTCTCAATATTCTTTTTTATTTGTTAAATGTAACACCACATATCCTTATTCCTTTTTCTTAAAACTCCCTTTAGCATTAATATATTTATTTTTATACCATTTTTATCACTATACTAATCTAAAATTTATAAATAAAATTTATATCGTTTTACCTATATGAAGCCTTATTTTTCTCTCCAATCTCTTTCAATAGTAATTGAACAATACCATTTATAACTTAAACACATGATCAAACCTATAATCAAATCAATAATCAAATCCATGCCCATTTGTATGATTTATTAAACATACAAATAGCCTATATACAAGTTTCCTTTAAGCATAAGACAAATGGCCAAGGTTAATCTTAAGGGAAACCTACTATGTATTTGTTTAAAAAGTACATCACCATGCTCATAGACTAAGGGCTTCTACATAGACACTCTACTAGTTACCCCCAACATCCATTACATATACGATCAATCTATACAATAGAACTGCTTAAAGAGGACCAAATTTCTTGTCTATTATTTTGTAGTGGACGATGCATATACATGCCAAGCTCCCTAAAATACACTCCAAAATCTACAATAAATATGAAACCTACATGTCTCGAAATACAAGATCCCTTAGTGAACGTCATATGCAATTACCTTGCAACAGCTACCCATTCTATGTAATTCCAAATGCCACAAAATTTGGTCAACAATATATTTTACAAATACGATTTCACAACAAATCGAATGTTAGAATTGAAGACAACCACTAAAGTATTTAAACCACACCATCAAAGAAATTGCAGGTTTTGATATCAAGACAATGAATGAAATCCAAAAAGTAGTTGTTATTATATAGAACTAAAAACTTTCTTCCTTGTATATGTTATTAGTATTTTCGCCTGTTTCCACCCCATCTTTTGTTTTGTTTTATTAGTCAACATTATCAACATTTTTGCGTTCATATTAAAGCTTAACATGGGTATAAATGGCTACAAGCATGTCAACTAGCGAACCGTTCATTCATGGGAAGAAAAAGGTTTTTTCATCGACATATGCTAAGTTGTGTATACCGTAAAAATGCGGCCTTAGTCGAAAGAAACTGGGTCTCAAGAAAAAAGATCATCCTTGAAAGATTACCAATATCTAATTTTTTTTTGGATAGATTGTGTTTGTGTGGATTGTCATAGAGTCAAAAAACATAATGCAGCTTCTGAGGAGAATGAGTAGAGTTATAAAAATCAGCGGGAATTCTCTAAATGCTTTTCTGTAAGTTTTGGGCAACTTAAAACACCTATTGACTTTGATAAACTGGCAGAGAATGTGGAAGAGAAGCGAAATTCACAACAAGAATGGTGTTCTGTGAATCATAAGGAAAGAGATGAGGGAAGGAAATTAGAGAGAGAAGAGAAAGGCAATGGAGTGGCCCCTTATGAGATATCAATCTCTCCAAATTGATTGGTATTCATGTAGAGATTTTAAATACAAATCAAACAAAACACAGAGTTGCTGCTCTGATTTCCAGCAAACTGGAAATACCCAAATCTCAAAATGTGAAATAACAAACAAGAGGAGACATGTAATATTTTATTCTATTTAATGAACTTGAAATGACAATACAGAAAACATAAAACTTCAAACAAACTAAAAACAACCTATTACAACTTTTCTGGGAGCTATCAAAGATTGCTCAACTAGTTCATAAACAATTAGGAGCTACTTAGAGCTCACTGGTATAATTCGACTGGAATTATCTACTGTCCCTGGCAAATACAAAGCGATCAGGAGCAATCTTGCTCATTGCAAACACTCTGCAAAATGTTCTAAGAACATTCTCTATTGTTGTTGCAACTTTTCTTCTTGCTGCTACAAAAAATTGACTTTTTCTTCTTCTACTGACTGGGAAAACATTCACTCTATTTGTCTCATTCAAAAAATCTCTCTCAAATTCGAATTTAGCTACCAGCATTAATTGAGAATCCAAAAATTTCTACTCCATTCAATTTTGAGCAGTTAGGAGCTGCAAGGATGAAGATCCCAAAACTGACATTAGATTAATATCTCCTGACAAATAGGTGAAGCAACGAGAGGCTCAGGGACAATAAATTTTTTCAACACCTCCCCTTTGTATCAAGCCAACAAAATATGATCAATCTTGATTCAAATTAACTATGCCCAATCTTCTTCTTAGGCACTCAAAACTATCCTTGCTCAAAGGCTTAGTGAATATGCCTACTAGCTACTGCTCAAATCTGCAAAACTCCATTTTAATTTCACCATTTTAAACCAATTCATGAATGAAATGATACCTAATTTCAATGTCCTTGCTTCTTCCATGAAAGAAATGATTTTTCATCAAAGCTATTGATGAAACATTGTCACATAAAATTATTCTTCCATTTTTTTTTTCTTCTCTAAAATCTACCAAAATTTTTCTCAGCCAAATAGCCTAACATGCTGCTACATTTTCTATTATATACTCAGCTTCAGCTATTGATAGGGAAACAATAGGTTGCTTCTTGAAATCACATGAGATAACACCTAAACCCAAATAAAATACACAGCCCCATGTGCTCTTCTTATCATCCAAACTTTTTGCCCAATCACTATTAATGTATCCAACCTGTCCATACTTTTTTGCTACTATGTACAACACACCATATCCTTTGGTTCCATTCACATACCTCGGGATTCTTTTATCTTCTTTCCAATGGGTGTCCCTTCAAGTCTCCATGAATTTAGAAATCAGACTCAGTCCATGCATTATATCTAGCTTAGTTGCAGTCAAATACATCAAGCTTTCAACCAAACTTTAATGCATGGTTGGATCCACATTGTTGTTGCAATCTTTGTTGCTCAACTTTAGACCTATGGTTGTTGGTGTTGGGTCAATATTTCTTTCAAGCATTCTAAAATTCATCAAGATCTCATTTGCATACCTCTCTTGAGAGATAAAATTACCAACATGCATTTATTTTACTTATATGCGTAGAAAATATCTTAAGAGACCTAAATCTATCATTTCAAACTCTTTTTTTATGGCCTCTTTAAAATAAACAATGAAGAAATCATCATCCCCAATAGAAACTAAATCATCAACATACAAAAGAACACTCAAAACATTACCATTTATTGCCTTGATGTAAAGGGTGGGCTCACCATTGCTTTTGCTAAAACCATTTCTCATCAAATATGAGTCAATCTTGTTGTACCATACCCATTGAGCTTGTTTCAGCCCATAAAGATTTTTCTTCAGTCTGTACACCTTGTGTTCTTGACCTGGAACTTCATATCCAAATGGTTTCTCCACATAAACTTTCTCTTTCAATACTCCATTTAGGAAGGTAGACTTCACATCCATTTGAAATACCTTCCATTTGTGTTGTGTTATAATTGCTATGACTACTCACATGGTTTCCATCCTTGCAACAGGAGCATATGTCTCATCATAATCCCTCCCAAACTAATGTTTGTACCCCTTGACCACCAAACGTGCTTTGTTCCTCTCTACCCTTCCTTTTGCATTGCACTTGGTCTTGTAGACCCATTTTACCCCAATAACTTGCTTGTTTGGAGGCAAGTCTATTAACTCCCATGTTTCATTTCTCTTTATTGCATCTATTTCCTCATCCATGGCCTCACACCATTTATCCTCTTTCACAACTTCCTCAAAATAAATCTGATCACTATGAAAAAATAATGCAAAATTCATGTTCTCATCAAATTCTTCATCATACCTTTCATCTTGGTAAATATTTCTTAAACTTTTGGTCTTTTTTGGCATTAGGGAGGTAAGAGTGGGGTCTGAACTCTCACTACTATTGATGTTCTACTTAACAGGCTGGTTCTAGAGCGATCAAGAGTGATTAGGAGCGGTCGAGATCTGTCAGGAGCTCTCTATGGCCCATTCTCTAGTTGACTATGGTTGCTTGTCTTTCTATCTGTTCTGATCAGGAGTGATTAGGCATGATCAGGAGTCATTAGGAGCTCTTCTAGAATTATCAGGAACTACTATAGGCTCCACTAAATCATCATTATGTACTTCATGTTCCTTTTCTTCAACATCAGGAATGATTAAGAGCGATTTAAGGCAATCGGGAGCGAATTTTTCATCCCATGACTGATCTTCTACAAACTCCACATCTCTGCTGATAACAATTTTCTAGCTAACTAGATTATACAGCCTATAGGATTGTTTCTCAACTCAATAACCCATGAAGATGCACTTCTCACCCTTATCATCCAATTTTTTCCTCTTTTCTGTAGGCACGTGAGCATAAGCTACACAACCAAACACTCTTAAGTGTTCAACCGTCCATCTTTGTTTTGTCCATGCCTCTTGAGGTATTTTGTCACAGACCGCCTTTGTTGGACTTCTATTGATCAAATATATAGTTGTTGCTAGAACCTCTCCCCAATATTCAGTCGGGAGTCCCTTTGCTCTCATCATACTCCTTGCCATCTCCACGATGGTCATATTCTTCCTTTCAACCACTCCATTTTCTACGAAATATACTTGGCTATTAGCTCCTTTTTTATGCCATTTTTCTTGCAAAAATTCACAAAATGATTTGAGGTATACTCTCCTCCACGATCTGACCTTAGGACTTTGATGAAAATTCCACTCTCCTTTTTATCTTGGACCTTAAACAATAAAATCTTATTAAATGCATCAAACTTATGCTACAAAAAATAGACCCATGTCTTATGGTTGAAATCGTCAATAAAGGTCATAAAAAATATGTAATTACCTAGGTGATTTGCATAAGGCCTACCAAATCCATGTGCACCAACTCCAATGGTGCTCTTGCCATTGTAGAATTGCCCAATTGAAAGGGCTATCTATGTTGCTTGCCCAAAATGAAAGCCTCAAATCTAACATTAGGCTCTACTATTCTTGGCAAACCATCAATCATTTTTCTCTTGGAGAAAAGACTCAAACCAACATAGGTTAAGTGTCCATACCTGAGATGCCATAGCTCAGAGGGGTCTTGAATGGTGTTCTTGAGGGCTTCTCGTTGTACTGTTGTACATTTTTCATCCATGAGAAAACATAAAAATTCAAACAAGGGTATGTGTAGGATCATCATGGAAAAAATAGGCCCTTAACTAGTAATAAAAAGACAAAAAATCAGAGTTAGACAACTTGACGTAAATATTTGAATAAGTTATCTATATTATTTCAAAAAAATATAAAAGTAGAATCTATAGAAAATTGAATGTAGTTTCCAAACTACTAGACCTTTATTTTTAAAAAAATATCTATTTGGTGAAACTTTGAAATTTCAATGCAGTATTATTTAAATTTCAGGGTAAAAATAAGAAGTAGGTGTCTAACTGACCACTGTAACCACAATAAAATGACAATATTTTTTTATAATCTTTTAGATATAAGTAGAGGACTCATGACCCAATGTGATGCAAATATTTTTATAATTTTTTTTCCAAGTAAATAATTAATTATGAATTTTTTATTACAAATTTTAAAAAATATAAAATCTCGTATGTCTAACCACCTTAACTTGGTAAAAAATTCTTGAAATTCAATTTTTTTTTTAATCCTATATTAAATGTGATACCATTTGAAAGTTATAGATGTTTTTAATCAGCTTATCAATCAAGACTTTATTCATAATTCTAATAGAAAATAAATAACAATTATTTATTAAATTCAAAGTAAAGCATAATTTATATTGTTGTAAAGTTGAGAATATCCTCGAAAAACCCTTTTTGTTTCATCAATTTTGGGTAAAAAAAAAAAGTCGTCAACCACATGGGCCATCATATGGCTTACATATCGCTACTTTTTGGCCCATCATGATCCTACACACACCCACAAACTAAAAACTACCTATTACAACTTTTTTGGGAGTTATCAAAGACTGCTCAACTAGTTCATAAACAATTAGGAGCTACTTAGAGATCACTGTTACAAATTGAGTGGAACTATCTACTATTCTTCACAAATACAAAATGATCAGGAGGAATCTTGCTCACTGCAAACACACCACAAAATGTTCTAAGAAAATTCCCTGTTACTGCTGTAACTTTTCTTCTTGTTGCAAATCACTTGCTACTACAAAAAAATGACTCTTTCTTCTTTTAGTGACTGGGAAACATTCCCTCTATTTGTCTCATTCAAAAAATCCCTCTCAAATTCGAATTTTCCTACCAGCATTAATTGAGAATTCAAAAATTCCTACTCCTTTCAATTATGACTAGTCGGTTGTTGTAGGGATGAAGATCCCAAAACTGGCATTGGATTAATAGCTCCTAACAAGTAGGTGAAGCAACAATAGACTTAGGGACAATAAAAGTTTCCAACAATCTAGTCCTAGACACCATAGCAGAATTGGCTTCTCCGTAGACAAGTAACCTTTCATCCCCATGCTACCTTTTATTATACACTCTTTCATGAAAGGGATTACTGTGCTGCTGGAGTAGATCTTGGAACACAAATTCAGATTTCTCTAATGGGTAGGACTACTCCTTTTGCCTTCTTGAAACCTAATGTGTTTAAGAGATTCATAAGCAATTGAAGTACTGATTCATTATAAAATCATATGGATATTAATTAAGGTATTTATGTTTTGATAATCAACTGGATTTGTATTGTTTTCTCTTAAGATATGGTTAATCATAGGGGGGCTTCCAAGCATTATAAACTCTAGTTGGTTGTATTGCTTTCTTGCAATGGATAAATAGTGAAAAGAATAATATTAATGCCTATCACAGCCATCACATTTTATGAGTGTTATTAGAGAAAGTCTTCGCAAGCATTACATTGATGAATATTTTTCTTTCAAATAGTTTTTATTGTTACAAAGATTAAAATGTATGCAAATCAACAAACTAAATTTTGAGCAAATCAACATGTTTCATCGATAATGGCATGAAGGGTTACTCCAAAAAATTTAGACTTTATATAACTATAAGCAATAAATGTTAAATTCCTGAAAGCCAAGTAAAGGGAAGCATTGATATTTTATTGATTTCAATAGTTCATAAAATTTGAACGGTCAATTGTGAGAAATAACACTCAATTGTTGAAAAGACAATGCAAAGGAATATCTTAGTCATTCCAATAGATTAAGACGAAGTGGGGATCATGACGATGATTTTTTTCTCTCTTAGTTATCACCATGGGCTTTCATATATATTTAACTTACCATATATATAATTGTAATATTGATTTTTTTTTGTTTTGTCTACAAATTAATTGTTATTTGAGTTTCTATTTGTTCATATAAAATAATAATTATGAATTTAACTTTTAGATTAGAGGATAACATAATTTAGATTTGAATTTTAAAATGAATTTTATTAAATTTTATTTGTTTATGAAATGGTTATTTCTACATTGGTTTACAAATCAAATACTTGAAATTAGATTAATAAAATTATCGTATTTACATGATTATTTAACATCATTAAATTAAAGTTCCATATAGAAAATATTTTATGCTAGAGAATTGTATTATTGTTACATCAATAATTACAAGTTAAAGCTTACATTGAATTAAACAATGTTGTGTCTTTAAATATAGTACATCCATGAAGAGATTTGGTTTTCATCCAAGAAGTTAACAACCTTCTCTCTTCTTTGAAGTAGGTGATGTAGTAGTGGTTGTAGGGACTTGTTCCCTAAGTGTGGAAATTCCAAATTCAGAAGGTAGCTTGGCCCCATTTTGGGATCAAATGAGAAAGTAGTAATTAGAATATGAAGCAATCAGACAATATATGGATTTTAGTACGTTAGGATCTTATACCATTTCTTGTATTTTAGTTGGTGAAAAATCAAGGGATTCTTGGGGTGTCATTTTATGAAATAGGAATGGCCACTAAAGATGGTTGTGGTGTTTGATAACCACTTTAGTTGAAGAAATGAGAAGACATGCAAAACTCGAATGGTTCCTCACCCATGGTTTTTGTTATGTTTGGATCAATTGGGTTAGAATTCATAAGTTTTTTGTGTTGAGATCTTATCAAAGGCATACAAGTATCAAGACCTTGTGAATAAGTTGTAAGATAAAATGTGGATGACAATTATAAATGCAAGGTTTATAATTTTATGTAGATTGATTTTTCTTGGACAAAAAATGATTTGTTGAGTTTTTTATTGATGATGTTTGTATAGAACCAAGATAGATCAAATACAATCTAGATATTCTAGTGATGATAAATGCTAGGATATATATGAATGATTTTTCACTTGAACTAGACTTATGAGTGCAAGAAAAAGGATAAGGAATGAGGTTTACCAACACAAGAGTAGCCAAGAATCTCAAGCTAATTTATCCACTAATGATAGGTGGTAACTCAAATCTCTACTTGAAATATGCAAATTCTCAAGAAAAAATGCAACGTACAGAGAAATGAAAAAAGATCTAGATTAGACTAACTATTTTGATTAATGGATACAAGAATAGATAGATGATTATGGATATGATGAAAAGGTTTATTTATCAAAGTCTAGGATAATAGCTCCATAGTAAAAAGATGAACTAAGATGGTTGATGGATGTGACTTGACTCAAAAATTTTCTATTGAATGAAGGGGTTAAACTTAGTTTGAATTTTCACGTCTTGTTTCTAGGTTTTCCTAGTCAAAAGGCTAAAAATTTAATTTTTGCAATATTCTAGAAACTTGATGATTTTTCAAAAGCATTGGTGTACTGATCATATGTGCAACAAGATGACTTAGAAGCACAAAACAAATATATATATGTGCAACTCTATCAAAGAGGTGCACATGGTATTAGGTTATAAGTGCTACATAATGAAAAAAAGAGAGCAAGTTTATACATTAAAAGATTTATTGTCTTAAATAAGAACACTAGGATAGGATAAAAGCACCAAACTATGATATATATGCACACATTTTCTATTTAAAAAATGTACTTATTTCTGATAGAAACATAGTAGGAAGGAAAAAGGAACTAAAGGATAACTCAAAAGCATGATAGTAGGACACAAAAGCACAATTTTTTGACTCATATGTGTATTTTTATGGAAAAAGCATAGCTTTGCATAAATGATGTTATTTTTTCAAGTTTTATGCTATTTTGGATAAATTATTATTTTGAAAGAGACAAAAACTAAAAACAAGATCATTGATGACCTTCAAGGTAATAAGGTTGAATAGTGTTTACTAGTCTTTGAAAAGAATACATGCCAAGAATATTAAAAACCCTAATCATTCAAGTAAATATTATTAGAATAGTGTAGTCCTACATGATAAAATATCTCCAGATTACTGTATACAACTTCTCTCTTCTCAAGAGTTAGTAGCAAGGATTCTAGTGGCTCAAGGGCTCAAATTTTTCTTTAACTTTTAAATTTATGACACCTTTATCCCAAATAACTTCCACTTCACTAAGGGATGTACATGGTGAGTGACTTAAAACATGATAGTGTAACTTTCACCACACTAGATTGATGGATGATGGTCATAGAATTTTGAAAATAGGGTTTGTAGTGGTATTTATGAATTGAGCACCCATTTACAAATTATTGAGTCTAGGAGGGTCTCTCCTATCCTCTTCACCAAATTATTCTTGATCGAATGATGTTCTTTAGGCTTAGCTAGAAATGATGTTGGATCACTCTTGAGGTATAAATTTCACTCTCCAAACTTTTATACACCATACCAAAAAATATAGTTGAGGGTGAGCTTGTAGTGATGAGATCCTAGAGTAGGCCACTCAATAGAAAATATTAATACTAGTTATTTTAATCCCTAGGCCCACATAAAGTAAAATGGGATAGAACACACAAGATTTTACAATCTTGAGTAAAAAATAATGTTAAAAAGTAAACTATAAGGTGCTTTCGATCAATGATCTTACATGTAGCACAAGGAGAGATTGGATATAGACCCTAAATTTTACACAAACACAATAAACATATTTATCTAAAAACCCAAAAAATAAAATATTCAATTAAAATAGTAAATAAAAGAAATAAACTTTTCAAATATCTTGTATCGAATCATTTTAGTAGTTTGTAAATTAGTCTTTCTCCCAATGATTTCCAAGATGTACCACTTAATTATTTCCCAAGATCATACAAACATTAGCCAAAAATAAAAATATAATTGATAGAATCAAAAGTGTAAAAATAACTAAAAAATGTGCTAAACTAGGAGATAAAAGTGAAAAGATACCTTACAAAAGCACTAGTTTATTTGAAAAAGGTGTCAGTCTATGTTAAAAATGTGTCGATTTTCCTAAAAGATAAGCCGGTTTCTCTACAAAAGCATTAGTCTTCCAATTTTTACCTACAACCATAAGAAATTCTAGAAACAAAATGTAATAATCTTGTAAAAATAGTGATTTGCCTCATAAACTGATAGAAATATTAGTTGAAAACAATATATTTTCAAATCTTCAAGATTAAATAATCACTAAGAAATAATAATCAAAATTTGATCAATGATTTTAGAACCCTACAAATAATAGTCAAATGCACTAAACCACATGACTAAAGCTTCAATATACGAAAAATATGTGTCAATATATGTGATAGAAGCACCAAACCCCCAAGAAAATGTGCCAAAATATGAATCAATTTAGTTTAAATCTTCTAGACAAAAGTGTCAATCTAGGATAAAGGTGTCGATTCATACCTAAAACATTCAAAATTCACAAAATCTTAAAAAAATGTTCAATTCAATGATGTGGATCCTATTTCCTGCATGCCAAAATGTGAGTGTATTAAATTACTAAAAGGCATGTGCATGAAGTTTGGTCCACAAAATATTCAAAAAGTAGAAGTGTTTTTTGATTTAAGATTTTTTCACAATTGGACTAAAAATTTGAATCATTTACAGAATGAATTTTAAAAAAATTTAGTAATATGGAATTTATTATTTTGAGTATAGTGTCCAAATATTTAATTTATTCTAATACCTAGGTGATATAAATTAATTTTTAATAGGCATGTATAAAAACCACTTTTTTAAAATCACATTTTTATGACCATACCATGTACATGCATGGAGACCATAATTTGACCTAAATAAGATTAATTTTATAACTTATTTCGGGGAAATATGTGTAACAAACTAAAGATTGGTGAGCGTATTTTTTATTTATTTTTTCTCAATATATATATTTTTATTAATTTTTATTTTCCCTAATTGTTATTTTTCAAAACCCTCGTGTATGGACAACATAATTTGACCTAAATTAATGAATTTTTTAAATCAATTTTTTTCTTGTGTGGAGAATTATTTTCATATTTATGTCATATTTTTTATTACAAAACAATAATAGATTAAAATTTATTAAAAAAATAAAAAATCTTGGCAATTAAAGTTTATGGACCAATTTACTTAGAAATTATTTAATAAAATAGAAAAATTATTCCAATAATAAATTAAATTATATTTTTCAAAACTAGACATCGGGATCTACAATGGGTTTTTATTTGATAAACCAATTCTAAAATAATAATCCATTAGCTATATTGCCAAAGTCAGTTATTTCTCTTAACATTACCTTAGTCTTTTAGTTATAGGTCAAAGGCTAAGGGCTGGGTTACCAAGCCTTTCTTGAGCCTAAAACAAAACAAAAATGTGGTTTGGGATTTCATTTTTTTTAGAACAAGTGTCTGCTTTAAAATGGGTATCCATTATAAAAATAGAATGAGTACCCATTTAGTAATAGAATCCGAATCTAAGGCTTGAGTTCCTATTCCTAAAAATTAAATGCAACTAATTCCCCTAAATTAAAATGCAACAATAGAAATTAATTCCAAAAAAATCTATGCACAAATTTTAATCTAATATTTAATTATCAATTCAATAGTTTGAAATTAGTTCCATATAATAAATTGATCAACAATTGCGTTCAAAAAAATTCAATCATGCTGTAAATAAATTATTAATTAAATAAACTCAAAGGATTTAAAAAAATTTATTTCTAAGATAATTTATCAAGCATTAATACTTATCTTTTGAAATGTGCATAAAAATCCCAATGATTTCTAGAATGGACCCTGGTTCAACCTCTCTTTTTTCATGAGCAATCTAGGAAGAAAAGTGTACTTTTTCTAGTCTTCACAAGTGTTGGTTCCACCAGCACAATTCTCAACACTCGTGGAAAACCATGCCCCAGCTAGGACCGTCCTAAATGCACACACTTGTTCCCCATGTTGGACACACACTATAGATGTGCCCCCTTCTCCATCTTTCTCAAAGTTTGCTAACCTAGTGAAAAAACACAAAATGATGTAGGTAAGTGATTACATATGGTTTAGGACATAGAGCACACCCACTTTCCAATTATTTCATTGAAGGATAACCCAAGAGATCTCAATGCAAAGGAGAGATAGATCTTGTAATAGGGTTGTTCTAGGGGCTATTTGTAAACTAGTGAGGGGTTCAACACCAAGTTAGGACTTGGAAAGAAAAATTAAATGCAAGTGTAGATAGAGAATTCCATTTTCTTCACTTTTCAACAATCAAACATTAGTATAATCAATAAAGTTTTAAGCAAACAAAAAAAAAAACCATCCCTATGAGATATTTCAACATGCTTCAAAATGCAACCAAAGAACTAGAATAATCAAAGCATATGATAAGATGAAGTATACCTATCCCATATTGGATTGATGCACCTTTGATATGTAAAGGAGCCCTTTCCCAATCCTTGACAAGCTTAATGATAAAATTCCTTGAAGATGTTATACTATGAAGTGGATAAATTTAAATCTCAATGTGAAGAGAGTAACTTTTCTCTCAATTGTGGATGAAAAATGAGAAGAAAAGCCTTGAATTTATAGATGGGATTGAGAGAAGAATACACAAAGTGGAGGAATGTGGGACTATTATTCAACCAATAGATTCATGCCACTTGTCGAGATGTGAGAGGATTAAAGGTGAGCACATTTTGGTCTTTGTGCAAGTAAATACTTATTAGGTGAGTTTAAAATTTAAAAAATAACATTAAGTGCATATGGTTGAGAGATTTGGGGGGAAATTTGTTTGGACAAAAAGGTCAAACAAATGGAGTTAATGAGGGAATATTCCTTGGGAATATGCCTTGTGAGGAAAATAGAGATTTAATAAATCAAAATAAATGATTTATTGTGCAAGTGAGATTATCTAGAGGATGTGACATGGATTAGATTTAGTTTTAATCCTAATTTGATTAATTTTAGATAGAGATTAGTTGACATGAAATTTGATTTAGATTTTAAATGAAATGGGAGGAAATTGATGCAAATTTATTTAAGTAAATGAAGAAAATTTGAAGATAATTAAATTAAATTGATTTATTTAATTAAGTGTGATGAAGCTTAGTGAATTAATTAAATTGATTTAATTAATAGAGGAAATGATGTTAATTGAAGTGTGATTAGATGCATGATGTTAGTTAGGATTATTTTCATATCTACATTTTTCCCCTCTTCAAAGAAATGTACTTGCTGCATTGGTTCAAAGAATTATGCCACCGATATTGAAATTAAAAAAATTCTGACTTTTTCCCGATGCCCTAGTAGAAAGAAGTACGTTGGTACATTGCCCCCTCAAGAGATTGAGAAAAAAGTTCAATTTGAGGTCAATCTCATGACAATGAGGTTCAATATGGATGCACAGATGGTTAGACTAACAAATCTATATGATAATGATGATGTAAATGAGATGTTTGTAAGATGATTAGAATAACAAATCTATATTATCCTAAACAACTTAAATGATCATGCAATGCATGTGAGATGGATGAGTTAGATGATGTTGTCCTATGATGATATGACATGATTATGTAGGGTTAGAGTGTGGATGGAGGATGGATGCATTAATGAAATGATACTATGTTAGGGTAAAAGGGGATAGATGAATGAGAAGGATCAATCCTTGAATCCAAGAAGATGCAGAAGTCCAACAAGTCTATTAGTCATTGAGACATTATTAGATATGATGATGAATGATGATGATGTATTTCTTATCCAAGGATGGGAGAGATAAAGAGCATAAATTTCCTTATGTTTGATAACACACATAGGTATGATGCATCAATGAATAAATAAGTAGGATGGTGTTGCACCTAGTGTGATGGATCTTGACTAGACAGTCATATAGGATTACTCTTGTTCACACCCAACATACCAAACCTTACTCAGAGTGCAGTTCATATATTCTAAACACTGCAAACCAAAAAATATAAAATAAATCCTTTCTATGGGGTCAACAAGACATCTAAATCACCTTTCCTACAAACCGAGCAAAGCACGCATGACCGAGTTATATTAGAAGAACATAAAACAAGCATAGTAGATAAAAAGATAATGATCGTTTCCCCATTCCTTTCTCTCTAAACCTTTTGATTAGGCATCATCGAGAGGTCCATCGAGTGAGTGCAAAATAAGATAAGCCAAAAATATGAAGATAAATCAAACAAACAAGCTAATGTTCTTCGTATCGCTAGCTAGGACTAAACTATGATGATGCTTGATGTTAATGTCCATTGTAGGAAGGATGCATCCTAGGACATGTTGTGATCAGGTGATGATGAGGTTGATTGGATGATAAGTTATTGATACTCTGAGTTGACTAACTTGTCGACTTACTAACCTAGACTTGAGAATTTGATGATTGGGTGCACTTGTAACTTGCTAGACTTGCTTCTGACTGGCTTACCAAAACATGAAAATGAAGATTGGTTTTTTATGAAAGATGATTATTGCGGGTGAAAATGGGACGAGATGGGTGCACCATTTTGGGTATTTCAAATATTTGGATGTTTTTCGAATTTTGAAATGTTTTGAGGTTGTTTTGATTTTCGGGTTTTCTTCAATTTTTTTGGATTTTTGAGATTTATGACCAGGAGACTAATCTAAAGACCTATCTTAGGGGTCTTGGGACCTAATCAAAATATTAGCCTTTCCTATGTTATACACTTAGAGACCACATATTTTGATTGATGACTTGACCAATTTATAACATGAAGCTATAAACAAACGATGAATCACAAACTTATTACGATGGAGGTCTAAAGGACTGACCTAGGATGTCTCGGGGGATGATCATAGATCAAAATTTCCTCCGTTCAAGCTTAGAGATGACGTAGTTTGGTTGGATGAATCTATCTTTTATTTTTAAGATTTTCGACATGTTTTAGATTTTGACATGATTTCGATGTTTTTGGATGTTTTTGATTTTTGAATGTTTTTGGATTTTTGACTTTAAGGAAGATCACAAGAATATACACAAATCTGATCTGATGTAGGTATAGGAATATTCCTCCAGTGTGATTTTATAGACAAGTTTGATATAGGAAGGACAAGATGACCTTAGGAATATGCCAAGTAGTACTAGGGTGGAACATGATACAAACACAAGATCAAGCTATCGTACGAATGAGAATGGATGACAAAAGGATAAATGGAATGTAATGGATAACTAAGTGTGTATAATAAGCCATGAAGATCTTGGACAATGGAGAGTGTTTTATTTACACAAGGTGCCTATTTTCTAGGTTTTCACCAAATTACTTGTCCAAAGTGCCACTGAAGTGATTTTCACTAGAGGACAATTTTTTTCTTTACTGTTTTCAATCCTTTCTCTGATTTTTTTTTTGGATTTTTATTTTTATTTTTTTTCACCAAGACACCTATTTATTAGGTTTTTATCAAGGTGACCATTTTTTTAGGACATGTTTTTATTTTTTGTATTTTTTGGTTCTATACCTTGAAAGGTTTTGTACATAATTTTTTTTGAGATGGGAGCGGTTCATGGGCTCCTACAGCTCGGTTCACCTTGGGGTATTGACAAATGATATGCCCCTAACTTGTAGCTCACTGTGACGATGAAAGGTCCCAACTAGTTGGGTTCAAATTTTCCCTTGCTATTTGGATTTGGCACGTTCTTCTGATTCTCTTCGGAGTACTAGCTCACCAACCTGGAAGATGCACCTCCTAATATTCTTGTTATAAATCCACTTGAGTTAGTTCTAATACACCTATAGATGGTTTAGCGCATCCATAAGTCATTCATCCAATAACTCTAGCTCATTCAGTCGTGAGACCTAGTATTCTTCATCTATGATGAGAATTTGTAGTGATATCCTCAAGGACAGGAGCTTGATCTCAATGGGGAGGATGCTTCTAATCTGTAGACTGGGGAGAGAGGGGTGGCACCTATTGGTGTGCGAATGCTGGTGCGATAGGAAAATAATGTGAGATTTAGCTGCAGATGCTAGTCATGACCAACATCATTAATTGTTTTCTTAAGGATTTTCAAGATGGTTTTGTTGGTGGATTCTTCTTGGCCATTGCCTTGGGGATAGTACGGAATGGAAAAGTGATGTTGGATTTTGAATTTTTCACGTAAGTCATGAATTTCCTAATTTTTGAAAGGTGTCCCATTATCTGAGATAATAGCTTGGGGTACACCGTATCAACATAAAAGGTAGTTCAGGATGAGCTTAAGTATCTTATTTCCAGTTATGTAGGTCATGGGAATGGATTTGACCCACTTCGTGAAGTACTATGTGGTTGTGATGATGAATTTATGGCCATTTGATGAGGTAGGGGTGATTTTATTGATGAGATCGAGCCCCCACTATGAAAAAGGCCAAGGTGTAACGATGGGATGAAGCTCCTTAGTTGGTGCATGGATGAGGTCCCCATGCTACTGGCACTGCAAACATCTTCTGACCAAGTCATGTGTGTCTCCTTCCATTGTAGGCCAATAGTATCTGGTCCTCAACAGTTTCTTAGCCAAAGTCATACCACTCGAGTGTGATGCAAAAAATTCATTGTGCACCTTGGTTAAATACATCAGGGCTTCCTCGGTATTTAGGCAATGTAATAGTGTCCCTTTGATGCTCCTACGATAGAGGGTTTCTCCTAGAATGATGAAACGTGAAGAATTTTTGATAAAATCTCATTTAAGATTCGGGGTTATGTCGGCAAGGAGGACTTCTATTCTTAAGTAAGTGTAAATGTCATGGTACTAGCGATCATCGAGACCAACAATTTCACACATGAATTTGGACTTTGGTACCTCAAATGTTGGTATGAGAAGCTGCTCTACAAGGAATTCCTATTTTGGAACATTGTGTGGGATCTCCAGGAGTGATCCGATTGTGGCCATAGCATCTGTTGCCCTATTGATAGCTCTTGGTATCTGCTCAAAGGTGATATCAATAAAGGATTATTTAATGATATCCACTAGTTTCTTGTATGGAGCTAACTTTTTATCCTTTGTTTGGTATTCACCATTGACTTGGTTGAAGATAAGCTATAAATCTCCATAGACTTTGAGTGCCATGATTCACCATACTATAACAATTCTTAGTCCTATAAAAAGAGCCTTATATTTGGCGATGTTGTTTGTGCAGGCAAAGAAGAACTTATAAGATTTGGGTATACAATCACCTTGTGGCATTATGAAGAAGATTCTAGCACCTAACCCATGTTGTTTGTGAGATCCATCAGAGTACATTCTGTAGTGGTCTGCTATATTTATGTTGAAGATGGATTCATCATGGAACTCTGATACTAATGGATTATCAATATACATCAGTGCTTCTGCCAGCTATTCTGTAATTGTTTGGCCATTGGTGGCCTTGCACTCTACATATTGGATACCATGCTCTATTAATATCATGACCCACTCATTTTTCCATCCTATAAGAGTGGCTTTAGAAATTAGGTTCTTGATCGGACCTATCTTTGTGATTAGCTTGATCTGATGAGCCAACATGTAGTGTTTGAACTTTTGAGCTGCAAATACAACTACTAGACAAGCTTTTTTAGTAGGTGTATAGTTTTGCTCATGTCCTACCATAGTTCTACTAATATACTATATTTCTCTCTCCCTTCCATTTTCATCATGATGGGCTAAGAGAGCATCGAGAGTTGTCATTGTTGCTGACATCTATAGGATTAATGGTTTTCCTAGAATTGGTAGCATTAAAACTGGTGGTGTGTGTAGGTATTCCTTGATTTCTTTAAATGATTGGTCACACTTTTCATCCCATTTATATGCTACCCCCTTGTGGAGTAGATGAGAATATGTGATTTTTTGTCTACCAACTCTGCTATGAATCTATGGATAGACTAGAGCCTGCCTTGTAGACCTCTTAGCTGCTTTAGTGTCCTATGTGCTTCTATTTCTATTATTGCCTTGAATTTGGCAGGATCAACCTTGATTCATCTCATTGACATGATATATCCTAGGAGCTTCCCTAATTGTACCCTAAAAACACACTTCTTTGAGTTGATTCAGACCTTGTACTTTTCCAACCTATCAAAAATGGAGCTCAAAGCTGATATGTGGTCCTGTCTTTTCCTTGATTTAGCTAGTATGTCATCCATGTAATCTTCCACTGTCCTATGAATCATGTCGTTAAAGATCAATTTCATGGCTCTATGATAAGTCGATCCTACATTATTTAACCCAAATAGCATCATGTTCCATAAGTAGCTTCCCCATGGACATGTGAACAATGTCTTACATTGGTCCTCCTTTGCTATCATGATCTAGTTATATCCTGAGAACCCATCCATTAGCGATAGCATCTCGTGTTCGGCCATCATATCCACTATCATGTAAATGTTTGGTAGTGGGAAGTCATCCTTAGGACACGCTTTGTTTAAGTCTATGAAATTTGTGCAAATGTGGATGCCCCCAATGCGTTTTGAAAAAGGTACTAGGTTGGACACCCACTCTGGATAGTCGATCAGGCATATGAACCCTGCATCTAAGAGCTTCTGCGATTCCATTTTGACTAGAAAGAATATTTGGGGATGCAGCTTTTTGTGCTTTTGTCTCATGGGTTTTTCTTCAGGATATACAGCTAGGTGGTGAACTACCACCTCTAGATCAAGCACAGGAATGTTAGCATAAGTCCATTTAAAGTTTACTTTTCTTTATTTTAGGAATGCAGCTAAGAGTTCTTGTTCTTTTGTGAGAAATGATTTAGCATATAAGGTTATGTGTGGTAGCTCCTCTATTCCTAGGTTGATGGGATTGCATTGTTCTGCTATGACTACTGATTTTTCTTGATAAAGTGCAGTGAGGGGAAGATTGAATCCTTCATCCTTCGGTGCCTTAGAAAGGTTTTCACCATTGGATGTGTCCTTTATTTTTACTATTTTATGGTCAGAGAGTGCCACAGTGTGGTTTTCACGTAAGGACCTTGAGATTATTCTCAATTTATCACTTTTGCGGCTGAAGGATTCAATCGTCTCCATGTAATAGGCATGAGTGTCCAGTGTGATGTGAAATCTAGCTTTATGATCTCCACATGGTACTATATCTTATAATCCCATGAATTCCAAGAGTTCCTCATCATTTTCGAATGTGTCCAAAATCAATGGTCCTCATTGGTCATAATCAATGAGTTGGGGGTATACTCAATTTGTTTCGTGAGTTTGGTGGTCTGACTCAAAAGAGAAGGTGCTTATCATGAGTAGGGAGGAGTCTTCAAAAAGCATGTGTAAGTTTTTTATGGTATCCTCATCACTACTACACACATTGGTTACATCAAAGGTAAATTTATCTAAGGGAAAACCTATAGATACTGGTAGATGAAGGGATACTATAATTAGCTAAGGGGGAGTCCTGACTGCATTAACTAGGTGAATTCTACCACATATGGTTACACTCAGAGGGGTACACCCAAGGCCAAGATTTTTCATGTTTTTTTCAATAATGATGGGTTCCAATCAGTCGGTTCTATTTTTTCCAAGACTTTCATTCTTACTGTAACCCATTCTCAACATCATTTGCAATCCTTTGCTTCTTTCATCCATGTGAATATTAGGTGTGGGCCTTTCTTCTTGTAAGAGGAGTCTGGATATGTCTCTTTCATCAACCACTTCTCGGCCTAGATCTCCCCAACACCTGAATTGGGAGGGATCTGCTCTAAAGGTTTCATATGTTATATTGGTGGGTTGCAGCTATCCATGGGATCTAGGGGATTGAGGTAACTCCCCAACTACAAAGGCTCCTTTCTTCATTGTGTATTCCCCACATCCACTGTCTTGGATTATAAGCTTGATGTCGAATATGTCAGGGATGGCGGGTGTCTTTTTCCCAGAAGTGGAGGTGATGTTGGATGGTTCAATATATGGAGTGGAGGGGCCTTTATCATTCTTTGGGACTTGGGGGAAATTATAGCACTTGGATTCTAGGTTCTTGCAGTAGGTGAAGGGCTTAGAATCACCATAGATTGTGATCTCTTGGTTTTGGTATAAAAATTTGACGCATTGATCGAAAGTTGATTCAACTGCTTGCAACCCATGGATCCATGGGTTCCTCTAGAGGATGTTATAGGGTAGGTCAAGTTCAAGCACCTGATAGTTCATTTCCATAACAACTGGCCCTACTTGAATAGCAAGTTGAATAGTGCTCTGAGAAACTCTTTCTTGGTCGTTGTAAGCCCTGATTGTGATACCCTTACCCTTTTCAATGGAATCCTTAAAGATTCCTAGATTCTTTATAAGCTTGAGTGAAAAAAATTTGAGGCCTGTACCCCCATCCACCAAGACCATTTTAACCTTATTTTTGTGAACCAGGACTTCAAGGTGGAATGCACGGTTGTGAGATGGCTAGGCAAGAAAGTATTGATCGGAAAAAATGAGGAAATTCAGAGTGGTGATGTTACCGACCAAAGCTTAGAATTGCTCTATATCAAGGTTCGTAGATATGGTGGATGAAGCCATTGCTTCCTCAAGGATTTCTCTGTGCGTGGATGAAATCTTTAGTAACTCCATGATGGAGATCTGTGAAGGGGTTCTTTTTAACTGGTCAAGGATGTTGTAACCATTAGGAATATATTTTTTATTGGAAGTAGGGGTCTTAGGTGGCTATGGTTCCCCAACAATGGTGACCTTTCCACTATGTGTGGTCACTCCACAATCAACTTTAGCTCCTTTGATGCTAACAATAGTGACCAATTCATCTAGGGAGGCAACAACTCCATCGTACGCATGATTTACATTTCCAAACTTTTTCTTCCCTTTGTTGTTTCCTTGGTTGTGATTAGGAATCAAATTCGTGTATATTTTCAGATCTTGGTTACTGGCCAGTTGCGCAACATTTATGATTTGGTCATTGATTAGATCCTGGATGAAATTCTTTAGTTTCATGCAATTGGTGGTCATATAACCCTTGATCTTATGATAATTGCAAAGGAAATTTTCATTGTACCAAGGTGGTTTCAGCTACGGTTCTTGGTAATTATCATAGGTGGGGATCTTGATGAGTTCTCATTGACCAAATTTTTCATGATGGACTTGATTAACTCCCCAAAGGGTGTGAAATTATGCTTGGGGGAATACTTGTTTTGTGGAGGTGGTCCTTGATTATTGAGATTTTTGATTTGGTTGTGGGGTGGTTGTTAGTTTACCACATTGGCTTGCATGTTATTGTGATTATTGTTCTGTGGTTGATGATGTGTTTGATTTTTTTTTTGGACCATTGATGATGACCTTGGCATCAAACAATCCATCATTGGTGACATTCCTATTCTTCACCCATGTGTGAGGTTTCTCATTGTAACTAGTAGATGGGCAACTATCCTAAAGTTTAGGATAGGTAGGTGTGCCCTCTTTTGTAATAAGGGCTCTCTCGATGTTCCAAACCTTAGGGATTAATTGGTCATATGTGGTGATTCATTAAATCTTTAGGTAGAATGCAAAGGTTTTTTCTAGATTCGTAATGATGGTGTAGATTTGTTGCTATTCTTGCATGATCCACTTGCTCCGATTGGCCTTGGATCGCCATTATTGGAGGAAGCAGGCAAATTATTACCCCTTTCCCTATTTGAGTGCTGAAAGTTCCTCTAAACAAACATCCATGCCAATGTTGAATGCATAATTCTAGAGGAACACATCTTTTATTTCTTGGAATGTTTTGATGCCAGTAGGGAGATGAGAGAACCACTCCATAGAAGGACCAGCCAAGCTTCAAGGAAATAGCTGCATTAGATATGTGTCATCGTATACGACTTCCATACAATGTACCTAGAACTCCCTAATGTGATCTTCAGGGTTTCCTATCCCACGATATTTTTCAAATTTGGGGATTTCGAATCCCTTTGGGAATGGTACCATTGCTAAGCTCCGGTCGAAAGGATAAGGACACAAATTGTTGGGTGTCCTTGTTATCTTTCATGATTAAAGATCAAGCACTTACTATGAGAGAAGTTTGATTTGTGTTGTCACATCACCTTGTGGATCAGGAGGTGGGTTGAACATGTTTTGAGGTGTTGGATTGACAAGTGGGATGTTGGTGTGAGTTTGTTGAAAGCTTTGTTGAGCGACTAATTCTTGTGTTTTCTACTCAACCAACAGCTCTTGTGGTTGGTTGTGTTGTTTTTGCACCAACAAGGGTTTTTGTTGTTCATTCTATTGTTGCACCAACAAAGCTTGTTTTTGGGCTTGTTGTTGAGCCACATGTTTTTGTGCTTGATAATATTGTAAGGCTTTTTGATATGCTTCTTGCTAGGTTTCTTGCAATTTTTCCTCATATTGTCCTTTCGCTTAAACTTGTTGAGCTTCATATTGGGCTTGGGCTTGAGCATGTGCTTGTTGGACTGCTTGTGCAATTGAGCATCTTTTGTGGCTTGTGTGGCTTGGACTTCTTATGCAGCTTGGGTGGCTTGTGTGGCATGTGCAACTTATTGTGCCACTAATCATCCTTGCGCTTGTTGAGTAGCTAGTTGGGAAATTTTTTGATTTTGGAGTCCCTTTTGATAGGCATCTTGTCGAGCAGCTTATAAGGTGATGCTGAATTAATTTTCTAGGTTGTGTTTTGGGTATGTGCAGGATCATCATGGAAAAAATAGACCCTTAAGTGACAATAAAATTCAGAAAATCAGAGTTAGGCAACTTGACCTAACTTTTTTAATAAGTTGTCTATATTATTTCAAAATATGTAAGAATAGAATCTGAAGAAAATTGAATGTAGTTTCCAAACTACTAAGGTTTTTTTTTTTTTTAAAATCTATTTGGTGAAAATTTGAAATTTCAATGCAGTAGTACTTAAATTTTAAGGCAAAAAATAAGAAGTACGTGTCTATCTGACCACCCTAACCACAATAAAATGATAAATTTTTTTAAAAATATTATAGATATAAGTAGGGGACTCATGTCCTGATGTGATGTATATCTTTTTGTAATTTTTTTCCAAGTAAATAATTAACTATGATTTTTTTATTAAAACTTTTAAAAAATATAAAAACTCATATTTTTGACCACATTAACTTGGTCAAAAATTCATGAAATTCAATTCTTTTTTTTTTAATCCTATAGTATGTGAAGCATATAATGTGACACATTTTTTGGATTCAAAAGATGTGATACTATTAGAAATCTATAGATTTTTTTTAATTAGCCTATCAATCAAGACTTTAGTCGTAATTCAAATAGAAAATCAATAATAATTATTTATTAAATCCAAAGTAAAGCATAATTTATGTTGGTGGAAAGATTAGAATCTCCTTTAAAAAACCTTTTCGTTTCATCAAATTTGGGTTAAAAAAATTTCATCAGCCACATGGGTCGTCATATCACTCAGATATTGCCACTTTTTGGCCCATCATGATCCTGCACATACCCTTTTGGTGGTGGTGGTGGTGGATTGCAAATGGTTTTGACCGTTGAGATGAGTAGAATAATCGTGTTGATGATCGGGGTTTGAGTTGTAGATGTTGTGATTGGGATGCTTGGTCCTTGGGAAACCATGCTTTGAGTAACTTGAGGAATGGTGGATGTGTTGATTGTTGGGGTTGTTTGGATGGTTTCCATCTGTTGTTGTGATATCGATGGCATGACAAAAAGATTTGGCCTAATGCTTTGATTCATGATAGGGGGATTTCCTTGGTTTGATTAATTGATGGTGGGTAAAGGAGGAAGACCCAACCCTAGAAGTGATGTCGATGTAAGTGGTAGATGTGGAAATGGTGGGAAGATGGGTGATGCATTCTCTTGAACAAATGATGATGAGGGATCGAAGACTCCCCCCATTCTGACAAATTGCCTTCTCCTTGTGAGGTCATAGGGAGAGAGGTTTATGTGTCTAGAAGATAGACTGGTGTTGCATGGAAGGAGGATGAATTGGTATGATTATGAAATATGAGTGGAATGTATGGGTGTAATGGGTTCACTAGAATATATTTATCAGATGTGATGTTCGCATTCAAATCTCAGTTGCTCACAAGGGGATGTTTTTGAAGTGCATGAAGCAATGAGCTTCCATTGCTAACAATTGGTGAGGTTGGAGTGATGGATGATATGATCTGTGGGATGTCTTGAGTGACACTTTGAAATCGAAGCTTGGATGAGGTTGAGGGCATGATCCCAAGAGGTCTTTCCACAATAGTGCTTATGTCAAAGTTGGAAGGGATTTTATCCACTTCTTTCACCAACTCAAGCATGTATTGGGATGGGTATAACCTTATCATAGCATTAATGATTCGATGATTTTAAGGAATTTGGATGATTTCATCTTGTGTCATCCCTAACACGTTGTTACTGATGTCTTCCAATTGACCTTCCTCTTGAGGATTTTGAAGTATTTGAGGAGAATTTATTGGGAGGTCAATGGTTATTGTAGGGTTTAATTATGTTTCATTTTGACTTAGATCACTTGAAGTGGATGTTTCTTTGTTTTGCTCCATGTTTTTCTTGTATTGAGATCGAGTTTGAACCATAAAACAATGATCAATTTTCAGGAATGTAACAGATGAACCTCTAACACCTTAGATTGGTCTAAACTTTAGGATCAAAGAAGAGAAACCAAGTTTTTTTTAAGGATAAAAGGATAAGGATGAGATAAATGGAGGATGGATATTGTGGATGATTGAACTCAATGAGAAATCTTGGAGGTGATACTAGAATTTAGGGTTTGATTTTGGATTGATTGATTTGAGATAGTGCACTTGTAAACTCTAAGAGGTTGGATTTTTTCTTAGGGTAGACTTGTACACAAGGTGATAATTTTGATATATGTGTAAAAAAGGATTCATCAAGACACCCCCTAGTCAAACAAGATGATTTTGGATAATGAACTCCTAGAATCCAAGATGTTGGATTTTATGAAGAGGTAAATTTGTTCATAAAGAATTGATAATTTGATCAAATATATGTAGAAGGATTGATCCACATGTATCTAACCAAAAAACATTATTTTGATTTTCCAAAATTCCAGTATGGATGGTCTTTTCAAGATTTTGAAGAATTTTTGGTGAGGTGATTTGATTTTGATGCGTGAAGGATGAATGAGAGTTGATTTTGATCCTAGATTTAGACCTAGATGAAACTCCTTTTTACAAGACCTCAGTTTTGAAGAACATGTAATACTTCCTATGTGAGAAATGTAAACCTTTGGAAGAGACTTGGATTCTATTGATAATACAACTCATACAAGTTAGGATTGTTCCTTGAAGCTTTCTTGTAGAAGTTGTAAACCAATCTTTCTCTAACTTCAAGAATTCTTTCAAGATGCTCCTCACGAGCTTTTGGACTAAGAATTTTGAACTTGGGTTTCCAAATTTTAATTTTGTGGGAAATCATTTGAAAGAACACATGTGTGGGGTTCAATTATCTCTTTAATTTGCTTAATAAGTCCTTTTTACCACAAACAATTTCTTGATTAAAAATTTCAAACTAAATTTCTATGTCTCAATTCCTTTTCATTCCACAAGGTCCATTATGTGAAAATCAAGGTTTCAAGAGCATAGTTTCCTAGGTTGAATTTAGTATGAGAAAATTATGATGTAAATCCAAATGCTTAGAAACCTCTAAGGATAAAATCCCTACAGAAAGCAACAACACTTGGATTTGGTCAGAGGTATTTTCCCCTCCTAAAGGATTTGAAATTTGAAGACTTTGTGAATGTTTTCAAATGTTTCGACGCTCAAGAAAAGTGTTTTTTCATTCCAAGAGCATGCACAATCCTAGGCTGAAAAGACAATATTTGTTGGGTTCCCACTTGGATGAATCTAGCTACGCATATTCAATGTGGATGATTAGATTCTTGACCACATAGGATCCTCCTGATAGTGCACTCGCTTCTTCGGTCAGCCAAGCATCAGTACCCATGAATCTCCTATGGTATATTTTTCATCTCTACAATAGAACCACATGTTACATGGGGCGGCTTCAAAGGACATGACCTTTTGCAACAACAAATAGTTAAGGATTTTGGCCTTTTCTAAACAAGGGTTTTAATGTGGGCATTCCATTCGTGGGGGACCATCCATGCGGTGAGAGATCATTGCTTCCCTTCTCGTTAGAATAATCCTCATGATTCTTGAACTTTCCTTCAGAATCCACACTTATATATCGGTTGAAAGTCACTTGGATTTAATGTGTTTTCGATTGGGTCATTTATTGGGGTGATTAATTTTTCCCATTAGAAATTCCCTCTAAGATAAATAACAATGAGCAAGCATGTCCCTAGTTTGATCAACCTTCATTGAAAAACAAAGGGAGAACACTTGCAATATGCAACACTCACACTGACAAGATTGGTTCAATTTTAAAATCCAAATTGAAGTGTGTGGGAAATTACTTACGCAACTTAATGTCATTAAAAGGCCTTTTGATTCTCAAGATCACCGTGAGGCATGAGAGAAGTGCATACATCCTTTTAATGATATTACTTTGGTTAAGTAATTACAAAACAAATAATGAATTTGTTCATTTTAAGTCCACAAATCAATGATTTGATTCTTTTTACAGCACCAAAATGAAATATGGAATTTTCATTGTTCAATTGTTAATCCTCAAACCAAATCTAGTGAGTTTTTCGTAAAGTTATTTTTAAGCCCTTTAAAAAAAATTGTAGTGCTCTTTTTAGAATCCAAAAAGCAAGTTGGTCTAAAAAAATAAAACTAAAGCATAGAATGGAAGCTCTAGATTATCACAATAAGCATTAAAAAATGCTTTTGGCAAGTTCAAGTTTTCCAACTTTGATTAGTTTTCCTCCGTTTAATTTTGATACTTTCCTTCAACACCAACTTTGTTTATGCACACCGATGTAAACCTATAAACAATACAAAAGTCGCCATAAATAAGAAACATGATATTTCAAAGGTTCAATGATAAATTTGTAAAAATATAAATCATGCATTGACGATCTTCTAAATGCACAATAAAAATGTATTCATGATCTCTTAGATATGTTTGAACCATTACAAAGGCTAAAATAATGAAATATATGCACAACAGTTATTTAAATATGTCTAAAAGACTAAGAAAACATAAACAAATGCAGACCTTGTCATAAAGAGAAAATCTAAGTGTACGTAAACATGTCATAAAAGAACAATATATTATTTTTGATTCAAACTGAGCATTAATGACACTTAAAAATAGCTTATGTGGTCCTTCCTCCAAATGACCTATCTAGATTATGCTTATATTATGAGAAAATGAAATATGGTGAATAAAGTCGACAACACAATGAATGCTAAAAGAACAAGATATTTCTGACAGGGATAGCAATAACATATATTTTGCACTCAAGGACTTGTTGAAAAGACTTTAGGAACTTTCCAGCTCAATCTTGCTTATTATTTATCGGCTCTGATGCCAAGTACCTGATGAACCTATCCAACACTCAGAAAAATTAATGGCATTCACTTCCACTACCAAATATGAGTCAATATCAGATCTCTTTACAAAAACACCTATAGTGCATGAAACAACCTACTAAGTAAACTTGTATTTATGAGTGAAGGATAAAGCAGAGATAGAAAAAAGAATAACCACGTAAAATAAACTAACATGAAAAAGACTGCTACTTGAGAGCAAATAATATTATATGCTTCTGTCTGTTTGATTACAAAATACGTCAAGTACCGATAGAAAAATGACCCACATAAAAATAATACAACATTAAATTCATAAGCTTGCTAGCCACATAATCGACCAACCAATGTCCTATCGACTTAACATTTTGTCCTAAGCACGGTCAAAAAAGGTTTAATTATAGTCCTTATACAATGCACAAAAAATAACCATAAATGGTCCTTTAAAGCTGACGTGGAATCCACTACCGATCGCACCGAGAAATTAAAAGTCAATGGGCATTGACTACTGCGCTATCATTGGGGGTCTTCGTGCAAGCCACCGTGGCCGCGGTAACTGTAGGCGTAGACTATGACGGTCTTACCATGCTATCGCCGTGGTTAAAAGTTAGATTGCGGTGGTCGCGGTAACCGCCAGTGCTCGCAGGGAAGATGTTTATCGCGCTACCGCCACGATCAAGAAACAGACCGCGGTGGCCGCGGTAACTGCCAACGGGCGGTCTACAAACCGTGACGGCCTGGCACTGTGCTACCGCCGGTGAAGAAAGATGTGACCGCGGTGGCCATGGTAACTGCCAGGTTGGTAAAAGATTAGACTACATGCGGTTTAACCGTGATACTGCGGTGAATGAAAAGGCAGGCTACAGTAGAGTGGTGGAAACCACGATACCACAGGTCATTGACTGAGGCTACGTGGTAATGTGGTGAGGGTTGACTGCGATGACCGATGCTGACTGTGACGAGGACAAATCTGACTATGTCATGGATGCGTGAGTTGGACAAAATTCCAACACTCCCCCTTGAGTGCAACTCGCACCATTTCTGATTCCAAGTTGATCCCTTTGAAAAGTAAAGCTCTTCGTGCCCAGTGCCTTGGTGAAGATATCGGCTTGTTGTTCATCAATCCTGCAAAAAATTAAAGAAATCTCTCTGCCTGAAATCAACTCCCTGATAAAATGAAATCTAGTATCTATGTGCTTGCTACGTTTGTGAAATAAAGGGTTCTTCGATAGAGCAATGGCAGAATTGTTATCACAAAAAAATTGTGTTGCCTCTATCTACTCATTCTGGATTTCTTGTAAAACCCTTCTCATCCATACTGCTTGACATGAAGCACTAGTGGCTGCTACATACTCTGCTTCAGCAGATGATAAAGTGACTATAGGCTATTTCTTTGAATCCCATGCAACCACTCCACTTCCAAAATGAAAAACATACCCTGTGGTGCTCTTTCTGTCATTAACACTCCCTACACAATCACTATCTGTATAACCAGTTAATCTAAAATCCTCTGATCTAGAATATTGGATTCCAAAATTTCTAGTGCCATTGAGATACCTTAGAATTCTCTTTCCTACTTGGCATTGGTTCTCCTTTGGTGTTTCCATGAATCTGGAAATCAAGCTGACTACATACATAATGTCAAGCCTTGTGGCTGTCAAATACATTAAACTACCTACTAACTGTTTGTACAAGGTTGGATTAACTTCTGAGCCTTTGTCTTCTCTGCTCAATTTTAGTCCAGTCACCATTGGAGTAGGTGCTGACTTATAGTTTGACATATTGAACCTTTTTAAAACATCCTTTGCATATTTAGACTATGAAATGAAAATACCATCTTTGTTCTATGTTACCTCAATGCCTAAAAAATATTTCATCATGCCCATGTCTGTCATGTCAAATTCTTTCTTCATTTCTATTTTGAATATCTCAACTGACAGATTCCTTGTTAAAATCAAATCATCAACATACAGGCATATTATCAGAATTTTACCTTCATCATTCACTTTGGTATACAAAGTGGGTTCACTGTCACATCTGGTGAATCCATTGCTTGTGAAATAATTGTCAATTCTACTATACCATGCTCTTGGGGCTTGTTTTAAACCATACAGTGCCTTTTTTAGTTTGTAGACTTTGTCTTCTTGTCCTGATATTTCATATCCTAGTGGTTGTTCAATGTAAACTTCCTCTTCCAGATAACCATTGAGGAATGCTAACTTCACATCCATCTGGTGAACTAGCCATCTATTCTGTGCTGCTAATGCCAAAAGCATTCTGATTGTGTCTAGTCTTGCAACTGGTGCAAATGTTTCATTGAAATATACTCCAGGTTGTTGTGCATAAACTTTCACCACCAATCTTGCTTTGTGCTTCTGCACTTCTCCATCTGCATTTAACTTAGTCTTATAAATCCATTTTACACCAATAACATCTTTGTCTTTTGGAAGACTTTGTAACTCCCATGTCTGATTGTTTTCAATTGAGTCTATCTCATCATCCATTATTGTTAACCACTTCTCTTCCTTGATTGCATCCTCATAATGAATAGGATCTTCAGCTTGTGAATAAAAAGCAAAAAGTGTAAATTATTGTGGATTATTCTCACCTTCATTCTAATTATAGATATCAGTCATACTTCTAATTTTCTATCTTCTCATGCTAGCCAAAGTAGGATTTGATAAATCACTTGAATCTGTAGAATGAGGACTTGAGGGTCCTCCGCCAGAAATTCTTGTTGTGGAAGGTGTCTGCAGACTTCTTGTTGCTGCTCTAGTATTACTTGCTAGTGTCTGTGGTTGACCACTTGCTTGAGGTTGATTTGGAACTACAGGTACATTAGTTTGAACTGTATTATCATTCTCATCTTGTGGGATATTGACAGTAACATTGATTGTGATTTCTTTGCTTCCATCCCATGCTTCATCTTCAACAAATTGAACATCCCTACTGATTATTACTTTCTTGGTTGAGGGATTAAACAGCTTGTATGCTCTGGATTCTTCACTATATCCAACAAAGATACATTTCTCTCCTTTGTTATCAAGTTTCCTTCTCAACTGTTCAGGAACATGTGCATATGTGACACAACCAAAAACTCTCATGTGAGACACACTGTGCTTTTTACCAGTCCATGCTTCTTCAGGAATTATATTCATTACACTTTTAGTAGGGCATCTATTCATGATGTATGCTACACAAGATACAGCTTCAGCCAAAAACTCATTTGTCAAGTGCTTGGCTTTTAACATACTTCTAGCCATCTCCATTATGGTTATGTTTTTCCTTTCAGCTACACCATTCTGCTGAGGTGTGTATTCCATGTTCTTTGCAGAAATTTAGAAACTCTCTTGAAATGTATTCACCTCCTCTATCTGTTCTCAGAACTTTGATGAAACAACCACTTTGTTTTTCAGCTAAAAATTTAAATTGACAAAAGTAACCAAACACATCACTCTTTTGTTTCAAAAAATACACCCATGTCTTCCTTGAATAATCATCTATGAATGTCAAAAAATAGAAACTACCACCTATTGAAGGTGTCTACATTGGACCACATAAATCTGAATGAACTATTTCCAATGGGGCTCTTGCTCTAGTGGATTTCCCTGCTGGGAAAGACTCTCTATGTTGCTTTCCAAATATGCACCCCTCACATACACTCTCTGGTTTTTGAATTAGAGGAATTCCTTTTACCATGTTCTTCCTATGAAGTAAATTCAGACCTCCAAAGTTTAAGTGACCGAATCTTAAATGCCAAATCCAGTTCTCATCCTTTACTTCCACTTGAAATATAGTTTGAACAACAGTTGACTCCTCTTTTGCTTGTGCAAAGTTTGTACTTAAAGCTGGCTGAATTCTTAAGGGAGACATTCTATTGTTTGTCATGTGGATTTTTACAATCAACTGGCCACTTGGGTATTTGTCTAAAATAGTGCATAACCCATTCTTGAAAGACACTCTATAACCCTTTTGAATTAACTATCCTACACTCATCAAATTGTGTTTAAGACCAGGTACAAAGTAAACATCAGAAATATATTTCTGCTCCCCCTGCTTAGTTAGAATATTAACATTCCCTTTTCCTTTTACTGACACTTTGTTGTCATTTCCCAGGGTGACATTTGACTTGATATTCTCATCTAGACTTGTGAATAACTCTAAATTCCCTGCCATGTGATTACTACAACCTGAATCTCAAAACCAAACTTCTTTCTCACTAGCTTGAGCAACATTACATGCTAAAAACATAGTACTCATATCAGGTCTGTTATCTTGACTCTCTCTAGAAAAATTTACATTTTGTTTACCCGTATCATACTGTTTCTTTCTACACTCATTCATATAATGACCAAAAATTTTACATAATGGCATTGGACCTGAGATTTATCATACCTTTGTCCTTAAGGAAAGTTTTGAGATGGGTTTGGGCTGCCGCCTCTTCCACTTGAACTTGAATGGACATTTCTTCCACCTCAGTTGAAACCTCTTCTTCTTGCTCTGTGATTTGATCTACCTCTACTTCTTCCTTGGTTGATTGAAGCTAGTGACTTGAATGCATGCTCCAATGACATGTTTTCATTTCTGCTTAGTCTATGCTCATGTGAAATTAGTGAACCATATAGCTCATCAACTGAGTATTGTGTGAGATCCTTTGTCTCTTCTATTGTGACTGAAATTGTCTCAAATCTTGAGGCTAAGCTCTGCAGAATCTTCTCTATAACCTTGAAATCTTCAAGTGTCTGTCCATGTGTTCTCATCTAGTTTACCAATCCCATTATCTGAGTAAAATATGAATCTACAGACTCATTCTCTTTCATAAACCGAGTCTCAAACTCTCTTCTCAGTATCTGCAACTTTGTAGTTTTGACTTTGTCCATACCTTGATATGCTATCTATAATATGTCCCATACTTGCTTAGACTTAGTAGTGGCTGATATTCTAAGAAAAATACTCTCATGCACACCTTGTAGAATAAAGAAGTGAGCTTTTGAATCCTTCTTCTTGTTATCCTTCAACAAGTCTTTCTCTGCTTGTGTCAATGCATTGTATGCTGCTGCATCTACAGGTTCTGGAAACCCATTTTCTACAAACTCCCATAAGTCTTGTGAACAGAATAAAGCTCTCATTGTTACAGACCAATAATCATAATTCTTTCCATTCAACTGTGGAATTTGAGGATTACTCAAGCTTGTGCTTGCTGCCATGATTTACAGACTTTCTCTAACTTAACCTTAGAGCTCTGATACCATGTGAAGGATAAAGCAGAGATAGAAAAAAAAATAACCATGTAAAATAAACTAACATGAAAAAGCTTGCTGCTTGAGAGCAAATAATATTATATTCTTCTGTCTGTTTGATTACAAAATACATCGAGTACTTATAGAAAAATGACCCACATAAAAATAATACAACATTAAATTCATAAGCTTGCCAGCCACATAATCAACCAACCAAAGTCCTATCGACTTAACATTTTGTCCTAAGCACGGTCAAAAAAGATTTAATTATAGTCCTTATACAATGCATAAAAAACAACCATAAACAGTCCTTTAAAGCTGACATGGAATCCACTACCGATCACACCGAGAAACAAAAAGTCAATGGGTGTTGACTATCGCGCTACCGTTGGGGGTCTTCGTGCAAGTCGCGGTGGCCATGGTAACTGTAGGCGCAGACTGTGACGGTCTTACCGTGCTATCACCGTGGTTAAAAGTTAGACCGCGGTGGTTGTGATAACGACCAGCGCTCGCAGGGAAGATGTTTACCGCGCTACCGCCGCGGTCAAGAAACAGACCGCGGTGGCTGCGGTAACCGCCAACGGGTGGTTTGCAAACCGTGACGGCCAGGCACTGCGCTGTCGTCGGTGAAGAAAGATGTGACCACGGTGGCTGCGATAACCACCAGGTTGGTGGAAGATTAGACTGCATGCGGTTTAACCGTGATACCGTAGTGAATGAAAAGGCAGGCTACGGTAGAGCAGTGGAAACAGCAATACCGTAGGTCGTTGAATGAGGCTACGTAGTAATGTGGTGAGGGTTGACTGCGACGACCAACGCTGACTGCGATGAGGAAAAATCTGACTATGTCGTGGATGCATGAGTTGGACAAAATTCCAACAATGATCACAGTAGTGAATAGAAAAATAAACACAATAGACAGAGCCTCTAAAAAAGAATACTCCGTTTAGAGTATCATAGATCCAATCACCAGTGCCAAAGGTTTTATCAACACCCTATAAGATTTACAAGATTAAATGCATTTTTACAAGGAAGTGACTTCAGATAGATTCAAAGTATATGAAAAATAACCATAAATATTCATAGGCCAAGCAATAAAGATTTTGTGGCTGCCAACTACTTAGAGCATAAGATAAAGTTTCATATTTTTGTGAATAATAAAATACTTACTCAATGGAATGTCTGTCTCTCCAATGGTGCAAAGTACCTAACTCACCCAATATGTGCTACAAAAGACTTGATGATCCCCTCCAATAAATAATGCAGCTCATCCCATCTAAAGTCATTGCTGCAATAAAGATGTCAGTAGTGAGAGTAAATGTAGTTGATTGATGAAAGCTTTATGTTTGGTGAAAGATCAAAATTTCCAACATAAGTATGACTCATAAGTTGAATTCCATATGGAGTATATATCCTCATAAGTATGATTCAACCTTTCATACCTTTCCTACTTAAAGAAGAATAGCAAACCTATTGGTTTATTTATAGCGGCGTGATTCTTAAAGGCACTCCTATTCAGACTCTTTATATCTTATGTTGTGTTGCATTCTTGTTTAGAAAATATAAAATCATGCTAATCCTACAAATCATTAGCTTATAAAGAGAAATGTGAAGAGATTGCAGATTCTTGATATTAATGCAAGCGAATATTAAGAAAAGCATAGAGGATTTGTGATAGCTTCCAGACCACATTTGTTGTGGTGATTCGCTAGATTTTCAAATAGTGTTTTTGAAAGATCATATCAAGGTAATGCTGACCCACCTTGAAGATTGAGGAAAAATATCTAACATGACAAAAAAAATTGATTTGCCCCCCAAAACCAAAACTAATTGTTGAATTATTTGTAGTGGGTATTAGTTGTCAATGTAATGCAAGTCGCCCTGTCTATAAAATCATGGACTACAATAAAGAGAGGTACATTCAATAATAAAGAGAAAATAAATGCACAAAGAAAAATTCAGACCTTGTTTTACTTTGCCTCTTATTTGAATCATTAATTAATTTGATGTAAATAGAAACAAATAAAATGCACAAAGAAAAAGCAACTTCATATTTCTATCTAATGCGTGAAATAGACAAAGGTGAACAGAAAAAAACACTTTATATTTTTTCCCCATGACGAGCACCAAAATGTAGATGGAGAATCCCATTTTCTTCACTTTTCAACAATCAAACATTAGTATAATCAATAAAGTTTTGAGCAAACAAGAAAAATAACCATCCCTATGAGATATTTCAACATGCTTCAAAATGCAACCAAATAACCAAAATAATCAAAGCATATAATAACATGAAGTATAGCTATCCCATATTGGATTGGTGCACCTTTGATATGTAAAGGAGCCCTTTCTCAATCCTTGACTAGCTCAATGATAAAATTCCTTGAATATGCTATGCTATGAAGTGGATAAAATTAGTTCTCAATGTGAAGAGAGTAACTTTGCTCTCAATTGTGGATGGAAAATGAGAAGAAAATCCTTGAATTTATAGATGCTATTGAGAGAAGAAGAGGAAAAGTGGAGGAATGTGGAACAAATCTTCAATCAATAGATTCATGCCACTTGTCAAGATGTGAGAGCATTAAGGGTGAGAACATTTTTGTCTTTGTCCAAGTAAATGCTTATTAGGTGAGTTTGAATTTTAAAAAATAACATTAAATGCATATGGTTGAGAGATTTGGGGCAGAAATTTGTTTCTACAAAAGATTCAAACAAATGGAGTTAATGAGGGAATATTTCTTGGGAATATGTCTTGTGAGGAAAATAGAGATTAAATAAATCAAAATAAATGATCTATTGCACAAGTGGGATTATCTAAAGGATGTGACATGGATTAGACTAAGTTTTAAGCCTCATTTGATTAATTTTAGATAGAGATTAATTGAAATGACATTTGATTTAAATTTTAAATCAAATGGGAGGAAATTGATACAAATTTATTTAATTAAATGAAGAACATTTGAAGATAATTAAATAAAATTGATTTATTTAATTAAATGTGATGAAGGTTAGTAAATTAATTAAAATTGATTTGATTAATAGAGTAAATTATGCTAATTGAAGTGTTATTAGATGCATGATGTTAGTTAGGATTATTTTCATATCTACAACAAGATGTAATGGTTAATCGTAATATGATGCAATCTTTCACTAAATGACCTAAAAATGCATATAACACAAAATAGAAAGTTGAAAGATGGAATGTGTGCACTTGGAAATAGGAAGATGACCGAAAGGATATTTGAAATGCTAGAAATTATAACTTTAATGTTGATTGGGACTCATATATAAAGCTAGGAAAATCAGTCCCAAATCTGGGTTTCTATGTAGGAACAAGAATCTGGCAAATGGGTATCTGAATCTATAAAAACTTGAATTTTGACCTAAACTGCAACTCATATGCTAGAGAAAGAAAATCAGTCTAGGTAGGGTTTTCTGGCACTTCAAGGTTTGAATTTGGTCTTCAAGGTCTGCTTTATGCTTCGTGATTGATTTCTAGATCCAAAACCCTGATTTAAAACTTGTAAAAGTTCTCCAAGTATCTCTAATGCAAGGTGACAACTTTGAAAACTTTGAATACTTTGAAAATTTTCTCTAGAATTACTTCTCAATGTTTCTTCAGTCTAAACCTACAAATCACACACTAAAGAGAGGGAAAAATGTTATTTTGTTAGTGGAAAGGGATTTTCCTTGGTTTTACGACTACAACTATATTTGAGATCCATGGAGAATATTCTATAGGTCTCATGAAGCAAAAAACAAGGAGTTTTTCAAGTTCATATTTAACAAGAAAAGCTATCTTAGGGTTCATCTTGCATATTTTTTGTGAAACAGGCTTGGCATTCTCAACAAGGACAATGTTTTGTGTCACTATCTTTGGATCTATGCCAAGCATATCTGAATACTTCCAAGAAAAGAGTTCAGGAAAGTCATGAAGTATGGTAGTAGTATCCTCTTGTTCTTCATCATCGATTTATTTTCTAATTTTAATTACTTTCTCATTATCCATAATATCCATTGATATTTTAATTGTGTCCCCTAAAGGGAGCACATTTATATTATATTGTTATACCTTTGTGTCATTGGCATGACTTTCACGTTTGACATCTCTCGGCTTGGTACTAATCATAGCAAGGTGATCCCACATAAGTGGATAACACTTTGAGAGAGGAAGGACAAATCAATTTTTGACCCTACCACAAATTGAAGGGCTTCGAGTGAACCATGGGGTTCAATCGAACCCCTTGACATTGGCTAAAAAAATAAATGAAAAAAGTGGTTTAAGCGAACCCATGTTCGCTTGAATGCCCCAAATTAGGATTAAAAAAAACCAACATTGTCTCGTCATCTTCACTAAGCGTTCGAGCGAACTCTTTCGATGGCGAACAAGAATGGTGAGAAAAGTCTGGACAAATAGTCCATCACCCTCCATAGTCCACCACGCTTAGCTCTCAACGTTCACACACGTTGGTGTATTTGTCTAAAAATTCAATTTGATTGAAAATTTTAAACCCTAAAAATGAATGGTTGTAGAATTTGGCTTTACAATTACCAATTGCATTTGCTTGAAATTTTCTAAATCCTTTTCAATAAACCCATTTTGTGAATACCCTATCAAACAGTTCATGTGCCTTGTCTATGTTTCCACACTTTGCATACATGTCTATCTACAACTACAACATTTGCCAAAATTTTGCTATCCTTTATGCTTTGATGCATGTCAATACCCTATTCCAATGCTCTCATTCAACACAGGATGGGAGGATGGTGGCAAAGGTTGTAGAGTCTGGCTTTATAGCTTCCAATTGCATTTTCTTGAAAGTTTCTAAAGACTTTTCAAAAAATTTGGTTTATCCATACCATGTTCCAATGCTCCCATTTTGATGCAGGCATAGTGGAATTTGGCTTTACACCTACCAATTGCATTTGCTTGAAAGTTTCTAAAGCCTTTTCAAGAAACCCATTTACACCTGCAACTGCATTTTCTTTAAAGTTTCTAAAATATTTTCAATAAATCCATTTTGTGCATATCATCCATTTAGGGCATTTCACGAGAACACATTTCTTCCTATCAAACAGTTCATGTGCCTTGTCTATGCTTCCACATTTTGTATACTAATGTTTACTAATATTTTACGCTTATTTCAATAGTATGGTTTATTTATTATTTAAAATGGATTGAACACTAAATGTTGAATTTGTTGAGCTAGTTTTGATTCTTAAGTGGTTTGAAAAAAATAATCTAGGTTATCAAACTAAATACATTTTGCTCCCAATGTAGATTTTCCATGCCATTGTCATCACTTTATGTCCCCAATATTTGTCATCTAAGTAACCAAGAGTTTTATCTTTTAAGTTTCAAATTCCTTATCATTCAAATTGCACTTCAACTAGTTAAATTAATTGAATGAGTGTAAATCAAATAGGGCTCATCTAACAATTTGAGCAATTAGTCAAGTTAACTATTTGGATTATATTTTGGTTGATAAAATCCCTTATTAAATTCAACCCCCTTTGGAACCTAGCATGTTTGGCATCATTTTCAAGGACAATGTCAAGGACCTAGAGACTACAAATTTTACCATAGTCCAAAAATACTTCAATGATAAGGATTGGTTAATGGTAAGCATTGCCTAGTTTTATTCCTAAACCTACTTATGGTTCAACAAGAAGATTACCTAGATTAGTTAATGTTCAATCATCAACACTCTCAACAACATAGACTTGAAGTTGATTTAAAACAATTTAACTTATCAAGTTACTTGGGAATACACACACTTGTAGGTTCATATTGAGACTATTGATTGTCCTATAACTTGTTGATTCCTCTTACCTATTAAACCCACAAATTTCACATACTAAAAGTGAAAACAATTTAACCATAAATTTCACATGGAATTTCTCATGTATTAAGCTTGGACTTGGTAATATAGGGTGGTAATTTTTTTAACATGTATAGAATATATGGAAAAATTATTTAAGAAATAAAATTTGAGATTATAATCTCTTGAAGATACTTTGTAGCATGACAAGATGGTGGTACACCCACAAACCTAATATCCCATTTGGGAAGACATTTTTGGTCCTTATAAGAACCAAGTCCTTAATCAAAAGGAGACTATAAACCCAATCTAAAATATTGTGGCAAGATGAAAATTGAAATAAACCTTCAAATTTGCATTACGGAATGGACAAATAGAAGACAAGATGATGAAAGGCTTTATAGGGACCAAATTTTCTATTGGACATTAGATCACCTATTGTACAAAAAAGGTACATTTTAACTAAGAAATGAGAGGAGGAAGGTCAACAATTGTATGATGGAATAAAATTATCTGTAAAAAATTTACATTCCATGATATTGACAAGATAATCCACAATGTACTAAAATGAAGCACATTATCGTATCTACATATAGAATAAATTTAGTCCTTCACAAAGAACATTAGAGTGTATTGCCAAAGGAGACAAGCATTTGGAACTTGATTTAAAGTGTATAGATAAGGTTGAAACACCATAGTATAAGTTAAGTGGTGCCTCTAAGAATAAATTATGGAATCCAAATGAGAATAAATGCCCCAAAACTTAAAAAAATATAAGTAGAAGAAGGGGAGTTTATGAAATAGCCATTAATAATGCACTAAAAAATAAATATTTCAACATTAACCATTGAGGACTAGAGAACAAAATATAATTTTAGAAGGAACCCTAAGATGGAAAAAATTGTAGATTAATGGGATGAAAGATAAGTGATGCAAGTGGAAAATTTTAAAAAAAATGATTTTTTTTTTCCTATAATATTTACTAACCTAAAAGGTATAAAAGAAGTGGTAGGAACCATGCAGATAGAACTAAAAGAAGGATCCAAACCATAAAGGAAAATAAAATATTAATTTAAAACCTCAATCCATACTATTTTGCATTTTCATTAAGCTATTTATGCTAACAATTTAGGCTTTCCTATTGTCACTACATTTGACACTTGGCATCAACTTGTATGTGATATTGTTTTATACATGTACATCATCACCGTGCTCAAATAGAAAAATATTTTTTCTACGCCCTTTTTATTTGTAACCTATATTCATCTCTCTTTTCTTTTAACTTATCACATGTTACTTGGGAATACACACACTTGTAGGTCCATATTGAAACTATTTATTGTCTTATAACTTGGTGATTCCTCTTACCTAGTAAACCCAAAAATAGTACAGTGCATGTATCTCTATGTAACTCGTTAGAATAAGGTGGGTTTAATACTAAAGTATTTTTATGGTATGCATCATAGAAATAGTGGTAATGTGTGTTTAACTAGTTTAGTCTTAGGTATTAAATGTAAATGATGAATCTATCTTTTGTATGGAGGATTACATGAATTTATTCAAAAGGAATTATGGATATGCAAGTTCCTTATATTTTAGATCTTATCAAGTACTAACAAAATTAGTGGTGGAAAAAATTCATATTTTATTTGTATTAGATAATTGGTGGTTGTGTTGTATGGCTTGAATTCCTAGGAAATTTAATGTCACCACTTTTCTATGAGCATGCATCCTAATCCTCTTCCCATAGAGAGGATTTTCTAAACATCTATAGTTGAAAATCCATAGCCAAAACTCAACGTACTATCACACCTAGGTGGAATCAACTTAGTCATCCAACTAGATCTAATACTCAAGTTCATAATTATGTTAAATATAATTTTTGCGATTTTACTATCCACTCTCTTAAATCTTGGTAAAGATCGAGAGAGCTTATCCTTTCTCAGGAAGTGTATATTCACTTGATGACTGCATTATCTAACTCTTCAAAAAGTAATTTGGCCTTGTATGGGACAAATATAAATTAAGTCTCGAGCCAAAGAAATATTCTTATGTATTTTTGAACTGGAAGACCTTCCTCCTCTAGGGATAAATTATCTATGACTTCCTACTCTTGATCCAACACCTTTGGTTTTATTTCTTCCTTTTTATCCATTCATGGCTCTCCTATTAAAAGGAATGAATATTATATCCCTTAGGACAATGTTGGCCCTCTCATACTTGTCAAAGATATGAGTTACTATCTACTACTATGAAGGAACATCCAATGATGAATAAGGAAGGATTTGTCACTCCAAAATAATATATCAAGGATCTTACTAATGGGTGCTCATTGCACCATGTCATTGATAAAATTATGGCTCTCAAAATATTTTTCACCTCCTTTAGAGGTGGGGTGATGGATTCATTATGTGTCAGGTCAAATTTATAATCATTTGAAGATGGGATGTCTTGAAAATAATTTTCTATGAATACTTCAAATAAATAGGAGATTATGTATAATTATTGAAAATAATCTCCCACATTAAGCTCAAGCCCTTATCTAGTCCTTCTTTAAATTCAATCTTTTGGTGTCATGTTCATGAGAAAAAATATATTGTGTATACAAATTATTTTAAACTCCTTAGAGAAAAAATAGTTGACATTATCTATCCTAAGCACCTCGATTTTTTTAACAATATGACTCTAAAAAGAGATTTAAACTCCTAAAATATCAAAAATATTTCATACTTTCCAAAAATAAAATAAATCCAAAAGTACATATTTACTAATGGAGTGGATATCCATAGGAACAAACACATCACTACATGTATTAGCTTCAAAATCTCCTTTGCTTTAGTGATTGTGGAAAAAAAACACACTTTATTTTATTTTCCCAAGATACAATGCTTTCAAAAGTCAATAAAAATAGAATAATCAACAATTCAATCCATAATAGTCTTAATTATAACTTTTTAGACACTTTACACTTAGGTGACCCATCTTAATATGCCACAAAAATCTTGATTTAGATGAAATTACTTTATCAAACTAAAAATATTGATGCATCCAGCCTAGAGTACCATGCTACACTCCATTAGTGTACCAAGTTTCCTCATGCTAACTTGCAACCTTTACTATCAAAACTAACATTTATATTTGAGTCAACCATTTTGGACATAAACATAAGTTTCCTTGCCAAAATTGGAATATGTGCAAAACATCTAAGAGTGACCTTCCTCTTGCATCCATGAATGAAACCTTTACTTTTCTTGACCATATATCTTCAAGGAAATTTTATGACCAAGACAAACCTTACCTTTATCACATTATATATCTAAGGTACAACTTGTTATAAGGTAACATATGATAAGAAGCACTTGATTCAATCAACCAATAGTCATCACCAATGAAATTAGTATAAATAAAGGTATTATTATTGTATTCATCATTATTAGAGGATTTACTAGAAGCATCATCTTTATTTTTCAATTTTGAATCCTTCTTGATGTGCCCTTTATTTCCACAATTATAACATTTTGCTTTGGATTTTCAAAGATATTTAGTGTAATGCCCCACCACACAACCCTAGAGGAAGTTTCAATTCACAAAGAAAGCGTACAATCTTTTTTTATTAAAGTGAATTAAACATACATGTTCATCTATAATTGACAACATCGCCTAAGGCTACGTAACCTAGATTACTTAAATCCCCATTAACAACCATCATTTAAATTACATTGCAATAAATAACACAAGTAGTAAGCATTCATTCAACATAGTAAAATAGCAAGATAAGAAGATACATCCATAACATAAAATCCATTACATGAATAACTGATTACAACACTCATCTCCAGAATGATCATAAATACATAAGTGTTACAATTACATAAATCCACCTCACAAATATGAGAGGGGTAAAACCAACTCATTACAATTTTGAAATAAAACAATGCAAGATATAGATACAAGAACCGCGAGCTGTCCAGCTAGATGTCTCACCTCCACGTACTGAAGATCGATGGGGACCCAACAATGTATGGTGCATGTTCCACCCAACCAAGTGGTACCCAAAGGCCCACCCCCCATGGTAGGAGATAGTAATAAAGTAACATGGAAAAAGAACTACAACCACTATCCAAAGGAAGACTCATACTGACTCATATTGACATAACCAAATAAATGCTCAACACAAGTAGAACTCTCACATCACTGACATAAGTCACATTGCTTCCTGACATAAAGTAGATCAAGTATGTTCAGAGAACCATACACATAAAACAATAAACAACTATTGTCCTAGACATAGTGTCATCGCATAGTAGTCATGAGATATCCTCTAGGAATTCTTCATAGGCTCCAGTAATCTTGGTGACCTCAACCAAACCCTGGATCTCATGCTCACTCATGCGGCATCAAATACCTCTTGTAATGATAAGATAGATGACTATGCTATTTCATGACTTCTCACTCATCCCAAGTCTAAACGAGCCCTTGTGTCTATGAGTGTGGATAAATTATGTTGATTAGTGTGAAAGGCATCCTAATCATCTAAGAACATTAATTTACTTATCACTTGATTAAATCACTTTTTAAGGTTACCTAGTTTACCTCTTTGGACTCCGACGGCTAACAGAAGCCACTCTTCTAATGGAAAACACACCATAAAAACCATACTCCAAGGGAAACACAAGTGCATACAAACAATATTAAACAACCACTCCAAATCTAGGAGGAACCAAATAATGAAACTCACTCCAAACATCTTGAAGGCAACAAACACATAGTCCACTCCTTTCACAGGAGGTACAAAACATCCCCGTTCATGAAAACCGGGTAAAACTAAGACATCATGCAGTGCCCAAAGGAAAACAACTGGTTGACATAATGAATCGACAATCCTCTAAGGTCCTCTAAGTTCTTCTGGAAGACTTAAAAGATTGGACTAACACTTAACCCCATATCCCACAATTCAACTTGACAAAATAGCTAACAAAGCATTCAAGTCATTAATCAAATCTAACATTTGGATTTCTTAAACCCATACTCATTCAATAGGTGACATTTACAAAATCAAAGGCACGATAACAAGGTTAGCTCAAATACTCATGAAACCCCTTTTTCCCCAATCACAAACATAAGGAAAAGTAATAACAATAAGCAATGGCAAGGAATTACGTTATTTTTGGATATATTATATCCATTTCCCTAACTTAATTATTTTCAGTAAGAAGCCAATCACCTAGATTGGATAACAATAAACTAAAATATTTACCTTTACTATTAGAAAGAAAGGATAAATTCAATTTTAACAAAACAAGATATTCAATTGCATTTAAACCATATTATATTCAAGCAAGAAAGTTTCTTTCGGTTTATCCAACTAACTTATCTAATTTCTACAAATTTTTTAAAATTTCCCCTTTTCAATAATTTTCTAATCAACAAAAGAAATAAATATTTTGAATTCCAAACTATTTAAAATAACAACTTACTACCATTTATTATATATTAATAAAATATAAATACACAATTATGTTTTAATAAATAATTATGTATTCATACTTTTGATATATATACTCATAAAAAGAATATATATCTACTAACTGATGTTTACTAAACATAGAACACATAGAAAAATAATATATGAGAAAACATATATATATTACATATATGAATATATATATTTTTAACTTTATACATTATATTTACATGCATGCCAATACAAGGAAGAATTTCATTTATAATAAACAAAAAACTTGAATCGAAATAAACAATAAGTAAAAAGAAAAGAAATTACTTTATAGGCCATCAGACTGTACCCTTGTACAGCCGGCCGAAATTTTATTAACACAGGAATTAGAAAACAAAAAAATAGACAGTGGTGCGTTAGCGATACCTTGTACCGGCTGGTCGCATCCACAGATAAGGAGTGTGGGTGACTCTTCCCATGGGGCAATGGGTCCCCCTAAAAGGTGGGCATGCTGGCCCATGAGCAGCACTTTCCACATGCCTATATGTGTGTGGTGGGCGGTGGGAGTTGACCTCCTAACCAACCATTGCACAACAACTATTTTAAAAAAAATAAAATTTCATTTGCTAAAAAGAAATCACAAACATAAAATGAAATTAATTTCTTAAGACTTTTTCAATGCATTTCTTCGAAATTCGTTTCAAAGACATGCCATATAGATGGCAATTTTTTCAACATTATGTATTAAATCCTTAATTTCATATTAAGTATATATATATATATATATATATATATATATTATGTGTATTAATATTCAAGAATATAATACATATAATATATAAATATATATATTTACATAGAATTAAATTACTAGTAAAATTGAGAAAATAATTTAAAAAAACTTGTAATAGGAAATTGATAATTTTTTCTAGAATATCTTCCTAAATTCAAGAGGTTTAAAATTTAATTTCTTTGAAACCATTCCTTCAAATTTTCAAATAATTAAAAAAAGGAAAATAAACAAATCTTCACTTTTTCATTGAAGGTTTTCTAAGCAGGTTTGTTTTGAAGAATAGATCTGAATGTTTTCAAAAGGGTAAAATATTCATACAACAACCTAAATGTTTGAAGCACAATATAAGGTTTAAATTAAAACAATGTTTCAACAATTTCCCCATTTACTGAATTAAATCCTATAGTAAATTTAAACAATCTTCCCAAAATTGTAGATTAATTTAAATCTAGACTGAATTAACAAATCCTAATTCACAATGATTTCCACATCGATATTAATAACAACAATAACAATGGACTTGAGTGGTCACGGGTGGGAGAAAACGAAGTTCGAATTTCAAAGCAATGGAGGCAGATCTAGAAACGAAGTAAGATCAGATATTCGACAGTCGAATCAGGAGATGGAACCATGTCAGAAGCAAGGTAAGGATGACCAAGATGATGTGGACTCTGGTGACAAAATACAGGTGGACCCTAGGGGAAAGGAAATTCTGGCATCTCTCTTTGCTACTTCTCCCAACAAAAAAGTTGCGAATGTTAGTGGGGGAGTGGGGACCACTGGGGGTTTAGGAGGCAACTGCAAATCTTGGAGCTCTCTATTCGAGGTAAAACCTAATGCAAAGTCTTCCTTCCCTCCTGTGCAAAATATCTCGTCCCCTATTAGAGGTAAGTTTGCTATTTCGATTCCTGACTTGATTATAGACCATAATATTGCCTTAATGGAACGAACCCTGGTTGGGAAGTTTATGGGCCCTAGACCAAATATTGAAGTGGTCAGGGAATTTGTTAAAAAAAAATGGAGAACCAGTGGGAAAGTCTTTGTTGCTACTCTTCCTAAGGGTTTTTTTGCTTTTGAATTTACTTGCAAAGAGGATATTATGGTTGTTAGAGGTGGAGGTCCTTGGGTGATAGGAAAATCGTCCCTAGCTCTTAAGAAGTGGTCATCCCACTTGGATTTATCGGACTCTATCTTTGAGAATGTCCCAATCTGGGTTAGACTTCCAGGCCTACCCTTGGAATACTGGAGTGTACACATCTTTCTAGGTATTGCGAGTTCCTTTGGTGAGCTCCTTTCGATTGATACTATGACAACTGCTAGAAAGAGACTGGTTTTCGCGAGGATATGTGTGGGGGTTCCTCAGGAAGCTGATTCACCCTCTTCAATTGACATTCAATCTAAGTTGGGATCCTAGGAACAGAGCATAGAATTTGAAACCATCCCATTGTCTGCTTCAAGTGTAGGAAATCTGGTCATTGGGCAAAAAAATGCCCTCTTAATGCAGCTTTAGAGAAAGAAAAGCCAATAGATCTGGGTAAAAAAGAATGGAAAAAAAGAAGAATGACTTTGTAGAAGTAAGGAGGGAGAATAAAGAGCAGGAGATGGTCTTTGAAGCCGATAATCAGACAGGACCCTCAGAGATTGAAGTGGTTTTGGAGGAAAAAGGTGAGGTTCCTTTTGAGCCTCATAACCCAATGTCTGTTACTAGGGAAAGAGGCTTCATTGAGGGCACCCTAGCTATAGAAGTAGATCGGATCCTGTCTCCTTCCTTCTCCCAAATGACAGTCTCATCTGATAGAAATGAAGAGATACCTGGTTTGGAGGATATCCCTAGTGAGGGCCTATCCTTGGTCTTGAATATCCCTCCTCTCTCCCTATTATCTTTTTTCCCCCCCTATGGGAGTGGAACAGTTGTTGGAGACCAGCTCTACTGTTGGGGCCTCAGAATCCCTTGAAAAATAGGATTTCTTAGCTAACCTTTCCAACAATGCTTTGTGTTGCCAAGAGAATGGTAATATGCATACCTTACCTTAGGAACAAAGACTACCAAATGAAAAGGATTGGGAATCTAGCAGAGAGACAGATAGCCAAGATGAAACTGATAAAGAAGAGAATACATAAAAAAAAAAGTCTAGAAAAAATAAACAAGGAAAGATGCCAAGTGGCATTTCCACCAAATCAAGAGGTAAGGCTGATTGTGGAGCACCAAAAAACTCAAGAGGTAAAAAGTCTTCAAAAAAGAAAAGAGAGCTGAATAGTTTTCAGGATATAGCGGAAGGATCTCAAAAAACCATCCCAGAGTGTCTTAACTCTCCCAGAATTTAATGAAGATTATGTCCTGGAATATAAGGGGACTCAGTAGCCCCCACAAGTGGGATGTTTTTCGCAACTTTGTTAGAGATCACAAACTTGATATTCTCCTGATTCAGGAAACTAAAATGTCTAAGGAGAAAATTTAAAAAATAAAACTCTTTCAACACTACTGTAACCAGGGCAATAATTCTAATGGTGCTTTGGGTGGCTTTATTACTTTCTAGACCTGCCACAACATCAAGGTGATCTGATTTTGGAAGGTTCAAATCACATTGTAACTAGATTCACCCATATAAAAGATAACTTCAGCTTGATTCAAATGAACATTTATGCTCCTAATGGCAAAGGTATGAGGAAATCTTTTTGGCTAGAATTAGCCTCCATTAGAAGGATTTTTGACAAAGAAGTTTGGATTGTTATGGGGGATTTTAATACCCCCTTAATGAATGGTGAGAAATTTGGGGGATCCCAAATTAACTTAGAAAGTAAAAAGGATCTTCAGAATTTTATTGATACTCAAGGGCTGATAGACCTGGATCTTCTTGGAGCTTCCTTCACCTGGTTAGATTGCAGAAAGGGGATGGACCTCATACAGGTTAGATTAGATAGATCCCTGATTTCTAATCATTGGTATTTTGATTACTATTGTTCCCTTAAATCTCTCACTAGAATAGGTTCTAATCACTCCCCTATCAGTTTAACTACGAATCCTATAAAAAAAAAAAGAATACCCCCTTCAGATTTGAAAAAATATAGATTTCCCATCCTGCTCTCAAAGAAGAATTAAAGAAATGGTGGAATATTAGTATTCAAGGAACTGCAATGTTCAGAATTACTAAAAAATTAAGGGAAGTGAAATGCAATCTTGAAAAATAGAAAAAGGATTCTTTTGGGAATATCTTTAAGGTCAAGTCAGAACTTCAGATGGATCTGGGAGCCATTCAACTCAAAATTCAAAATAAGGGTTACTTGAATGACACTAAGGAAAAAGAGAATGAGATCCTTACAAAGATGCATGATATTATTGGGAAGGAGGAGGAGTTCTAGAAACAAAGATCTAGAGCCCTTTGGTTGTCGGCTGGAGATAGAAACACTAGGTACTTCCACCTTTCGGCATCTAAACACAGAGCTATCAATGGAATATCTCAAACTGATGTGAATGGAACCAGTTTTGTGGAGGAAGAGGATATTAGGACACAGGCGGGCTCCTTCTTTAAACTTCTTCTCTCTGCTAGTACTAAAATAAACCAGAATGAGCAAGACCAACTTGTGGAAGCTATACCAATAATTATCAACAAGGAGAACAACTCTTTTATGACTGCTATCCCCACCAATGAGGAAATCAAGAGGGTTGTCTTTTCCTTCGATGGAAATAAAGCCCCGGGGCCTGATGGTTTTCCTTTGTTCTTCTTCCAATGGTTCTGGGAGATTGTTGAAGAAGATGTGGTTAATGTTGTTAAGGAATTTTTTGGAGCCAGATGTCTTTTAAAAGAACTAAATGCTACTTTCTTGGTCCTCATCCCACTTTGAGGCTTTTAGACCTATTAGTCTTTGTAATTCTTTATACAAGATCATCTCTAAGGTCTTAACCTCTAGATTCTTACTTTTTTTGCCTTCCTTGATTTCTCCTCAACATAATGGATTCGTTCCTGGTAGAAAAATTCTTGACTCTATTGTTTCGGTTCATGAGAACATTCAATCCCTTGTTGAATCAAAGACTGAAGGTTTTCTTCTAAAGCTTGACATTTCAAAAGCCTATGACAGAGTTGACTGGATTTTCTTATTTAAAATCCTGAAGGCCTTCAGTTTTAATAATGGGGTGGTCCAAATGGTGGAACAACTTGTGTCCATAGCTTCCATATCGGTTATGGTCAATGGTTCCCCGACTTCCTTTTTTCAGAGCACTAGAGGTCTCAGGCAGGGTGATCCTATTTCTCCTATTTTGTTCACTATTATGGCCAAAAGCTTATGCAGGAACCTGGTAAAACTGATTGACTTTAAAGTTATCACCGAGCTTAGACCATCCTCGGGCAACCTGGTGTGTTCTCATCAACAATTCGTTGATGATACTATGCTCATGGGTCAAGCTTCTGCGTGTGAAGCTAAATCTATTAAACAGTTACTTGACAAATATGGGAGACCTTCAGGAGCGCTAATCAACAATCAAAAAAGCTCACTGTTCTTTTTCAATACTCTGGCTCATCAATAGACCAAAATTGCTAGAATCCTAGACTATAAGGTGGAATCCCTTCCTGCCACCTACTTGGGTCTTCCTTTAAGTTTGAAACCTCTTGATGCTTTCTGGATTTCGTTGGTGGATAGATTTAGTAAAAAGCTTGCAGGTTGGAAAGGTGCTCTGCTTAGCCAAGCTGGTAAGCTTCAGCTCCTCAAAGCCTCCCTTCAGAATCTCCCTATCTATGCCCTAAGCCTCTTTAAGATCCCTGCTAAATATGCTAACACAATTGAAAAAATTCAAAAAGATTTCTATGGTCGGGTGTTGAGGAAAATAAAAGAATTCCCTTAATTGATTGGAATCTGGTCTATAGACCTAAAAAGAATGACGGACTTGGGTTAAGAAGAATCATATCTATTAATAAAATCCTCTTGGCCAAGCAAATTTGGAGAATTTTCTCCTCCTCCGGGGAGTGGATTAATAGTATGGCTAGCAAATATCTTAATAATAATTGCTCTTCCATCATTAATAAGGACCCCCACCTTCTTCCTAAAGGATCTATATGCTAGAACAATTTAATTATTGGAAAAAAGATTATGGAGGAAGGCATTGGTTGGCAAGTGGGAAATGGGAATAGTACCAGATTCTGGGAAGACAGATGGCTTTTTAAGGAACCTCTAATAAATATCAATCCCTTCAGAGATTGGGCTGAGAATTGCAAGGTTAGGTTTGGTACTTATGTGAAAGATTATAGAGTGAATGGTAAATGGGTGGACTTAAGCAGAGTTAGTCAGGTTTTGGCCCCCATCCAGATTACGTTGCTGGCTATTAGACCTAGCTCGAAGTAGCTGGAGGATCATGTGGTCTGGATTGATGATCCCTCTGGTAATTTTTCTGTATCTTCTACTTTTGCTAAGCTCGCTTCTTCTCTGGATCATCCTCCCTTTTGGTCTAAAGCTTGGAGCAATAATCTGATTCCTAAAATTAACATCTTCTTTTGGATCTTGCTTCAAAATAAGTTACTAATGATTGACAATTTGTGTAAATGGGGATTTCAAATCCCTAATAGATGTTGTCTTTGTAAGATGAATACTGAAACTGTTAATCATTTATTCCTTCACTGCTCTTTTGCTGCTTCTCTCTGGGATAATTTTAATAGATTATGGAACCTCTCTTGGGCCTTCCCAATGCTCATTGAAGAACTCTTTTCTCAATGGAAAGCCCAAAAAAGGAATCCTTTACTCAGATTTTTTTGGGAGCTATCTTTCCCTCATATAGCTTGGGGCATCTAGAAAGAACACAACAACATAATTTTTAGAGGCAAAGAAGCCTCTGTGGATTATGTCTTTGATAAAATTGCGAGATCTCTAAAGGAAAACTTCAGTGTCATGGCCTAGAAGGATAGGAAGACCTTGAATGCAGAGTTTTGAACTATATCTTTGTGTTGCTAAGGAATGGAACATAATCCCCATTCTGTCTAGCTTTACTATTAAGGCTAAAAAGGATAGAAAGGGAGTCTGCTGGACTTTTTCGCCTAATGGGTGGATCAAAGCTAACTTTGATGGTGCGACTAAAGGCAATCCGGGGGCGGCGGGCTGTGGAGGAGTTATAAGGGATTCCTATAGCAACTTCATGGGTGCGACGGCCTCTCCTCTTGGCTCTCAAACTAATCACTTGGCAGAGGTGGCTGGTGCTTACCATATTATAAATTTAGCCCAAAGTCTTAATATTAAAACTTATGGATTGAAGGAGACTCCAAATACATAATTGACTGCCTCCGTGGAAAGTCTCCTCCCTCGTGGACCATCAAATCGTGGATTGATAAAGCTAAATTGAAATTGGACAAGTTTGGAAAAGTTAAAATAACACATGCCTATAGAGAAGCCAATGCTATCACAGACTTTTTTTGCTAGTGAAGGAGTCAAGAGTAAAGAAGTGTGTACCTGGCTTAATAATAGCGATCTTAATATTAAAATCTGTGTCCTATTAAATTATGATAAATCACATGGTAAGGCATCGTGTTATCCCTTTAATGAGGATAGGTTGGATCTCTCACATCACAATCATTAGATTGTATGGGACCGAGCTCTATGGAGTAATTTGCAAGTTTACTCCACACACTTTGTGGGTGCTTAGATTTGGCGGGGCCAATTTTAGAAAGGATTGTGTTTGGTTCTTCCTCACTATGTCGGCTGATATGGGTGGGGATAGAAAGTGAACTGAGCCAGACAACTATGAAACCCATATGAAAAATGCTAAGGCTTGGAACAAGATAAAAAGTGGAGGTCTCTTCCCTTTTCTGGAGAAGCTTCATGGTTCTGATCTGGAGGCTACAAATCTCTTTGCCAAAAATTGGCATGATGGCAACTTGACTCTATTTGGGAGGAATTTGGAGCTCAACAAAGAGTTAATTGCCAAAGTTATGGGATTACCCACTAATGGGAAGAAGTTTTTCAAGGATAGGGCTTACTCTGACGAAGCTGTTATCAAATTCCCCAAAAATGACAAGGAAAAGCAAAACTTGGTCAAAATTGAAAACAGTTACTTTGATGTTGACTCCATAAAATCTATTTGGAGAAAGGTCCTTCGAGCCATCATGGAGTATATCACTATGGATGGGCATTTCACTAAAGTCTACGGGTACCACTTTGCCCTCCTCGACCATTTCTGCCACAAGGTAAGGGTTTTTATCCCTTATTATCTCTTATGCTCTCTCAAGAAAAGTTTGGAGGACAATAAAAAGAATCCCAAAAGATTTCCCATCCTCCATACTGGGCTAATTAGGCTTATTGTTGAATATCTGCATGTGCATGCCCCTGCTACCTCAGAAGCCAACCCTGATGTTGATAGTGATAATACTGAGTCCAGTGGCTCAAATTATTTGCCTAACCCTAGCCCTGGCCCAAAAGCCCCTAGTTTGCATGCTGGCCCTTCCAGGGATCCAGGTAAAATCTAGGTTGTGCTTAAGCCCTACTGTCCTCCTCCTAAGTTCAACCCTACTGGCAAGACTAATTAGGCTAAAAGCCTTGTCTCTTACATCGAAGAATCCTCCGAGCCAGAGGAAGCTGATACCAACACTTCTGAGCGCTGTGTGGGCCCTATTCCGGACATTCAGAATGTCGACAATTCCCCTGTTAACACTGGTAAAGAGCCCTCCCTTGATTTTTTGTACTTGGCTAAAACCAACTCCGAGTCCCATTCTAAACTTCTGGATTGGACCTTCTCCAAAATCAATGAGCTTAAAATTAAAAATTTGGCCTTGCAAAGCAAGATTGAGGAAATGGGTGTCAAGATTGCGGAGTTGGGCAAGAAAGATGTGGTGCATAGTAACAAGATCACTGATAATGATGTTGAGGGCCAAAGGATTAACATCGGAACCATTGCAGAACAGAACAACCGAATAGCAAGACACAATGCTATAATAATCAATGCAATGACTGAAAAGCTTGACAAAGCACAGCAGGGGTCCTTGGTGGTTGATCTAGAAGACACTGAAGATAAAAGCCAGGAAACAGATGGAGGCATTTCTAGAAGAACCCACACCAATTTGAAGCGAAAGGCCCCCTTAACCCCGAAAATGGTTCAAACCTTCAAGAAGGGGGTTACTGATATGCAGGTTTTGGAGGTAGAGACAAAGACTGTCCTTAGCTTTCTGAAGTAATTCTGTGTTCTTTTTTTGCTGTCCTTTCCTTTCTGACCCTCCTAGTCTTTTGTGCCTGCTCATTGCTGGTTTTTTTTGGGCAGCTATATTTTTTTGGTGGACCCTTGGTGGTCTTTTCTCTATTTTGTAAACTTTGTGGTTTTGAGTCCCTGTAAAACCCATTTTACCCTTTTATCAAAAACAATAGATTCATAAACAATTTAGACTATATTAAACAAAACAAGAACCAGAAAAACACAAATCAAAACCTAGAATTCAAAGCTACAATAAATGATGAATTTATGATGCAAGTCTCTTCCAAAGATCTCCTGAATTTTTTTCAATCATGCAATAAACCCAAGCAATCAACCAATCCAAAAAACTCAAACAATGTAACAAATTTTCCCCAAATCAATCCTCTGTGCAATTTCTTTTCCCAAAAATTCTTCACTGCCTTCTAGAATATTTTTCCCTTCCAAGATCTTCTCCCAAAATGAATTTTCAACAAAACTCCTCTAAGTTATTAATTAAACATGGAATTGTATCTTTAATTAAAAATATCTTAGACAACCAAATCTAATCCTTTGCATGCAATATTGACAATTACAATATTAACCTAATTCCATTTTCGAAAACACACTTTGAATTTAAAATGCAATTTCAAATATCTTTCAATTTTTGCTTTTATTTAATTTAATCCAAAATTAAACTTAATTAATTAATTTTAATTATTTAATAACTAAATTCAAGCCTTTTGAGATTAAATTTAATTAATTAAACAATTTAAAATTAAATTAAATTAAATTCTATTAATGACTTTAAATATAACTTCTAAGCATAATTATAATTTAATATAAAATAATCATCACTTTAACCCAATGCAATTATTCTAAAGATTTATTTAATAAACAAGCACCTTTCAAAATCAAATAACATTAAAGTAAGGTACACCATGAATCAACAAATGAAATTGATGACACACTCAAGCTAGGGCGTAGACTTGACACATGTTACCTAGCTAATATCTCCCATTCAACTTAACCGTTGGATTGACACGCTCAAACCTATGAAACCAGGTGGAGTCAATGTCATGTACCTGCAACCTAAAACCAAGTCAACAACATCATATAATGTATCTAGCATATAATACACACTGTGAAGAAGAAATCACGGATTCATAGGGCGCTCGCAAGCGAGCTATGCGAAACCGTCCCCTTCACTAATACACTCATCAAAGACTGACATTAACATCATAATCAATAATCTCATAATAAAATCTCATGTTAACTCTACTAACATCATTAAACCATTAAAGCATGTGAAACGATAATCAGATAAACCACATCACATCTCATAAAATAGTTCATCGCTCTATAAATAGCGCGTAATAACACACACAAGATAAAGTATTAGAATATCCAGAAACATAAATCAAAGCAAAACAAGGACACATTGTCCAGTTCATAAAGCAAAATGGAGGGGTGTTACATGTAGTCTAAATCTTTACCCTTAGACTTATAATCCTAATTATTTTAATCACCTTTCTTCTCCTTAGATCCACCTCTAACAACTAGGGTATCAAAATAAAGTTTCATCCATGGACTTCTTACTAATTTCCTTTCTTAAAAAAATTCATATGATATTTTCCAATTTTAGTGAGATTATTAATATTGATAAATATTATCAATTTTTCCCATGAACCGGGTAAAGAATAATTTAGTAGGATTCTCTTATCCTCTTCATCCATCTTGACTCCTATTGACACAAATTGACTATGTATCATATTAAATCTGTTCAAGTGATTAATTATATTGGGTCTCCTTTTCTCATTTTCTTGATGAATACTTATTTTTCAAGAGAATTTTTTTACTAGGCTCTTGGAAAAATATAATGTTTATATATTCTTCCATAGTAAATTTATAATTTATTATTTAGACACATTCATTGAAAAACAATTTCATAGATATAATTGGATCATACTCTTGACTTTCTCATCCAATTTTATTTAATCTTCATTAGAAATTCCTAAGGGTTTACTTGATGAAGATACATCAGACCACTAATTTCTTTCCACTAGAATATCTTCTATCTTAGACTTCTATATTTCAAAGTTTTAACCTTTGGTCTTCTAGCTATTGATTTAATAATATTATATCTTCTCATAAAACATTTTAAAGTTTTCTTTTGTGACTAGTTATACATAAAATATAAAAAAATATGTTGTTCTAGGTTTTCCATAGACTCCTAATTATGTGGTAGCTTCCTATAAATATACTTATTCTCTAAACACCCCTATTGCAAGTAATTTATAGACTAGGATTAAAGAAACATAGGATTATGTACACCAAAAATAGTTAATTATGTTAAAAAATACATCTAACAACATTCAGAGAAGTAAATCAAATAATGAAAATACACAATCTTACATAATAATTGGATATTTACATGGGAAACATTTATGGGAGAAAATTTTCCATCAAAATATTTTTACTTTATATTATTCAAAATCAAAGATTGAATTTACAAGAATGCCTTTCCTTTTATTTATTTTTAATCTAAAACATACTTCTATAATTTATTTGATGTTTTAAACCAATAATATATAATCTAATTCCATAAGACAATCTTCTTTCAAAATCAAATCTACACCATCCATAAGTTAATCAATATAGAATAAGGCACCTAGAATTAACAATAATAATTTCAATCACAAAACTAGTAACCCTTAGTTCCTTCAACTTAGTCTAATTCAAGTTTTTTTCCAAGATGAAGAAGAAATCAAGTGACTCTTTTTAAAGCTTTTGTTACACACTTTGTCATCCTACATTTTAGTGTACATTTATAGAATGGATTCATCAGAGAAAGCCATTCATCAACATAAAAACTTATATTTCTTCCTCCTCTTCAACCAATCATATGTGGAGTTTAATTTTTATCTAAATAAAAAAGGTAGAGTGGACCTAGGTGGAAAATAATGAGTGTAGACAAAGAAGCTAAATATTTTGGCATGATTAAATCTTAGGAATCCAATTATATAACCTTTAATTATCATCCCATCATTTGTGAGTCATTCATCCCACTTCATATTATTAATGGAATGAAGGGGAAAAAATCATTTAAGGAGTTACATACCACATGATTGTATGATATAGAAATGTTTTCATATAATTTGTGATTATTAAATCATTCATGCTATAATCCCATGATTTGAAAAGAAACATATTGTCTTGTTTCCTTTATGGTAGCAACAAACTTATAGAATAATTTGAGAAGAAACATGTCTAATCTATACGTGTGTGTGCTTTCAAATCTCAAGATAATTTAGAATTTTTTGGCCCTTGTGATTTTTTCATGTGGATCATATATTTAATATCATTTTATATATTTAAATTTATAGTTAGAAGTTTCTACATTTTGGTGAAATGAGGTCGTGCATGACTTTGTTCATTATGTAAATTTAAATATTTATTAATATTTCAAATTCATTTTCATGTTGCACAAACGTTTTTAGTAATAAGTCTATCTAGAAGTTATATTAAATTTATTGAATGCATGTATGCACAAGTGGAAACTATTAAATCTAGATATAGATAGTTTTCATGTTTAATACATTCTATATCATGTGAACACTTGTAAATTCATTTAGAACTATTTTAGACTTATATTCTCTAAATCTAGATATATTAAACCAAGGTCTCATTCCTCCTTTAGGTACATACATATCACAATGGAAAATGCACCTATTCCACCTCCATAAATAATATTTGCAAATAATAGTAGTGAGATTAGGAGATTGAGAGATGCATTAACTGATGGTATAGATGCAAGCATATATTTAGAAGTTTGCATGTCCATTTTAGAAAGCTTAGAATAATTAAGAGATAAACTTGGACAGGTTAGTAGTTTTTCCCCTGATAGAGTAGCTATGATTCTTTCCCACATGCGAGAAGAAGTACCTGGTGAGGTTCCATATAAATAAATACAGGAGGTTGTGACCAAAGAAATGATCAAAAACACTTATTTTCCATTCTATCAAAATATGCGTAAGGTGAAGGGATACCAGGTCACCAAATGTGTGGATCCTCTTATGGCCCTATTGATATACCCACGATTTCTTGTAGCACATGGTAAGTATCTAAACAATGACCAACTTCCATTATATTTTGTTCAGCAGTTTTATGTTGAGGTCCATTTGGGCCTCAAAGTCAACTACCTAGACATTCCACCATATGCTTGTCAGGGGTGTGGTAGAATTTCCAATAGGCCAACCTATCGTCGAGTGGATAGACCATCATGAGTGTTTAGGGTATTGGTTGGTGATAGGCCTCATGTTCTCACCCTAGCTCTAGCCCCCTTAGTGGACCAGGTTATCATTGCTTCCCAAAAGGAAGCAATTGACAGTGTTGGCCATATTGAAGCCATGACCACTTGGATATCTACTAATCATGTGGGTCAGTATTTGGTGTGTCAAAGTTCATGATCCATACCATTTACAACAAAGGACATCAACATAGATCCTTTTCAGGTGGCAGGAATCCCTAGACCCATACTACACAATGGAATTATAGGAGACACGACACAGAGGACTATGAATTCTTTGGCTGAGGACCTCTTGGAGGCATATGCTTACATCACATCGGACTATGAGATACCTATAGATATTTTTTGAGGTAATTTGGCTCAAGAAGTTCATTCTCATCACTCTCAACCTAGTAGCAGTGCACATGAGGATCCACCTATGGATCATTCGACTACTACACAGACTACATGTTTTATGGAGTTGCTGATCGGTCCCGGTTCATCGTTGATGCCATCTCAGCTACATAGTTCCCTTGACTCATAATATCTAGCACACCATGTGACGGGCCCTTATATTGACATGTTGATTGAGCATTTAGTTTATTTGGTGGAGACAACTATGGTAGAGGGCCTAGAGCATCTGATACCACATGATGTGCATGTATGTGTGCATGTGCATGTTTCATTTCCTTTTTTAAATTATTTTTAAATCTTAGTTTTAGTTCATGTAATATATATATTGTAGATGGACATGCCTCATGTTACTTTGAGCCTCGGTCCAGATCATGTATGTCATCGTGAATCTATGGATGATTCTACTGGCAGTGGACATGTGAGTTTTAAATTTTTATATATAGACATGTATATGTACATGCATATGTATGGATAGATCTAGATAGATAAATTTAAAAATACATGTACATTCTTAAAAATAACTTTCATACAATTTATAATATATTATATGTATTTAACACACTTTATACACAATTTTATCTATAGGGCTCAACACATCTTTCAGAGTAGGGTTCTCATTCAAATGATCATTCGACTAGGAGTTGATATTCATATTAGTCTGCTCTAGATTTATGAGTTGTTCATGTTCATTATATATGACTTGGGATACATATTTTATGACTTAGGCTACATGTTTTATGTTTTATGACTCGGGCTACATGTTTTATGCTTTATGACTTGGGCTACATGTTTTATGTTTATTTTATGTTCATTATATATGACTTGAGCTATAGTTTTAAGATTTTTTATATATTGTTATAGGTACATTAGATTATGATTATGATTGTCATGTGGAAAATCATGGTTTAATAATGAGTTTTGTGGTTTTTATAACATAGACAACTAGATGATATAATCTATAATTTATTCATTATAAAAATATATGGATTAAAGATCTTAAAAATTTCATATGGCATTGGGTTAACCATTATGACTTATTCAAGGGAATCAAAACTGGACATCTATTAGAAATATTCCATTTGGGATATATGACATAGAAAATATAATTAATGCACAAAAAAAATTCCAATAAAGTCAAGACAACCTAGATCATGAGCTCGAATTGATAGAGCTCTTAGGTAACTATCTGGAAACCCTTTCCATGATAATAGTGTTAACACTATATCCTAGATTTCCCTATTGTTTGTACTCTTTAGTATTTTGGTGCTCTTATTACAATAATTAATTCAAGTGTCTTTAATGGGCCCTATTATATCCATTTATAGATGATTGTTAATAATGTGTTGTTTTTTACCATTGAGAAAAAAAATAATGGTCATTCACTATAGTAAAAAATTTGAATCCTTCCATGATAACAATATTTTAATATGTTGAAGCTCTATATTTTAGTCTCCAATGAATTTTTTTTAATTTTTTTTGAACTATATTATTTGTGGATAGTGGCATAATTGACATATTTTTTTATCTATAGTTATCTACTACTAGAGGCGTGAGATGTAGATTGGGTATTCATATTTTTTGCAATCACTCATTTTATTCCACACTAAAATTATTATGGTGCTAGTGCTCATTTTGGATCAAATTTGTATGTGTATCTCTATATGGCTTTCTTTATTTCCCAATTTTTATCACTCTTTATTATACAAATATCAAACCTATATGAAATTCTCTATTTTTTATTTTATACCTTATGTTATAAATTTTGAATATAATATCCTAGAAAGGTTTTAAGAGTTATGCTTGTGGGGATTTTGAGTGCATATGTAATTGTATGTAAACTTGAAGGAACTCATCTTAGGGACTATAAACTATTTTCATGGTATTCATTATATATGTGATTTATTGTTATTTTCTAATAGATTTTTTCAAGTATGGTATTATATTGAACTAGAAAACTATGTTATTTATGAGATATATTTGTGGTGCTAGTTTTCCTATGATATGGGTTCTTTTAAATTTATCTTGTCGTTAGTGCTAATATTGAATCATCTACTATCATACCCATTTATATCCTACTCACTAATTATAACTACCTAAGATACCCACATGCCATATGATGTACTAAAACTCTATACTATTCATCTACAACTATCTCACCTATTATTAACCCTCTTACTATTAAAATTACTAAATCCATTATTAAGGTATTTATTTATACAAATTTAAGATGATTCTCATAGATGATTTTCACCTCAATATCTTTGTATATTTTATGTATTTACAGATATTGAAAAATAATAATTTCAAAATTCAAATAAATATTATTATTTAAATATGGTTCACCAAGTAAAAATGATTCGTACCCTTTAAATTATCAATTTATCCAAGCAACCTTTTGAAGGGTAATGACAAAAAGGAAAATGTTCATCAATTTAATAATTCATGTAAATTTACTTTATTTAAATCAAATTCTCTTATGACTCTTACTAATCTTCAAAAATACATTAAAATGTTTATCAAATATTGTTGAATATTAAATTAATAAATCTTTCTCATATTTTTCATTTGAATCCCAATAAACTAGAACTAAAACATAAAATAACTGATAATTTTATGATATTTATCATGTTAAGTGTCATTATATACTATCATAAAGTTGTACAAGAAAGGTACACATGAGGGAAATACCATCTAAACATATTGAAGATATAAATAAATAAACATGCTCTTTTGGGGACCATTGAAACTAACAATAAGTTTTCTTCTACTCCCACCATCACTCTTCCAATGACTTTTTTTATGAAAATTAGATACTATAGAATACTCATTATGGACCAATAAATTTATTATAGAAAATATCCATTGTTTTAATACTCATAAATATTCTTTAAGTTAAAAGCCCTAATATGTACCCCATCAAAAGTAATACAAGTACAAAAGAACTAGATTCTTTAAAGGCTCTATTTAATTTCTAATTAAAGGACAATAAAATAATCTTTTCACCATTAAATAGATATTCATATTAAATAGATATAAACTTTGCAATTTTTGTAACAAGGTTTGCACATTATGTACATAACATAAAATTAAGCATTGAATTCTTGAATCAATTTATAATAACTTTTCTAGCTGTAAGTGGAGATGAAATTTCAAATGAAATTATTTAGATTCTTTAACAAGTACTTGAATTCCATGGAACAAATATATAATTGGAAATATCTACTCAATTTAAGGTTCTCAATGTGTTCTGGCCACTAATTTGTGTCAAACCAAATTTAAAACACTTGTCATCAACATATATTATAAGTAACTAAAACAATCCAGAGTTCAAACAAGTTACTATATGTTCTCATCTTGAACATGTATGTACATGTACAAGTGAACTTGAAAATCATGGATATAATCTAAGTCAAACATTCTGGTTCAACCCGCTCTTGAATAACATGTTTTTTTTTTTTTTATGGTCATCACTATCTAGTTTCCATTTTTTTCATCCACGTGCATGTGGAATTGCATGAAAATGTAGGGCAGTAGCAATTATTAGGTGACTATATTGATATAACTTGTTATCAACTTGATAGTTAGCAAAATGAATCCCATGTTGAATAACTTTGACTTTTTCTAGATATATCTCTTGCAGTAAAATAGAACCTGCACAATAAACATGAACCTGAGGTAAGGCATGTGCATGTGTAACACATTTTCATGCTCAATGTTTGTACAATATATATTTAATGTTTTTAAGCTAATGTACACAATGTATATACATAGTTTTAAATTCAAACTCACTTGTGGGAAATAATATTCCATTGATTGTTTCAGGTTGTGCTAGCTTATTCATCTCTTCTATGGAATGTAGTAAATAATACCTAACACCTTCTATGTTTCTAGGCTTTGCTATGACTGCAAAAACATCTCCTATACACCAAATTTACACAATAAAATTCTAAAAAATATAGAATTATCTCTAGACTTTAAAGATCATAAATTTTATACAATATTTAAATTATTGAAAACTTACACATGTGCCTTTTCTAACCAATCCTGAAATATGGTCATAATCAATTGAAATCACAGGAATGCCTTGAAATATTTCATCCTCATTTTTATCGTATGTGCCTAAAATGAATAGTGGCACCATATCCCATTTACTAACATATTCAACTTCTTGGTTGTTGCGTGCATAAGAGTTTCCCTCAATGCACTTAGTGCAGAAACAAGAGTAATCCCTCATGTATAATGTCCATCTAGGGTGACTATCTAAACTCATAACACAATGCAAAGATCTTCTTTTGTCTACCCTCTTGCATCCATGCATCGATCTTCTATCCAAACCTAGATACATGTACTTACAAAAAACCTATGTGAACAAACATGTGTATATATATTTTAAATTAAAATAAATTTACTATTTTTGAAAATGTAATTTATACATATCTGATATCTCCCAAAACACTCTATGTGAAATGTTTTAGTTTGTTCTTGAAGATGTGCTGACCTCATTTGATGAAAAGTGTTTCTTACACCATTCAACAACATCATTTGCATCGTCTATATGATCTTCTGAATAACTCATTTGATTCTCTCTTAAAACACATTTGGTGCAAGCTCTTGTGCATGCTCACCCTTTCCATGCCCACTCTTAAAGAACTCCAAAAATGTGGTATGTTGTAAATTTTATGATATCTAGATAGTGCATAAAATGGTCATGATGATTTGAATTGTGTCGCACATCCATTTGACCTTACAAAATATTTTTCAAATTTTACACTCCTATTTCTCAAATTCTTAGAAAATATTTTGTAAAAAAATGTTGTACAAAAAGTGTTTCATGCTCTTTATCATCAAAAATATAAAATTGATATTATTTATTGATGTCTCATTGTTCATCTATACTCTCAACACCATCCAATTCCAATCGTGCATGTCGCTAACACACATGAACCATAATAGTGATCTACTTTGAAAAGTAATATTATGATTGAATCTCTTTTTGATGTACAAAAGAGTAATTTTTTGCAAAGTCAACAAATGATAGAACTGTTCCAAGTGGGAAAGTATCTCTTAATTTTTTTAAAATTTGTGCTTGCCACTTAACATAAAAGGAATGTTGTATGTATGGTTGTATCAATTTTTGAAAATCTTCCATAAATTTCCCAATAGGTATATCCTCTTCTACATAGTTTAACCTTGTGGATTCTTTCCCAAAATTTGTTTGAAAATTTACATACTTGTAACTCTTGAAATTTTTTGTCTTTGGTAGGTCAGCATCTTTTTTTGTTGAAGGAAAGTTAGCCAAATTTCAACATGTTTCACAAAGTTCTTTTATGTATTTTATTTGAGGTCCATTTTCATTATCACATAACAGATCCTTTATGAACAAGCCTACCTGTTTAGGAGGTGCCTTTTGAAAACCATATATTTCTTCTCTCATATTTTGAAACACCTAATAGTAGAGATTAAAATCAATATGATAACGACAACAAAAACTTTCAAAAAACTTGTTTATCCTCACATAATATGGCTTTAACCTTTCAAACATTGTATTCCCAATCTTTATATGAGGATACATATTACAAAATTTCATATACATCTCAAGTTGTGTTATGTCTAGCCAATTCTTAATATGTTCTTCATAAATACCAGGTTCACTCTTGTGCCTCATTACATCTCTAGTATTTGATGACGGATGGGTTTGATCATTCAAAAAACTTGATATCAAGTTCCTAATAGCATCTTCAATCCTATTAGGATGGGGAGCTCTACACATAATTGCGCAATTTCCTTCAGAACTATCATCCAAAACCTTTTTCTTTTTCTCATATTTTATTAGTGTGGTTCTACTATAACCAAATTGAGTGGAAAGTGTTGACACTTTTCTTTTTCTTGATATTTCTTTATTTAAAACAGATGTCAAAATCACCTTTCTTGCAATGGCCTTATCCACTGATCAAGATCCTTTCCCAATGGAATCTAAGACCTTTTTAACATTTTCAACAATATCTTTTTGTAGTCTCATGTGTTTCCTCTTATTCGATGCAGAATTTACACCCAACAATTGTAATGACTCTTTCATCTCATTACGAAGAAGTAAAAGTGATAAAAATTGGGTTTTTCAAGTGTTTCAATATGATTGAAATGATCATGGATTATTCTATTTATAGATTTATTCATTGACCTCTTACTCCTATTTTTAGGTTGGTTGGCATAAAATTTCAGTTTCTTCATATCTATTTCAAGTAAATGATCTAAAATTCTATAATAAATTTGTTTCCCTACCTTTTCAGCTACTTTTATATGCTCATCCATTGGTGTAGAAGGAAGTGATCCTAACCCCTCTCCAACATGCATTGTTTGAACTCAGGCCTCCTCCCTATCTTCAAGGTCTATATTTTCTTCAACTGATTCATTTGGTTCAATATCTAGATTTGACTCGACTTCTGCGTGAGAACTTCCTTCTTTTTGAGCCATTTCTACATGTCATTAAATATTATGCAAAGAAAGTGAGAGATGATGATATATAAGTGGAGTTAAAAATATGAAATCAAAGATTATTGAACTTAAGAATTCCATGGAAAAAATGCATTTGAAAATAGATGTTAAACAATTATCAGGCTCTAAATGAATAATAGAGGATAAGGGTGATAAGTGGACACTTGAACTGTGGATTAATGGCATGGATTGTGTTAGGAAACTCTTGATGGTGAAGTTAGGTGGATGGAGGATTAATATTATGCAAGGGTTAGGTGAGATGATCTTGATATGAAAGGGGTTGTACATGCAAGAATCAGGTTGAATGATATATATCTATGCAAGGACTATGTGATGTGATGTATGTATGCAAGATTGGGAATATATAAGGGCTAGGATACAATGAAAAGGATATGATTCTAAGATGGGATATGAAAATGGTATGATATGATGTGATAAGCTGAGAATGCAAGAGCTGAAATGTAACTCTATATCCAAATTTGGTTATGATGCAAGGCTTGACTTGTGTTATGATGGATAAACACAAGGGACCAATTATCAAGAGAGGGTATGTAGGAGATGATGGACTCCAAAAGGATTTTCCTACTCAAGGATAATGGAATGTTCCATAACTCAAGGATGATAAACATTAAGTGATGTGGGTGATAGATAGCCAATGGGTTGATTTTGAGACCTAGGAAGAGTAGTGGAAGTGCAAGCTAAGGGTTCTATTTGATCAATGATTAATATGTAAAGGAATAAATTCATGGAACATGCAAAGGTTAGGTGAGATGATCTTGATATCCAAGGAGTTTTACATGCAACAATTAGTTTCAATGATATATATGTATGCAAGGACTATGTGATGTGATCTATGTATGCAAGACTGGGAATATGTAAGGACTAGGATGCAATGAAAAGGATATGATTCTAATATGGGATATGAAAATGGTATGATATTATGTGATAAGCTAAGGATGCAAGAGCTCAAATGCAACTCTAGGTCCAAATTTTGTTACGATGCAAAGCTTGACTTGTGCTATGATGGATAAACACAAGGGACCAATGATCAAGAGAGGGTATCGAGGACATGATGGACTCCAAAATTATTTCCCTACTCAAGGATAATGGTATGTTCCCTAACTAAAGTCCATGATAAACCTTAAGTGATGTGGGTGATAGATAGCCAATGGGTTGTCTTTGAGACCTAGGAAGAGTAGTGGAAGTGAAAGCTAAGTGTTCTATTTGATCAATGATGAATATGCAAAGGACTAAATTCATGGAAAATGAAAATGTTAGGTGAGATGATCTTGATATGCAAGGGGTTGTAAATGCAATAATTAGGTGGAATGATATATATGTATGCAAGGACTATGTGATGTGATCTATGTATGTGTGATCTATGTATGAAATATTAGGAATATGTAAGGAATAGGATGAAAGGGCTACGAATATGCAAGGACTATGGGATGGAAAGACTATGTGGAATGCAAGGGTTTAAAACTCAATACTAAAGGATGATGGCCCCAATAAGTCTAAGTGATAAGTTCATGTTGTATGTTTTGGGATTTTGTAAGGTTTAAGTTGTTGCCAAGTACTAGGTTTGATATTTGTTTGAGGTCTATTTCTAAACACACACGCAAGAAATAGTAGAAAAAACGTTTAATTTTAACAATACAAGCACAAATCATAAGTTTGGCAAGGACTATATTCATTGGATTCCATGTGGGTGTCCCCATGGTGCAGGAGCACTTGTTTGATTTATTGACTCCATGAGGCCATTTGTAAATAGTTTCTCTATTTTATGTATTGGGTATTATAATAAGGTTTATCAAACCATTTTATAGGTTTTCAAGTCTTAGGAAGTCATATTTTAAGTCATTTGTCAAATAATGTTTAAAGTTGTTCCATATTGTAAAAATTGTAAAAGTTGCTCAAGAAAGTTGTTAAGCAACTTGTCAAAAGTGTCATTAAGGTGTTTTGTCAACAAACTAACTAAAAGGTGGTTGAAAATAGTTGGTTTTGGTTGTAAATGTATAAGTACACCCTCCAAAACTCAAATTGGGGAGGTTGGAGACATTATTTGTGAAGTTTGATAAATGGCAACCTCAAGTTTGGTGTGCATTTTATGATTTCTACATTGTTTTTAGGTTGAAGTTGTGATTTGTACGAACTATTATGGATTCAAATAATAGAGTATCATATATGGATGGAAAGGTATCTATTTCTAGTTTCCAATTATTTTTGTCTCATTGAATTTTATTGAGTTTTGTGGAAGATATGACTATTTTGGTGAGGGCAGGTTTGAACACTTCCTAGGGTTTGCAGTTTTGGGAAAAATACAATAACTTTATTTTCAACCATTGGATCTTTATAAAAATTGGAATGATTACACTGTGATCTAGAATGCACTTAATCATTATTTGAGATGAATAATTTCATGAAAGTTTTCAAGTGAATGGAATGTTGAGTTGTGAGTCCTCTTTGCTCTGCATCACCCTAGCTGTACTTATTCTTAAGAGGTGACTTAGAAGCTTGGCCATAGTGGCTCCCCCAACATGACACTCACTTCTCAGTTCAACCAATCTTTGAGCCCTCGTGAATCTCCCATGACAGACTCTTCACCTCTACTAAGAACTGGAAGAATGTGGATGCCTTGGAAACAACCGTTTTTGCACTAACGAATAGAAGGGATTTTGGATTTCTAAAACAAGAGGGTTCTAGTGAATACTTGGGGACATGGCACCTCACGAGCATACAACAAGCCACTTAAGGTTGTAACCACTCTACAAGGGGCTCTTAAACCTTTAAAAGGAAAGGTAGGTACCCATTTTTAAATGGCACTACATGGCTAAGGCCTACATACCATGAGGACTTGACAATTTAGTCCCATCCTTTCATATATTGGCCCAATCGAAAAAAATGGTTGGAATCATTCCATCTTGTGAGGCAAGCCTCTCTAAGGTATTAAACACATACAAAGATGATGGGTCTAGTTTATTATCACCAAGTTCACACAAGGTGAGAGCATACTCCCTACCATCTCAAGCATAACAAACAATGTTCATTCATTGAAATGTGTTCTAAGCTAAAAGATAGTCGGTTTCAAAATAAAGTCTTCAATCAATTATCCTGCCCCAAATTAGTTAGTAGTTCCAATTTTTAGTCTTTGACAAGATGTCCCGAAGTAAAAATATGCAAGAGTAGTGTGTAGTATAATGTGGAGTGTGGTGGGAAAAATGAGAGGAAAACCTCCTTAAATAGATGTTTTTGATGATGGATAGATTGAGAGAAATGAATGTGGGACAAAATATTTTCAAAAAGGAGATTTTAAAATGCCACATTGCGTAGTAAAATGGGATGCATGTAAGTGAAAATGATAAAATGAAAACAAATGCATGGTGAATGATTAAATGAAGTGACTAAATACATTTCTAAATTTGAATTAAAACTATTTAATAATGGTTTATTGTGGATTTAATGGAATATGGGTTATATAAATGACTTATGTAACATTGATTTTAATGTTTTAAACATGACGATTTATGAAAATACAATGAAAATGATTGTCGAAATGATATCATGATTAATCATTTAAAATAGTTTATGAGTGATTAATTATGAATGATCATGAAATTTTTATGATTTATTATGCACTATGAATGGTAATGAGATGGTAATTATTTATTCTTTTAATGATATAATAATTTAATGATTCATGCAAATAAAATGATTAATATTAATTATTTTATTATGAAACGATATTTGATGGTTACAATAATGTATTTATCACATGATAATGAACTATTATACATTTTTATGGAAATGGATGTGAATAATAATGCAAATGGACGTGAACGATAACACAAACAAACATGAATGATAATGCAAACAAACATGAACGATAATGCAAACATACATGAACGATATTGCAAATGATAATGCGATAAATGCAAGGAAAAATTTGAGTGTCTACAGTTTCTTGGCTTTCACATGTTTACATGGTAGTTTTATTTGTGATACTCTTCATGAGCTCACTATATATATATATCTAAAAACTTTCCACCTATATTTATGTTCTTTTTTATTGAATATTTTATAGATATTATAAACTCAAATGATGTTACAAAATATTTCCAATGCATATTTTATACATTTATATTTTTAAAGATTTTTACTAATGTTTAAATTTTCATTTTGTTATTTTGAGACACCCTAAAATCTATACTTGATAATCACAAGAATGCCTTGGAACTGATGGAGGAAATTGAGGGGGTTTCTTTATGTATTTCATTCAACATAAAATTTACCATGCATAACTTATTGACTTAGAGATGTGTGTTTGGATGTGTCGACAGATTCAAATTTTCTAATAATTAAAGACTGATTCAACATAAATGAAAATAAAAGTGATTTAATTTTGAACTCAAATTGCTAAAAAATTCAAGAAACTTGCCCCCTTCCATCTTATAGATAAATGATTCATTAAATTAAAACCACCCCAAATCAACAAAAATACACTCACACAATAATTATATCCAATTACATGAAGAAAATAACACACATTGCTCATGACTATTATTCATCAAAAATATGACTTTTACAACATGATAGCACTATTATATTTTCATGTTTTAATGAAATTAAATTTGTGCATGCTAGTGACTAAGCTTTAGACTTGTTACTATCAAACTATAATTCAATCATGTTATAACATCAAAATGTTATGGTTTCCATAAAAAATTAGCATGTTATTAGATAGTGTCGTAAGTATATGAGCCTCTTTATACCTAATTAGATAGTTGATCTATTATTTAAATATTTTTATTTTTCTTCTAAGGTATCCCATTACAAGAGATCGTTAGGATTTGTGTCTCAGCCTTTAGTCCCTATATTAATAGCACAAAATCTAATTTTCAAGTTATAAAACAACAAATATAAATAAATTTCAACACTCAAATAATTTAATTTTTGGCTTGGAACATGTTAGAACATACATTAAGGAGAACAAGGGGTAATCCCACAATAATTGGTTACACTTTTCGGCCAAACTTGACATTGAAATCAACATTTTTCACCAGATCTTCACTTCCGTACGCCTATAGAAGTTAAACCATTAAGAATTTGAAGATGAAGCAAACTAGTGATTTGTGATATTTTTTGTTGAGAATCTAATTATATATATTTTAAAATTAAAAAGTAAATTGTGAATTATTTTATGTAGTTTTTATTAACTTATTATTTTTACTAAACATCATTTTCAAAAATTGATGCTTACTTTCAACTGTATAACTTTTTTTATAGAAATCATGCAATTTTAATTTTTAAAATACAATTTTTTCACACCATTATCTAGTGGATGGATATTTTTTCATAATTTTTTGTTGCATATACATTTTTTAATTAATTTTCTAATTCAAAGTAATTATAATTTGGATATATTATACTTTCAGCTGCATAACTTTTTTTGTATTCATTTGAATTAACTTATTATTTTTTTGTTTGAATAAGGAAATCAATAGCTAGTGTACATGCATTTTTAAGAATTTTTTTTCTCTCTTTTCCTATTTTTCCGTATGTGTGAAATAAAGACCTCGATGTTCATTGAAAAACCTACATTCACAAGAAATAAAAAATAAATATAATAATAAAATTAAATACATTTAAATTTATACTCTTTGAGAAGCTTATAATAAGGACTACATGTTTGCAAAAAATATTTTTAAATAAATTAATTTGATCCCCTAAAAGGTAAATCAAAAGTGATTTTTTATCAGCATTTTGATAGGTGTAGAGGAGACTCCATTAAAAGTATGGTTTAAAACTAGCAGATTTCTATCCAAGGGGGATTGATATAAATGGGTTTGATCAAACCCTCTTCAATTAAAACACTCAAAATGGAACCTTTTTAAGGCTTAAATCATTATATTTTCTAAAAATATGTGATTTCAGCAAAAATCAGGATGTCCCAAAAAGTGTAACCCATTATTGTGGCAGCACCCCAAGATAGTTACAAGAAAATGCATCTCTTTCACATCTTAATATTTTTAAATGGGCACAATCATATAGAAATCATTTTTATGGAAGAAAAATATATTAATAAACTTCGGAGTAGATGTTAAAATTATCTTAAAATAAATTGGGAGGAGCTTGGGAAACAAAATTTACATGATACTCCCTATGACATGGTACTAGATGAGGGAGCATGCAAAATTTTCATTAGCACATGGTAGAATATAAAGGTCAACCTCTTGGGTTTAAAGGAAAAATAAATTTTGAGGTGTTTCAGATTCAAAAGGACTCTTTGGTGCTTTTAAATTTTTTCTTAATCTCAAATTAGTTCATGTAGAATGTAATGAAATCTTTGACTCCCAAAAAGAAGAATTGACATTTTATATGGAGGGATAGATAGTGCATATATCATTGAATATGAATATGGAATAAGATTATGACAAGGAGATAAAAAAAGAAAGAGATGTAGAAGAAGATGATGTATTTAGATGGCTATATTCATTGAGGAAGTTGCCTAAGATTGATACAAAGGGAGATACCAAGATAGAGGGGGAAATACTAGTGAAAGATGGTGATTATAACATAGATATAATTGATGATGCACAATTGGATGAAATAAATATAAGGATAAAGGAGGACATAAACATAGATAGATACAATATTAGGTGCTACAAAAAAATAAAAATATAGAGAATATATTGTAGATCAAAACTAGTAGAGAATTTAGTATAAGGATTCATAAAAGATTAGTAGTAGGCACCACAAATATGTTTACAATTGATATGGAGATTAGATAGAGTACTACAAATTTAGAAACATATTTTATGAGCTAGGAGATATATGGAATATTATTAATAGAATGCAAAAAAGGGTGGGGCGCTACATATTGGTTGTTACCAAGTAAGGAAGGAAGATGAACGTCCTACGATGAAAATGTGTATATCAAGAAGGAGACAATAGTAGAGAATGAAAAAGGGTTTCTAAGAGAAATTGAAGAAGAATGCACATCAGCTCATGTAACAATAATAAATACATTCAAGATAATCTAAATATGAAGGAACAATAAATTGTGATGATGTAAAATAAAAAAACAAAGGATGTGCAAGAAAGGATAGATGGTGATAAAAAGGAAGGTTGTAGCATAGAAGAACAATATAGAGTTGTGATAAAGTATCATGGATTTAATGAAGAAAATTTGAAAGTAAGAATGTATAAAGATGAACCATTGATGCTACAAATAATTATTTATGAAGAAAGAGAGGAAATTGAGAGTAATGCAGTACTATGAAATCTAGTGATAACTTGCAAATTTTAGTTTTATAAAACACATTGAGGATGTGCATTTGAGTTTTCATTTTCATAAAATTGGAATGAGGAACCTTCAATTTTCTTATATATCAATTATTTGATGCATTTTTTCTTCCTACTAGATTAATTTTTTGATGAACCCATTATTCTAAGTAAATAAATTTACCCATATTTGATGAGAAAGAGAGGAAATAAACACATACCTTGTTTCCTTCTATGATAATTTGCCAAGTTTTGTTTGTGCATATTTTCTTCTTTTTATTTTGAAATTTTTTGTTGAGCCTTATTTTTATTTTTTCTTTTTGTCCCATTTTCTTCTTCAAATTAAAAATGATTCAAAACAAATTCTCCTTCAAAATGCAAAAAATATGTGACAAAAGAATTATCAAAAAATCGCAATAGTCACCTCATAGATAATAATAAATGCAACAATAAGAAAAAATATTTATAACTTTCCCAAAAGCACAAGGTTCACCTATAAATTTCCCTTTTCACAGACTGGGCTCGGAAAAACTCAAAGAAACCCTGAAAAAGTGGTTTTAGTTTTGTATGTATATAGCAGGGGTTTGATCGAACCCCCCTAACCATAAATTTACGTATTATTTTAAAAGGGTTCGAATGAACCTATGTTCATTTGAACCCATGTTGGATTGAACATTATTTTTGGGTTCATTCAAACAGGGGTTTGAGCGAACCCCTCATTTCCCCTATCTCTCAACAAGTTAGTAATTTTTTGTAAAAATTTATCTTTTGAAGCTCAATTTGAGGATGAAAATGGAGAAAAATTCAGAAACCCAACTAGATAATAATAGTCCTTGGAATGAGCTATCCATCAAATATAAGGTTAATATGGTTTTCTTTTATTATTTAATTTATTTTTTAGTTTTATTAAACATAGGTTTTTATTTGAAAATTAAGCTCTTTGTTCTACACATGTGGAAAAATAATAGGTTATCAAAATAAAATTTTGAAAAATATATTATGCTTGGGTATTGATGTCCTTGATTCATCAAAAAAAAAATTGAATTTCGATACATACGTAGAAACTTATGTTGTATACAATCCACCTATGTGTGAATTGTATTTAGTTTGACTTCGAAACTTGATTAAGGGAAAAATATTTATTAAAACATTATGAAACCAAATGGAAGTGCTAGATATCATAGTTACAAATATAAATTAAAAAAAAAAAAAGGAATTTTATCCTTCATACAAAAAAAATTATGTTGTATACAGTGAGCGTCACTCCTTAAAAATGTTGTTTTATTTTAAAAGCTATTTTTTGAAGGAGATGTAAAAAGGAGTGCAATCTGATTTCAAAAAATTTGAAAAAAATATATTTTGAATCTACAGAAAAAATGTCACAAATCACTATTTTGCATCATCTTCAAATTCCTCACATTTTAGCCACTATAGGAGCCCAAAAGTGAAGATTTAGTTTAAAAAAATCAGTTCAGTGTCCAGTTTGCCCAAAAATTGTAAACCAGTATTGTGGGATCACCCACATGCAAACTTTTCCTTGGGAGGAGCAGATGATGTCTCATAAACTCCTAACATGCATTTCAAAGCTTCCTCATCTTCAAAGTACTCCCATGATGGGGGTAACTCCATGTCAATTAATTAAGGATGTTTCACTGTAAGGTTGAATTTTGGCTTGCACATGATAGTATTGATGTTTAATGATGGTCACTTTCTTCCTTACATAATTTTAGAAGGACAATATCCCAAACCAGTCTTTGTCTATTGTATGGTAGGTTCTATAGGGACTTGAATTCCTTTTCTTTTTGTCCACACCCTTTACCATTGTAACCTAATTTCTTCACAAGTTCATAAACTCTTCTGTAAAGTTGTTCCATTTCTTTCAGATTTTGTGGTTGTTGGTAGTCTATCTAATCAAATTTTTTAATATAACTTGTATCTTCTTCAAGAGTGGTTGAGTTAGATGTTTTTGATTATTCTTCTAAGTGTTGAGTTGACATTACTGTTGGTTCTTTTTTTATTTTCATCTTCTTTTCTTGTGATTATGTATTCTCTGATAAATGAGGGTGTGAAATCCAAGGAACCCCACTCATCATCCAATACTTTGAACATTGTTTCCCTTTCTTTTTTATCTTCATTTAAATGTACTACATTAGATGTGGGAATTAATGTGTTGAGATGAATTGTAGTTTCCTTTTCCACTTGTAGGAAAATTTTAGGCTTAGGGTCCATTTCAACTTGGTATACCTTGAGTCATGAACATACTTCATAATATGATGAAGATTCAAAGGCACCACTTGCATCTCATGAATCCATGGTCTTCACAAAATAATATTGTACGAAAGGTCATGAGTCATAACATAAATAGGAGTTTGTAGGGTAACCCTTTTGACTATTATAGGTAAATTAATTACATCGAGTAGTTGCCTTCCTATTTTATCAAATCCTCGAATGGATAAGGAGTCAGGTTGCATTGTTGATTTATCTCCTTGTAACTTATCTAAGAGTTTCACACTACACACATTAAGGGAAGAACCATTATCAACCATGATCATTTTTATGCCTATTCTATTGAATTGAGAAATGATCATAAAGGCCTCATTTTTTTGTTTTAATGCCAAAGGGGGCAGGTCATGTTGATGAAATGTTATGTCAACATTAACTGCATTCAATGCTTGTATAAGAGCTGCCACATCATTTTCATTTGTACTAGGAAGAACCACTACTTGTTGTAAAGTTGTTTGAAGCATGTTATGATAGTTTGGGGAATTATGAATTAAATCCCAAAAGGATATCTTTGTAGGAGTATTCTTAAGTTGTTCAACGATATTATACTCCTTTCCACTATGTGAAGTTAAACTAGGAGCACTAGGTAGGGTGTGATTGGGTAAAGGTAAGGGTGTCAGGGTTGGTTGGTGTGGTTGTGGGTTGTTTCTAGTATTATATGTATGAGTAATAGTATTATGAATTGATTGATGCAATAGATTATTCTAAGGTGAATAAAGATTAAACTCAGGTTGTGGTTTATACGAAGGTGGGTAAAGGATAAGTTCAGGTTGGATTACGTTTACTTCTCTTGTTTTTGGTTTCTCATGAAAAGACTTAGTGGATGGGCACTATGAGATGAAATCCTCAAGGGTTTCATCTAACATATCAAATTCATCGCTACTAAAAGGATTTAGGGTTAATTTAAATTTGTTTGGTTTGTGTTTTTCATGACAAGCTTTAGTGGATGGTCCTAGTGAAAGGAAGTCCACAATGGCTTCATCTAACATGTCTAGGTCATCACTACTAAAGGGATTGGATGATATGATTTTCCTAAATTTAAGCATTTCTTTGATTGTGTCTTTTGATGTTTTCATTTTTTTTTTCATTTTCCAATGAATCTAATCTAAAGGAACTAGGAACTAATACTGAAAATGAAAATTGCAAAAATCTAATGCTATCCATAATTTCCATGAATATGAATTATGCTAATTCTAATGATCACAATGTAACAAAAGGTAACCAAACTGAAACAAAAAAGTAATAGAACCAAGCAAAAGCCTAAAAATTGGAAATTTAATTCTATAAACAACTAAAATTTTGCACTCAGACTGATTTGCCCAAGGTGGCGAATGAGTCAAAGTAAGGGTTTTTTTCAAAATTTTGAGAATTTTTTGGTTGATTTTTGTGTTTTCAATCTTGTATGAGCTAGATCTAGGATGAAAATGAAAAATTTTATGGATTTTTAATGAAGTTATGTGCAATAATGCAAAGATTGAAACCCTAGAATGCAAATTAATCAATGCAAAACCTAATGGAATTTTAATGCAACCTAAATCTAGGATTTAAATGCACTCCAAATCAAAATTATGATGCTCTAAATGCTAGTTCACCAAAATGAAATGAAGAAAATAGTAGGCTCTATTTTCGCTTCTAGGATTTTAGACATAAAAGGAGAGGCTATTTTCTATATTTCACTCAAGATCAACCTTTGAGATTCCAATGCAAAGGAGATTGAAATTTGAAAAAGGGTGTGTTCTAGGGGATGGAATTATGTAAATGAGGGGTTCACCACCAAGTTTAGAATGGGAAAAACAATGCAATGAAGGATGAAATAAAAAACCCTAGCTTGATGCAATGCTTTAATGAATAACCTAGAAATGCAAATAAAATGTAACATAAAGTTGCTAAACTAGAAATGTGCACCTAGAAACCTCCAAAGGACTAGAAATAGCTATGAACTTCTAGAAATGCTAACTTTTTGACCAAATAGGACTCATTCGTCAACTTGGGTGAATTAGTCCTAGTTCCAAATTTTTGTGTGAAAGTTTATTTCAGGGAAAAGGGTATCAAAATATACAACTTAATCTAATAGATGGTAGCAGTGGGACTCATCCACCACTCTTGGTGAATCAATCCAGTTTAGCCTTTTCAAGATTTAAATATTTTAATCTATACCTTAGCACCTAGCCTTCTCTTTCAACTTGAATTTTCGGTCCGAAGTTGTAAAAATTACCTTCAAAATAAAATTTGGCTTAATTTGGTAATGGGGGGTTGCCTTGGTCAAAACCCTAGTTCGTAATTAAACATTGAAAAAGATAATTGTACATGGAAAACCTAACCTTAAGTGTGTCTAAGATTAGGAAATTTGAAACATGATGCAATCCTATTCTAATATGAGAGAATATGGCGCAAGAATAGAAATGAAGAGATGAATGATTCACTTGTGATGATCTTCAATCATCCCAAGTGAACCCTAGTGATGCTTGTGCCTTCCTTAGGTTGAATGTAGAGTGATAATGGAGGATGGAATCACTTAGGAAACAAGTCTTTAGGATTGTCTTGATGGCTTGTTGCATCTCCCCAACCTAGAATCCATCATGATTCACCATAGGCATCCATGATCAAACCTTTAAAATGCTAGATCTTGATTTAAAGTGAGCTTAAAGACCTGCAAATACACTTTAATGCTACTCCAAAGCTTCAACCTTACTTGATCTTGAAAATTGAGTTCTCTTGTGAGTACTTGATTGAAGACTTTTGATACTTGATGCTTGAAAATGTTTTCTTAATGTGCTTAAAGGTTGATAAAAATGAATTAGAAGCTTGCTTTTATAGGCATCAACACCTAATTAACCGTTATTTAGATCCCAAAGGTAGACATTCACCAAAACTTTGAATTAAATTGATGAATTCCACTCAAATTTGAAAAAGGCCCCAAAAGGGACTCATTCACCACCCTTGGTGAATGGGTCCCAGCTAAGCGGACTCATTCACCCAAGGTGGAAAATAAGACCCAACTTAAATTTTTGAGGTGGGTTTTTGAATCTTTTATGATTTTGACATATTTTAAATATTTTAAAGTGAAATGGGCCTCAAAATTCAAAAATAATGGATCGTAGGGGACTCTAGATGATGATTTTGAAGGATAATTAATGCAAGGGTACGAAAATAGGTCCAAATTAAGTGTGAAATCATCTTTTTTTTTCAAGATTGCATATTTTCTATGCTACAAAAGGCATAGATTTTGAGGAGACTTTTTCTCTTGTGGCTAGGATGGAAGCTATCAAAATGTTTTTGGCATCTGGGGCACATAAAGATTTTAAAGTCTATCAAATTGATGTGAAGTATGTTTTTCTAAATGGTGAATTGGAAGAAGGTGTTTACATGGAACAATCAAAAGCTTTTCAGATATCATATCAACTAGATATGGTTTGTAAGTTGAAGAAGGCACTATATGGTTTGAAGCAAGCTCCTAGAGCTTGGTATGCAAGGTTATGCGGGTGCTTGATACATCAAGGATTCAGTAAAAACTCCACAGATTGTAATCTTTATTTTTAAATTAAGAAAGACAAAATATTGATAGTAGTTGTATATGTGGTTGATATTGTCTTTGGTGGAAATGAGGCTATGTGTAAGAATTTTTTTGAAGAAATGAAATAATTTGAGATGTCAATGTTTGGGGAGATGAATTTCTTTCTTGGGTTGCAGATCAATCAAACTAATAAAGGGATTTTCATTTCATAGTCTAAGTATGTCAAAGAGATGTTGAAGAAGTTTGGAATGGAAGAAACCAAACTGGTATGTACACATATGGTGACGAGTTTTAAATTGATAAAAGATGATGATTCACCTAAGTCTGATCAGAGCAACTATAGATCTATGATTGGTAGACCTCTGTATTTGACTGTTACTAGACCATATATCATGCATGCATTTTTTCTTGTTGCTATATTTCATGAAGATCCTAAATAAACACATGTTGCAACAGTGAAGAGAATATTCAGATATTTAAGAGGCACACTGGATTATGGTTTGAGGTATCCTAAGGATATTGATTTCACATTAAATGCTTATATAGATGCAGATTGGGTTGGTTGTGTTGATGACAAGAAAAGTACAAGTCGTGGTGCATTCTTTCTTGGATGTAGATTGGTGTCATGGTTGAGTAAGAAACAAGATCTAGTTTCTTTATCCCCTACATAGGCTGAGTATATTGTAGTAGCATCATGTTGTACATAGGTATTATGGATGAGGCAAAAATTGGAGGATATCAAAGTTGTATTTAGCGAACCTATATCTATCTTCTATGATAATACAATTGCAATAAAAATTTCAAAGAATTCAATGATTCATCTAGGGACAAATCATATATCTATCAAGTATCACTTTTTGAGAGAGAAGGATATGGAGAATGAAGTGACGATTGAGTATATTCCTACAAAGGATCAAATTTTTGATATATTTACTAAGGATATTTGTAAGGATACTTTTGCATATCTTTAAGAGAAGTTGGGGGTTATTTTCCCTCCTTTCTTGAACTAGATTCATATAGAGGTGCATCAGTCTAGTGGATCTATAGATCTATCTCTTTTTTGGACTTATGTTGGTGGTTACCTCTTAGGGGGAGTAGGTAGTGTCATGTGTTGTCATTGTGTTTCTGATTTAGTTGGGTATACTCCTAAGGGGGAGTATTCAAAGTAGGCAATCTTGCTTCAGTGTCAAATATGGAGAACAACGCAAAACATTTTGTCCTTTTCTATTGGTCAAAGGGGGAGAGAGAATTATGTGAAGAAAAGAGAGATCATCTACTTAGGGAGAGAGAATCATGCAAAACAAAGAGTGTTTAAAATTGTTGTGTGGTCTTTGGTGGCTTTTCACAACTTGTGTTTCCATCAATGACAGAGGGAGAGATTGTTACAATAATTATGGTGCTATAATTGATGTGAACATGAAGTATGTTGACTGGTGTTGTCATTGATATCAATTATGGGATGAAGATGTTGAGGATATTGAGAAAATTTTGGAAAAGAGGAAAACAAGTTGTGCATGTGTAGTTGAGACCTTGAGGAAGTGTTGTGAGTACATGGAGTTATTCATTTTTTAAAGATTCCAAAGATGAGTTGGACTGGCGTAATGAGATGAGATGATGTTTTTGGTACTTGGTTTCCAAGTGTTTTTGAGAAAATTCAGTAAACATAGTAAACTATGTTGTGTAAATGCTCATAATATGCTCTGATATTGTGCTCCACATTATTTCAGTGTTGATGCTATGGATGTGTCAATCTTATAGGTTATTTGAGGTTGATAAAGGTTGTTATATTCAAATTTTGGGTTTTTGGATCATTGTATAGTGTGAGATATTTTTGTAAGTGTGTGAACTAGTTGTTCAATGATGTTTTATGTGGTCTAGGAGAAAACTATTTTCTCCATATTTCTTCACTTGTTGGGTTTTGGTTGTGCAGATTTTAGAAGTTGCTTATAATTTTTTTTATCTTTTTGTATTCAATTTTTTACTTGATTTGGTGTAGTACAGTGAGAGTTTCATTTATCAATATGCAATTAAGGGTTATCAATTGATCTGAGTTAAAGTGTTTGTTGATGCAAGCTTGAATGAAGTTTTTGATGAATCTTATGTAGTTCATGGATTGTTCTGGATTGATTTCAAGTGGATTATGTTGTATGAAAATTTTTGCTTGATCTAAGGAAGTGTGTACTTAATGTCTTTGGTGTTTTGCATGGGTGTTGACCAACCTTGTATTTAACACTACATGCAAGGCTTATGGAAGCATGATGAAGTATTTTGGGATCTATTTGGGTCCTAATTACATATTTATTTAGGTTTACTTTCATTCCTATCCACTATGGGAATGTTTTTGATGCCAACCTATTTTGAATTTGAATATATAATAGCTAGTTGCTGACATTAGAGAAAGTTTTTGAGGTAGAGCTTGATATAAATATGTATGGTGTTGATGCAAGAGGGTATGAAAAGAGAAATAAGAAAGATAGATGCAATATTTATGTGAGTGATGTGTGTGATATGAATTTGATAAGAGCAATGCAAACTTCACGTTAGGGTTCCTGAAGGGAATGAGCTAAAGGCATCTAAAATATTTCACGTGAGACTGCAAAAGTGTGCAAGCAATTATGGTTGATTCCTTGTTGTATTATGAAGCTTTTTATCTATGTAACATTCTTCTCCTATCTTCTTATTTTATTTCTATGGTTTTGATCCTTTTTGGACAGTGTGTCATATTCTAGTTGTGAGCCTTTTTGGACAATTTGTCATATTTGGCAGTCAGCCCCTTTATACCATTTTTTCTATTACTTATATTGTGAGATAATACTTACCATGGTTTATCTCTCATTTTAAATATATTTAATTTGATTAATGTATTTATTTTTTTATTTTGTGAATGTAAAATTTTCGCCAAAAATCAAGCTTTCTATTCTACACATGCAAGAAAATAGTAGATTATCGAAAAAATATGAAAAATATGTTTAGTCTAGGTATTGATGTCCTTGATCTAGTAAAAAAATAAAATTTAATTTCCATAAATACAAAAACAATTATGGTTTTTACCGTCTCCTATGTCTAAATTGTAATTGGTTTGACTTCAAAACTTGATTAAGAAGAAAATATTTAATAAAACACTATGAAACCAAATGAAATTGCTAGATATCATAGTTACAAAGCTAAATTTGAAAAAAAAAAAGAATTTTATGCTTCATAGCAAAAACATTATGTTGTTTATGGTGACCATCACTCTTTAAAAATGGTGTTTACTGATAAAAACTAGTTTTTGAACGAGATGGAAAAAGAAATGGAATCTGATTAATATATATATATATATATATATATATATATATATATATATATATATATATATATATTTATTTTTAGAATCTACAAATAAAATTTCACATATCACTAGAATGCATCATCTTCAAATTCCTCATGGTTTTGTAGCTATAGGTGCCTGAAAGTGAAGATTTAGTTAAAAAAATTAGCTCAATGTCCAATTTGGTCAAAAATTGTAAACTAGTATTGTGGGATCACCCAACAGAATAAGATTTTAATGAATACTTGTGGATTTGATTACTATTGAGGGTTTTTGAAGGTTTAATTTTCTACAAGTTATTCACCCCCCTCCATTTTCTTGTTCATTTCAACAGTGAGGGTTCTTTTTCATCTTGATTTTCATTGACAAGATGCGGTTTTCTTTAAGTGGTTTATAGATTTTGACATCTTTGTTAGCCATGGAGGACTTTATAGCATTTGTTTGAGGTTTCATGATTTTTTATTTTACATGTGATCCTTGTTATGATAGGATTTTTATGTATTATTTCATGATTTACTCCTTATTGGCCATTAGAGTGTTGGCATGGTACAGGTACTTGATATTTTATTTGGATAATATGATATTATTTATGAGGAGGTGTGAGATCATGATGTCATGTGTATGTTAATGATTCCTAGGTTAGATACATGACTTTGATCTTCGTTAGTTCTCTTTGTATTGGGCACTTTGATCATTTTATTAAGAGATTCATGACTATTCTATGTTGCATTTGGAATTTGGCATGGATTGATTGATTACATGTACTCATAGATACTTGGAGACATGTGTTGAGATGGTTACTCATTGATGAGGTTTCAACTAGAAGTTTAAGTTGCCTAGACCTTTGTTAGACATGAGTTCAACATGAACCTATAAGGAGATTGTTCTAGAATTAGCCATAATGACTTCGATATCTTGGAGGAGCATTCTCATTCCCCACTCTTGTGTTGGATCTTGAGGTTTTGTTTCTGATATGTGGTTGTGATTGATCTCAACACTATTAGCATTAATGGATTGAAGGTTGTATATGTTGAGGATATTGAGAAAATTGTAATAAATATGTTGCAAGTAGTCTGTGAAGCTTTGAAGGTCAGAGTAATGGAAAGTTTTGTACGTTGATGTTCAAAAGATATGCATTAAAGGGTTTTTTGTAGAGACTATCTAGTATGTTTTCTAGAATTTTTAGTGGTGCGCATCAAGATTGAAGAAAGTTATGAAGTGTTGTGTTCCTACAGTTATTTTGTCACTGTAGTAGGTGTTTTTGAAGAATAAAATGCACTTTTGATGAATTGAGTTGCTGTGTAAGCTCCTGATATGTTTAGTGATGTTTCTATATCATGCTTAATCAATGTGGTACATCTGTGTTGACTGGTGTATTGGTGGTTGAAGAATTTTTTCCTTGGTGTGTTCGAGTTTTCTTGTTCTTGGCTGACATGGTGGTTGTAGCATGTCGCAAATCCTTGTGGATATATTTTTGAATGATTGGCATGTTCAAGGATTTTGAGTTAGGTCCTCACTATGCTGTGACCTACTTAGGTTGGTGTGCATTAATATTTGTTCATGTATTGGGCCGATAGTTTGTAATTCATTTATTCCATATTTTGTGGTCGACAAAGTTGTTGATGTAAATCCATGTAGCAGATATATAAGAACAATTATTTTCCTCATTTTTGAGCAATGCTTGGTGTTTTTATGCAAAGTATGTGTAAGTTATGTGTGAATAAATATCAAATAATCTGAATGCAGAGCAGATTATGCAGCATTTTGAGCGAAGAGTGAAGAAGTATTCTTGTTCTTAACAGGAACTGTCATCAATCTTTTGAAGAAGCTAATTTATTAGTTCAATCTCATCAGATGGATTTAATCTAATTTTTTTATGTAAGGTAGTGAGCCTTGCTTTCTGAGCAGTGATCTCTAGGAAGTGTTCCTAAATGCATGTGCATTCCCTATTCATTTTTCATTATACTTTTAACAAGTTATAATTTTGGATTACCCTCCACCGTGGTTTTTCCCCTAATAGGATTTCCATGCAAAAATCTTGGTGTTCATGTGTTTCTGATGTGCTGTTGATTTATCCTTGTAGTGTTAATTATTTGATAAAAAATTAAAGGTTGTTAAAGTAAGATAAGTTTTAAATTTTGTAACAACTGATTCATCCCCCCTCTCAGTTGTCTATCCTTGTTTTGCCAACAATTGGTATCAGACCTAGTTCATGTGAAGAAGTTTAATAGATTGAGGTGATCCGAGATGGCATCATTCAAGAAGGATAGTCCTAGATTCGATGGTAGAAACTACTCTTTGTGTAAATTCAAAATGGAGTGTCATTTGAAGTGCATTGTTGAGCATTTCTAGAAGATTACAAATAATGCATATACTATTCCTCAGAATGGTCCCTCTACTATTGATGAGATCAAAGAAGTAGAAACCAATACCAAGGCTATAGAAGCATTGCTAAGTGATTTGATAGATTCAAAGATGACAAATGTGATAGGTCTATAGACTTCAAACAAGATCTGGAAAAAGTTAGAAATATTGTATGAAGGAGATGCACTAGTGAAAGTTGCTAAGCTACAAAGTCTGAAAGGCAAGTGGGACAAGATGAAGATGAGTGAAGATGAAAACATTTTTTCCTTCACGCAAAAGGTAAATGAACTAGTGATGGGCATTAGATGTGCTGGTGGAATCTTTTAAGAAGATGAGATTGCAGCTAAAATACTTAGATTTGTACCTACTTCTTACAAAAAAAATCTCATGCTATTGAAGAGCTCAAGATAGTAACAAATGTTACAAGAGACACGCTAATTGGAAAACTTGTTGCCATTGAGTTGAGTGAATTTGGTGAATCTTCTACTAAGATAGAATATGCATTCAAAGCTACTGTATCTAGAAAAAACCAATAGAGATATGATCTGAGAGAAAGTTCCAGGAAGAAATTCAAGTATGAAGATGAAATGAAATTGATTGATGATGAAGAAAGAGAGCTAGAAGAGTTAGAAGCATTGATTGTGAAAGGAGAATCCAGAGGACAAGGTAAGTACAAAGGAAAGTTTCCTATTAAATGTTTCTCTTGCAATAAGATAGGTCATTTTGCATCAAGGTGTCCTAAAAGAGCTTCTAAGTATAAACTTGACAAGTCTAGATTCCAAAGAAATGTTATTATGCTAAAGAAGGTGTTACTAATGATGAATCTGATAAATAAAATGGAAATGAAGATGAAAGGGTATTCATTTCTATCAAGGAAAATGGTTTGGTTTCCATTGAATTAGCTAGTAATCAGAATATTGAGAAATCTCTTGTAGCCATGATTGATGAGAAGGATGAGTGGGTGATTTATAGTGGATGGTCACATCATATGACTGGTGAAAAAATCAAGTTTCTAAGCTTGGAAAAGTATGATGGTGGTGTTGTAAGATTTGGAGATGGCAATGGTGGTGTGATTTGTGGTAGAGGCACTATTTCTCTTGGTGTTAAATGCAATATTGATGATGTCCTATATGTTGAAGGTTTGAAGTAAAATTTTTTGAGGGTTGGATAGATGGTCAACAAAGGTTACAATCATCAGTTCAAATATGGAAAATGCAAGATTTTGGGAAGTTCTGGAAATGTGATTGCTTCAAATACAAAGACAAGACATAACATTTTTCACTTAAATGATGCTATTGAAAGTTGTTTAATTGGTCAAGTTGATGTAAGCCAATTATAGCATAGAAGATTGTGTCATGTGAATTTTGATAACATTGTCAAAATAAGCTCCACACAAGCAATCGAAGATATACCTAAGTTAGTGAAGCCTACTAACACTATATGCAAGGAATGTCAGATGGGAAAGAAGACAAAAATTTGTTTTTAGAGAAAATAACATCATTCTAATGGTGTACTAGAATCGGTACATACTAATCTATGTGGTCCCTCTAGAACCAGAAGTCTACAAGGAGAAAGGTACTTTATGTTTCTTATTCATGATTATTCTAGGATGATATTGGTAGCTTTCTTAAGAGAAAAACATGAGGCATTAGAGAAATTCAAAAGCTTCAAAGATATGGTAGAGAATGAGACAGGTTTGAAGATCAAATGGTTGAGATCAGACAAAGGTGGTGAATTCACTTCCCGAGAGTTCAATTCATTTTGTGAAGAGAATGGAATCAAAAGATAGTTATTTTCTGCCCAGACCCCACAACAGAACAAAGTTGTTGAGAGAAGAACAAAAAAAATTTAGATGTTGCCAGAACTATGATGTTGGAAGGTGATGTTCCTCATATCTATTAGAGAGAAGTTGTAAGCACTGATGTTTATACTATCAACTAGGTGAATATCAATGGTAATTCTAGTAAGACCCCTTTTGAGCAATGGTTTGGTTATAAGCCTACTATTAAATATTTCAAAATCTTTGGAAGTAGATGTTATATCAAAAGAGATGAAGATATAGGAAATTTTGAAGCTAGAAGTGATAAAGGAATCTTTTTGGGTTACTCTATTAAGAGTAAAGCCTACCGGTGTTACAATAGAATATTTCAAAGAAAATGGTTGAAAGTGCAAATCTCAAAGTTGATGGGGACACTGCTAGATCGTCCAGGTGTTGTGGATATGATTCAGATGACCAACAACATAAAACTGAGAATTGAAAGAATGCATACACATAGAATCAAGCTCAATTTTTTTTGGTGAATCAAGAAAATCATGAAGGAGAAGATAGTGGAAATGCAAAAGAAAGAACATAAGAACTAGAAGCTAGAGAGAATCCCAAAGTTCCAAGGTATGTAAAGAGAAGTCATTCTGAAAGTTAGATCATAGGAGACAAGAACAAAGGTGTGCAAACTAGAAGAAGAATTGCATAAGAATATTGTTTGATATCAAAGACTCAGCCTAGCAATGTCAATGAAGCATGTAAAGATGAATATTGGATGGAAGAAATGAAAGAAGAACTAATGCAAATAGAGAAAAATGATACATGGATTCTTGTTCCTAGACCTCAAGACAAAAATGTGATTGGAAACAAATGGGTCTTTCAGAATAAGTTGAATGAACAAGGTGAAGTGATCAGGAATAAAGAAAGATTGGTATGCAAAGGGTATTCACAGATGGAAGGTACTGATTTTGAAGAAACCTTTGCCCCTGTTGCTAGAATTGAAGCTGTAAGATTGTTTCTTGCTTATGCGGCTTTCAAGAATTTCAAAGTCTGTAGAATGGATGTGAAGTGAGCATTTCTGAATGGTGAACTAGAAGAAGTATATATTGAGCAACCAGATGGATTTCAACTAGTTGATGAAAAATATATGGTTTTTTGATTGAAGAAAGCTTTATATGGACTCAAGCAAGCACCTAGAGCTTGGTATGCTAGAATAGAAAAATACTTGTTGAAGCTTGGATTCAATAAAGTTACTACTTATAGAAATTTGTATTTCAAGTTGGATCAGGATAAAGAGTTGATAATTGAAGTCTTTTATGATGACATTATCTTTGAAGGTGATGATGACATATTTATGAAGTTTGCTGATGAAATGAAAAGTGAATTTGAAATGTCAATGATAGGAAAACTAAAATTATTTTTAGGATTGCAAATTACTCAGCTAGATGATGAAATTTTTATATCTCAGTCCAAATATGTAAGAGAGTTACTAAAACTTTTTGGTATGGAAGATTCAAATCTAGTTGCTACACCCATGGTAACCGGATGCAATCTAACAAAGAGTGATGATTATCCTAAGGATAATCAAATAAGATATAGGTCAATGATTGGTGGATTTCTTTATTTGACTTAGACCAGACCAGACTTTATGAATGTTGTGTGCATGGTTGCTAGATATCAAGTTGATCCAAAGGAATCACATGTGACTGCAGTAAAAATAAATTTTAGATACCTGAAAGGAACAGTTGATTTTGGGCTATGGTATCCTAAGGATGATGATCTTACCTTGAATTCCTTTATAGATGCAAATTAGGTAGGAGATGTGGATGATAGGAAAATTACAAGTGGTGTTGCATTCTTCTTGGGGAAGAAGTTGGTGTCTTGGCTAAGTAAAAAGTAGAATTTTGTTTCCTTATCTACTACCGAGGCAGAATACATTACTGCTGGAAACAATTGTACTCAAGTGTTGTGGATGAAGCAGATGCTGAGAGATGTCAAAATTGAGTATGATGAGCCTATTGCTATATTTTGTGACAATTCAAGTGCCATAAAAATTTCTAAGAATTTGGTGCTACACTCAAAGATAAAACATATATCAATCAAGTATCACTTTTTTAGAGACAAGGTGAGTGATAAAGAAGTCAGATTGGAATATGTGCCCACTAAAGAAAAAATTGAAGATATATTTACTAGGTCGTTGCCTAAGGATACTTTTGAGTATCTTAGCGGCAAGTTAGGGGTGATTTCGGCTTCTAATCTGAACTAAGATGCAATTTTTTGCATCAATCCGTGCACTTATAGTCAGATCTTGTTTCAAATTGATGTTATGGTGGCTGCTACTCACGAGGAATAGTCAGATGATTCAGATATGTGGTTTAGAGCTTGTTTACCTTTGCCATTGATTTCAAAGGGGGAGAATAATAATTTGAAAAACTCTTGAAGAAAAAGGGAGAAGAGTCATGAAAGGAGGAGAAGAACATTTGGAGAAGAGCTAGTTGGGTCATGATGGTATTTTTCACATCATGTGTTTCCATCAATGCCAAAGGGGGAGATTTTTGGATGTTGAGGTTGTGTTCCTAATATGTGGTTGTCATTGATGTCAACACTATTAGCATAAATTGATTGAAGGTTTTATATGTCGAGGATATTGAGAAAATTATAATAAATATGTTGCAGGTAGTCTATGAAGTTGTGAAAGTCAGAGTAATGGAAAATTTTGTATGTTGATGTTTAGAAGGAAAGCATTAAAGGGTTTGTTGTAGAGCCTATCTAGTATGTTGTCTACAAGTTTCAGTGGTGCGCATCAAGATTCAATTTTTTTTGAAGTGTTGTGTTCCTATAGTTATTATGTCACTGTAGCAGGTGTTTTTGAAGAAGGAAATGTGATTTTGATGAATTGAATTATTGTGTATGCTCCGGATATGTTCAGTGATGTTTCTAGATGATGCTCTATTAGTGTGGTATGTCCATGTTGATCGATGTTTTCATGGTCAAATATTTTTTTCTTTGGTGTGTTCGGGTTTTCTTGTTCTTGGCCGACATGGTGGTTGTAGCATATTGCAGATCCTTGTGGATTAATTTTTTAATGATTGGCATGTTCAAGGATGTTGATTTAGTTCCTCAATATGTTGTGACCAACCTAGGTTGGAGCACATTAATATTTGTCCATGTATTGTTATGATAGTTTTTAATTCATTTATTCCCTATTTTGTGGCCGATAGAGCTGTTGATGTAATTCCATGTAGTACATATATAAGAATGATTCTTTCCTCATTTTAGAGTAATTATCAGTGTATATCTATGAAGTATGTGTGAATAAATATCATATCATCTGAATGCAGAGTATAGTGTGAAGAAGTATGAGTGAAGAGTGAAGAATTATTCTTGTGCTTAATCGAAACTGTCATAAATCTTTTGGAGAAGCTAATTTCTCAGTTAATCCTCATCATATGGATTTAATATGATTGTTTTATGTAAGGAAGTGAGCCTTCCCTTATGAGCAATGAGCTCTAGGCAGTGTGCATGAATGCATGTGCATTCCCTATTCATTTTTCATTATACATTTCACAGGGTATAATTGTGGATTAAACTCCACCGTGGTTTTTTGCCTAATAGGGTTTCCATGCAAAAATCTTGGTGTTCATTTGTTTTTGATGTGTTGTTTATTCATCCTTGCACTATTAATTATCTGATAAAAAATTAAAGGTTGTTAAAGTAAGATAAGTTTTAAATTTTGTAACAACTGATTCACCCCCCCTCTCAATTGTCCATCCTTGTTTTTCAAACATCTTAGTCTACTTGGTGGTTTATCATTTGAGAGGTGCTTCCCATTGTTACTTTCAAATGCATTATGTTTTATGCTTTATCCTCTCATGCATATGGATCTTGACCTATGGTTTTTTAGTTTTTTATGGTTGATTTGAGGGATGTTGGCATCTTTATCTCCTCATTCATTATGAGTACATCCATTGATGTTGAGTTTAGGATGTCTTATTAGGCTCATTTCCTTATATATGAATGGATATTTAGTTTTATTTTATTTGGTTTGAGAGGCTTACATCCATGTTAGTTACATTATATATTTTATGTTTGATCTTGGTGATTGAACGGTTGGTTATTTTTATGGATTCTCTTTTGGGGTGTTATGGAGGAGATCATACTTGACACATTTGGCATTCAGAGGTGTATGTAGAAAGACTTTCTACAAGTGTATGATGTCTATTATTTCTCTCTTTGGTCTTGTTCTACTTCCTAGATGTTTTTTTTCACATTACATTGGTTTTGAGGTTTGGTTAGAGCTATTTTTATCACTAGCTTGTGGTCATGTGTTGTTCATTGTGAGGTTTGTTGAGTTTGGAGAACTTGGGAGAGATATGGAGACTTGTGGTGAGATATATGTTGCACCATATTGGTTTGCATGCTTTACATATTATTGTGGATGTTCCTTGGTACTACATGATGGTGGCTACACTTCTATGTGTCAGTAGTGGTGGATCTTTGCATGCCTTGATCATTTTCAGATTTAGCATTACCTTATACAGTTGGAGTTCTTGGATGTGTGTCAATTTTATGATAGGTTTGGCACTTGGAGCTTTTGATTGCATGTTATAGTTTGTATATGTTGATGGCATGAGGTTTACTTGTTATGTTTTGTATACCTTAAAAGTATTCATAGTTAGGTGTGTTGGAATTTGTTATGGGTGCTATTTTAGATACGGTTAGTGTATCTTGACAACTATTGATACATATTGATACCTTTTGGATTGAGTGTTTGTTTTTAGGATATTAGATGAGGTAGGAAATATGCTTCATCATGATAGGTTGTGTGGATTATCTTTGGATGGATTCTTATCTTTGTGAATTGGCATGATGGAGGATGAGATAATTCATTCTTGAGGTGGTTTCCACCTTGTTTCTTGTTACAAGAATCTTTATGGAGCACAAGGAGCACTTTGAATCCTTGATGGTATGTATCTATAGGGATTGTCTTCATATATTTTGAGGATACCTTTTTACCTCCTTGCAATGTATACAACAAGTGGGGGAATGTTAGGAAAAAGTGTATTGTACACCTTGGATAATGTTATAATGTAATATTTATTTATTTCTCATGTTTTGTACCTAGGGAATCTAGGGGTGCATGCATCATATCAATCTAGCATTCTTGGGGCCACTGTATTTGTTGTATGTAATATTAGAACATAAGTTGAGCTGTAAAATATATTTATTTAATATTGAGGAAAGTAATTTAATAAATTATCCAATATTAAACATGGGGACATGATTTTGTAAGCTCCTGGTATTAGTCAATGGTTTTATGTAATATTGCTTAGTGGTTTTTTGGGAGCTTGTTTCCATAAAAGCAACCACATAGATAGTTTTTTGAGGTTGGTTAGTTTGTAAGTTAGCTCTTGTTAGAATTTTTCAAGGTTGAAGCACATCATGGGATGTGTGGTTACATGCATTTTCACATGGAATTCTTGTGGATTTCTTGATGTTTCAAAGGTTTTCATGGAGGACTCTGAAGATCTATTGTAATGTTTATTGTTGAATAATACATGAGTGATGGATGCTTTTGGAGGATGGGATTTTTCCCTCTTGAGGGTTTTCTAAGGGTATATCTTGTGTCATATCTGATGTTATGTTTTATATTCTTTTCCATATGGATTTGAAATTCTTGTTTGCATATATTTTTTTGTTTGGGTTATGTGGAAATTATCTTGGGTGGATGCATAAATTCTTTCAATATATAAGTTACTCTTATTCAAAAAGAGGAAAGAAAAGGGATTAACTTGGAATAGAAGTGGAGATATTTCAGCCCCCTATATTTTCAAACCCTCATGTGCTCAATGCTTCAGAGAATTACTCTTCTTATCTCATTTTTGACATCCCTCCTAATAGCTTTGACATCTATGAATATTTGTTGTGTTGTTTGGATTTAAGTATACAAGATTCATTTGCATCAATATTTCATATAACAATTTGTGATCCATCATCAGGATTCTAAAAGAGAGATAAAGTAGAAAAATCATAGGTACCTTTAGTCTATGGCTTTCTTAGTACAACTAAGGTCAAGGTCTTATTTATCCAAAATGGGAATTTCTCATGTGTTGTTCTAAAGTATAATTTTTTTACTATGACTTAGATCACCCTAATAGTCTGCTACATGGATTCACTTAATTTGCAACATTTTTAGACTAGGCATCCCATTTACCACCTCCACAGAATATCATTGGTTCCATGCATGGGCGGAAATCAAACTCTTGAATCATGACACCAAATCTCTTTTTATTATTTTCAATGAGGCAATTAAAAATGAAGTATAGAAAAGTGAATATTTTTTCATGATTCACGGCTTAATAGGAAAATTCAACCACATTTATCTTTCTCTCACAATACTTCACAAATGGGTCACTAATGCTTGGTAGCCATTCTTGACAAGTAACCTTGAAACATTTATACCCATGACTTATTTGTTGTTTTTTTTATATTGAAAGCAACCAAGATGCTATTACTTATGGAAAAAAATGGATTTGGGGCTAGAATATTTTTATTCTCAAACTTTGGCATCCAAATTTAATCCTTCTATCAATTCTTTTAAGTTCAAACCTATATGAATTTGTCTTATAAACCTTCCACACCAATTTCAATTTGATGCATGTTTTGAGGCAATAAATAATAAGCTTGGTAGTGTTTTGGTGATTGACCATGATAATACATATTTCACACACAAACATTTGAATGCATTTTGGTAGATCTTGATACTTCAAAGGATCTTTGTATGGACATCACTTTTAAAATTGAAATCAAGTTGGTTCTAAATATTGGGATATGTTTAGGTTTTCTATTTCAGTGTCATCATTTTTTATAGGACACGTAATTATTGATTGAGTGAACTCCAAGATCAACTCTAGTGATCATGATACATCATGGAAAGATTTCATACCTCAACTTTACACTATGGATGGTCCTCTGGTGAATCCTCTATCTCCCTCTTCAATTGATCGAGTTGAAAAAAAATGAACACCCTATAGAACATGTGCTACCATTGAAGAAATCATTCTTGGCTATAGAGTATATTTTATACCTTATTCAAAAGGAGAACTAAACTAAAATGTTCCTCTTGATTTTTTCAATGCCACAATTCTTTGTGGGGAGGGTCATGGGTCTATAAAAATGATTAAATTTATCATGAATTCTCTAAGTGGAAAGTGTAGAGGAAAATAAACGAAATTTCTAAAAAGGGTAGAATTCAAAAGATAAATTTGCAATCAGACTCTAAAATTGGTATTAACTATTCAAATATAAATTATAATGAACAGTCTTGAGGGTTTGATGCACTTGTATGGGAGACAAAATTATTTTTAGCTCTTCTTACTAAATTTTTATTATATGGGAGTTTCCCCCTTGGCAACAATTGCTAACTAAAAAATAAAACATAAAATAAGGGAATAATTTTTTTGTTTAACTCACTTTCATTTAATAACTTTACAAACTAAAAATTAAATAGTAAATTATTTATATTATTTATTATTAATTTTCAATGTGGGACCATACCATGTCCATTCATAATGTTTTTTAATAATCTGAAATAAATTTAAGGTTCTGTATCAATTTTTTATGCAACAATCAAGGGGATAAAATTAGGTACATAAAGTTTGATTTTAGGATTGTTCCATATAAATGGTGAGCAATAAACTATTTCAATACTAATATTCAAACAATAATACTCTTTTCTTACAAAATTAGACATGGATAAATGGTTATAGATGTAATGCCCAATTTTTTTAACCAAAATATAGTTAAGCACAAAACAAAAATTTCAAGTTTTGATTGCAACGCATGACTAACTCACACAATTTTGTTTTCAAAACACACACTTCATTTAGACATAACAAAATTTGACCAAATATAAATTATAATATTTAATTACCTAAATTACATAGGCAATCCTAGTAGGGTTTCAAGTGGAGGAATATAATTCACATCATCAAGATGGACTTAATTAGTCCTACAAACACATTCATAATCAAAATCCAGAATCAAGTCATAAGCTATGCAAATACAATATAATGATATTAACTCAATTGAAAAAAAGATAACAAGCTTAGGTTCTAGGCCTAATTTCATTAGGGGTTTGTCATTGATAACCTTGCCTGTGTATATATTTCGTAGAGGAACTATAGTTCGACATTTGAGTTCACTACAACTCACATTTATTTGACCTCCATTAAACATTCACCAAGGGTTAACTCACAACTAATTTCCCCAACGATATAGTAAAATAAATAAAATGGACAACAATTAATCTATAAAAGCAATGATTAACAATTCCCAATTATAACACTTCGCAAGGGCCACATGAAAAAATATGATAACCAAGTAGGTTCTAGAATAAAAATGACCATATCATATCTTAAATGATTATAATTGAAGTTGTGGCCTTAAACAAACAGAATATAAGGGTCACAATATAAAATTAATAAGATTAGTGGGTGACAGGCTAATAGGAAAACTCACATATTAATCTTTTTAGGAAATTTTATCACCATACATTTTTGGCATATACAGTCAAAAGAAAAAATATTTCTTCCCCAAATAGTCATTTATCTACATGAAAACATTTATGTAAAAGGTAGCAACTTGATAAAGAGTGAAAATAAGATCATACAATACGACACATACAAGCTCCTTTTAACATCAATTTCATGAGGGACTTGTCATAAAGGTGAGGCATCCAATAAATAATTTAAAGAGTACTTGAAAGCTTTACTAATGATTAATGACTAAACAATTTTCTTAAAAAAATATTTCAATCAAACATGCACTTGCGATATATGACAGGAAATCACTACAATCTAAGAGCTTATCATAATAATATAAATGTGATATACTATTACTATATCTTATTAAAGATCTTTTTGAAATATATAATTACTATCATACTTATAGTTAATGATAAAAAAAAAAAAATCTTTTCCAGCTTAGATTTTACATATCTCCACATTCATGATATATTGATAACTATATTATTATTATATTATATTTCAAAATTCTTCCCATATATTTTTACATAAACTAAACACAACATACCATTAATAATAAAGATTATTGGAAGGCCTAAAATGCCAAGGTGCAAAAACTTGTTTAATAGCTTTCATTTAGTGATGCACATGTATTTTAGCAGCATTGCATTTGGGAGCCATAAGTGAAAGTAAAATAGACTAAAAGTACTCTAAATTCTTAAGAAACTATATTTTGCATGGTTAAATGTTAACTTGGAGTTTTTAAGAGGTTGAGTTAAAAGGAGAAAAAGGTCGAGTCAACCAAGCCAAAATATCACGTGGAGCTTTGAGCCTATTAGGGGTTCAATCTCGAGATATTAAGATCTGTTTGCCTAAGATGTTGTGGATTATCCACTTCTTTCAAAGAAATGAAACATAAATATACATCTTTACTATCTTACATAAATAAAGAGAGTGGGAGTTGGTTCCATCGTGTAAGCCATTGGAAGACAGAAGAGAGAGGTTACATGGTTTAATGGAATGACCAACTATCAAAATTAGCTTTGAACAAAATTTAAAAAAAAAATACTATCATTTTGTCTCTTGACTAATCTTTCTTGTAATAGTCTCATTCTTTATCATATGCTCATTTGCTTGATAGTTGTAGAGTTTGGATTTTAGGTAAAAATAATCTCTAGCATTTTAGTTTGCTGAAGAATGATAAGGCTATATAACATTAACTATGGATTCACAACGGATGGAAAAGAACTCCACAAAGAAGGACTCAAATCATTTTTGTTAACTTAAGTGCAAAACTAATACCTTCATTTAATAGTTAGCAACAAAATTGTTTTAGAATGACATAAAACAAAAGAAGAAAACCATGCAATGTGTAGATATTTGATACTTGAAACTTGTTTTCTTTATGACTGCTAAACATTATAATAGGGTATTAAATCTTTAAAAGCTAATTAGAATGGTTTTGCATTACGGTCACAAGTTATGGAGGAAACCTAGAATTATTTAGTTAACTTATGCATGCGAGTGAGAGTTCTTCCAATCACTCCTTAAAACCATTGATTTGAGTGGCCTAGTATCTCCATCATCTTGCACAAAATCAACCAAGGTTCGAAATCCAAAGAGGCACCTATATTCTTCATGTGTGATACCCTTTTGATGAGGAGCCACTTGAAGGAGGCCATTGTGTGTTCAAAATATTTATTATTCTAACTGAGCCTCTTTCTCATGTCAACCCCCAGCTCAACTAATCGATATTTCAATGGTAATATGTTTTTTTGGGGATCTTCATCACTGTTATGCTCCTAGCTGCAAAATTTATTATAGTAGGAAAATTTGAATTTCAAGAATTTATTGTGTTAGGTAAGTTTGAATTTTGAGAGGGAATTTTTTGAATGAATATTTGAATAGAAAAAAGGAATGATTCAAAATAGTTAGTGAATGCAAAAGAATATTGTAAGTGATTTGTAAGAAAGTGAAGTTGCTGCAGCAACAAAGAATGTTTTTTGCAAGGAGCAACATATAACTCGGGATTGCTCAAAGATTGCAGGGAGTAGTAAATAGCTCCAAATGAATAGGAAGAACAAAGAGCTCTAAGAAGTTCTTGATTGTTCAATGTGAGTGTGCAACTCCAAGTTGTTGTAATCAAGTTTGTCATTAGTAGTTTGTAGTTTCAAGTTTGAAACCATTTTGGAAATGTTTTTTTTTAATAAATAGAACAAGTAAGTTTGCATGCCTAGTTGTGTGTCTCCAAATATTTTTTTTTCTTTCGTTACTGTTGGAATTTATTATTTTCCTAACCCTCTTGCTCATGCATTAGAACCCCAACTATTTACCTACCCGTTAGGAGTCCTTTCTATTTTGGGGATCATCCCTATAGCTCTTGACAGCTCCAAAAATAAATGTGGTGGCTCATTTTGAATTTGTAATTTATGGTGGTAGGTGATTTCCAATTTGAGAGGGAATGTTTTGAGAAACAAAAGGAATGAAGGTAGTTAATTCTGCAAGTCAGAAAGTTAAGGATTGTTCATTTTTACAATAAGATTATGTGTGAAGAACTTTCTGTGTGAGCTCTCAGAAGCTCCTAAAATAACAAGAGTTGTAGTTTATGTCTGAGCAGTGATTGCTCATAAAAGAGCTCTATGTAGCTCCTAATAGTGAGCTCCTAAGAGCTTCTGAAGTTTCTCAATATGGTTGAGCAGCTCCTAAAGGCTCCTAGCAAGTTTCTAATTTGTAGCTTAAGTTTAGTTTTCTGAGTTTTATGTTTTTTCTCTTTTGTATTGTCATTTTGAGCTTTATTGAATAGAAAACAAATATTGCATGTCTCCTCGTGCTTCTATGTTTTGATTTTGTGTATTCCCAGTTTGTTGGGAAATAGAGAAATAGCTCTATGTATTTTGTTTTATCAAAATCTTTGACATGGTATTAGAGCTGTAGACCCCATTTCTTCATGAGTCAAGGCATTTGTCTTTTTTGGGTATCAAGTTTTTTATGTAGGAGACATGGTTGGAGATGAAGGGAAAAGTTGGCAGTAGCAAATGTCCTTTAATGGACAAAACTATGATATTTGGGCTAAGAAGATAAAGACCATAATGGTTGCCAATGATTTGAAGGATTTTTTTATAAATGATTTTGTGAATGTTATTAACCCAACTATATTTGGAGCTCTCACAAATAATCAGAAGACTCAGTTGAAGGAGGAAAGGAAGAAAGATGCTAAGGCACTAAGTTTGATAGAAGTAGCCTTGACAAAGGCCATCTTTCCCAAGCTAGCAGCAGCTGAATATGCAAAGGAAGCTTGTGAAATCCTCCAAACTAGTTATAAAGGGATTGAAAACGTCAAATTAGTGAAGCTCTAGATAATTCGAAGAAATTTCAAGATTATTAAAATGAAGGATAGTGAGTCTCTCTCAGAATTTCGCACAAGGTTCTCGGGTTCGATAAACAAGTTGGGAATGAATGAAGAAATGATGGAGGAGCTCTCAGACCAGCTTTTGAAGAGGCATGAAGAATAGCAATTCAAATTAGAGAAATGAAAAGAGCAATGTTTAATGCTAATACTATCATAAATTTGGTCATTATGTGAGTGAGTGCTGGAAAAAGCACAATAATCAGCCAAAACAAAATGCAAATGTGGTTGATTCAAATGTGGATGAAGACAATCAGTCCATAGCCTTCATCATGTGCAACATTGGTGAAGAAGGAAGTCTTGAAGTCTGGTATTTGGATAGCGGCTGCAGCAACCACATGAGTGGTAATGAAAGATTGTTTTCTTTCATTGATAAGAATGTAAAATAAAAAATTAGAACGGGGAACAATGGAGTAGTTCTAGTCAAGGGAAAAGGATCTGTCATGATCTATACCAAGCAAGGTGAAAAGAAGGAGGTTCAAAATGTATTTTTCGCACTTGGATTAAAGTATAACCTTATGAGTGTTGGACAACTAATCCAAAATGGATACAAAGTGCTGATGGAGAAGGGTCAATGCATCATTTATGACAAGAATGAGAGGAAAAAAGTGTTTATAGTAGTATAAATGATGAAGAACTGGATGTATCTTTTGAAGATTGAGACGTTTTTCTTGTCTCAATCCATTACTGCACCTCCCATGAATGGAAAATGTATAGCACTACATTCAGTAGCCCTAAAGAGAACCATTCAAGACCCCTCCAAGCTATGGCATCTCAAGTATGGACACTTAAGCTTTGCTTGCTTAAGTCTTTTTCCCAAGAACAATATGGTTGATGGTTTGCCAACAATAGTAGATTCTAATGTTAGATGTGAGGCTTGCATTTTGGGAAAGCAACATAAGAAGCCCTTTCAATCAGGAAAATCTACAAGGACAAGAGCACCATTGGAGTTGGTGCACATGGATTCGGTAGGCCCTATGCAAATCACATCTATTGGTAAAAGCCAATATTTTATGACCTTCATTGATGATTTCAACCATAAGACATAGGTCTATTTTTTACACCATAATTCTGAAGCATTTGATAAGTTATTGTTGTTTAAGGCCCAAGTTGAAAAGGAGAGTGGAAACTTCATTAAGGTCCTAAGATTAGATCGAGGAGGAGAGTATACCTCCAATCGTTTTGTGATTTTTTGTAGGAAAAATGGCATCCAGAATGAGCTAACAACCAATTATACTCCACAACAAAATGGATTGGTTGAAATAAATAATAGGACCATCATGGAGATGGAAAGGAGCATGATGAAAGAAAAGTGACTCCTAACTAAATATTAGGGAAAGGTTATAGAGACAACTATATATCTGATTAATAGAAGTCCAACAAAGGGAGTCCATGACAAAATACCACAACAAGCATGGACAAAACACAAATGGATGGTTGAGCACTTGAGAGTTTTCGGGTGTGTGGCATACAAACTTGTGCCAAAAGAAAAGAAACAACAATTGGATTGCAAGGGTGAGAAATGTATTTTCATGGGTTGTAGTGAAGAGTTGAAAGCTTACAGGTTGTATAACCCGATCACCAAGAAAATCGCCATTAATAAAGATCTGGAGTTCTTAAAGGATGAGTCATGGGATGACACAATAGATCCTAACAGCTACTGAAAGCTCCTGATAGTTCAAGATGATGAAGAAGATGAAAAATGAAGATAAACAAGATCTTGTCACAGCAAAAATAGTCGGCTTCCGACAGCTCTTGAGAGCTCTTGAACCAAACAGGCAGTTAAAAAGACTATCACAAAATTCAGTCACAAAGAGCTCTTGAGAGCTCCTAACAACTCCTAAAGCTAGAAGATAGACACAGTCAGCCCAAGACTTGGCCGCAGAGGGCTCTCGAGAGCTCTTGAAAGCTCCTAAAGTGAGCAGATCAAAAGGCAAGCAGCTTGAGACATCCTAAAGATCAACTCCTAAGATCTACCGAGAGCTCCTGAACCAGCCTATTCAGTAGAGCAGTAGCAGTACCGAAAGTTCACACCCCACTCTTGCCTCCATAATGCCGAAGAAGTCCAAGAGTCTAAGGGATATCTACTAAGATGAAAGGTATGATGAAGATTTTGACGAGAGCATAAATTTTGCATTGTTTTCTTATAGTGATTAGATTTATTTTGAGGACATTGTTAAAGAGGAGAAATAGTGTGAGGCTATGTATGAGGAGATAGATGCAATAGAGAGGAATAGCACATGGAAGTTTATTTATTTTTCTCCCAACAAGAAATTTATTGGGGTGAAATGGGTCTACAAGACCAAGTGTAATATCAAAGGAAGGATAGAGTAACACAAGGCATGTTTGGTGGTTAAAGGGTACAAACAACAGTTTGGGAGACATTATGACGAGACATATGCCCATGTTGTAAGGATGGAGACTGTGCAGGCAATCATAGCAATTTCAGCACATCACAAGTGGAAGGTGTTTCAAATGGATGTGAAATCTTCCTTCCTTAATGGAGTGTTGAAAGAGGAAGTTTATGTGGAGTAGCCATTTGGATATGAAGTTTAAGGCTGAGAACACAAGGTGTATAAGCTGAAAAGAGCTCTTTATGGGTTGAAGGAACCTCCACAGGCATGGTACAGTAGGATTGAATCATATTTGATGAGCAATGACTTTAGCAAAAGTGATGGTGAGTCCACTTTTTACATCAAGGTAGAAAATGGTAATATTTTGATTGTTGTCTTGCATGTAGATGATCTATTTTTTACTAGGGATGATGATTTCTTCATTGCTAATTTTAAAGAGGCCATGAAAAGAGAGTTCTAAATGACAGATTTAGGTAGATATTAAGATATTTTCTAGGCATAGAAGTAAAACAAATGCATGATGGTATATTTATCTCTGAAAATAAATATGCAAATGAGATCTTGAAGAGATTTAGATGCTTGAAAGCAAGCCTACACCAACACCAACAGTCATAGGTCTAAATTTGAGCAAGGAAGATTGTAACAGAAATGTGGATCTGACCATGTTTAAAAGTTTAGTTGGAAGTTTGATGTACTTGACTACAACAAGGCCGAATATAATGCATGGAGTCAATCTTATTTCCAGATTTACGGAGACTTCAAGAGACACTCATTGGCAAGGGGTAAAAGGATCTTGAGGTATGTGAAAGGCACCAAAGGATATGGCATTTAGTACATAGCAACAAATGAGTTTGGGCCAATTGGATATATGGATAGCTATTAGGCAGGAAGTTTGGATGATAGAAAGAGCACATCGGGCTATGTGTCTCATTTGGGTTCAGGAGTTATCTCATGGGCTTCCAAGAAATAACCTATAATTTCTCTATCAACAATTGAGGCTGAGTATATAGAAGCAAATGTAGCAGTATTTCAAGCCATTTGGCTGAGAAGAATCTTCATGAATTTGAGAGAAAAACAAGAGGATGGAATGATGATTTTTTTTGACAATTTTTCCTCGATAGCCTTGATGGAAAATCCTATGTTTCATGGAAGAAGCAAGCACATTGAAATTAAGTATCATTTTATCAGAGAGTCAGTTGAAAATGGTGAAATTAAAATAAAATTTTGCAGGTCTGAGTAGTAGATAGCAGACATATTCACCAAGCCTTTAAGCAAGGATAGTTTCAAGTGCTTACGGAGCAGATCGGGCATTGTTGATATGGATCAAGATTGATCTTATTTTTTCTGCTCGAGACAAAGGAGAAGTGTTCAAATTTGTTATTTTTCCTGAGCCTCCTACTCATCTATCAAAACCCCTAGTTGTTTACCTACCCGTCAGGAGTCTTTTTTGTTTTGGGGATCATTCCTATAGCTCCTAACAACTCCAGAAATAAATGTGGTAACTCAGTTTGAATTTGTAACTTATGGTGGTAGCTGATTTTGAATTTGAGAGGGAATGTTTTGAGAGACAAAAGGAATGAAGGCAGTTAATTCTACAAGTCAAAAAGTTGAGGAATGTTCAGTTTTGCAACAGCAGTCTGTATGAAGAACTTTTTGTGTGAGCTCCCAGAAGCTTCTAAAACAACAACAACTGTAGTTCATGTTTGAGCAGTGATTGCTCATGAAAGAGCTCTACGTAGCTCTTGACAGTGAACTCCCAAGAGCTCTTGAAGTTTTTCAATTTGGTTGAGCAGCCCCTAAAGGCTCCCAACAAGTTTCTAATCATAAGCTTAAGTTTAGTTTTCTAAGTTTTATGTTTTTTTTGCCTTCTGTATTATCATTTCCAGCTTTATTGAATAGAAAACAAATATTGCATGTATCCTAGTGCTTCCGCATTTTGAGTTTGCTTGTTCCCAGTTTGCTGGGAAATAGATCAGCAACTCTATATATTTCGTTTTATCAAAATCTCTAACAGTTACTCCACTTTTGTTTTTGGTATTCCCAGCTGATTGGAAAATAGAGCAACAACTCTGTGCATTGGTAGTTGTGTTTGGGATTTAGAAATCCCCTTTTGTTTTGTGTCTGAGCATTCAGACACTCTCACAAGGTATCAGAGCTTTAAAATACTTTTACATGTGAATCAGTGGCTGATAATCCGCCCACACGACCTTTTCAACTACTGCATCTTGAGCTTCTGAAGAGATGCTCTTGCAACTGCAACCACCTATCTTAAGTCTTCAACTTCTTCGGAGATTTGCTGCTCCTACTTAGCAAGCCTCACTTTATTTTCCCTAGACTGCATAAAGGACGACGCTATTGACTTCCTCGGAGCCACCCACTCATGAAGCACCTTTGCTTCGTCTCCAGCTTCACCGGCTAACTTAATAAGACACCCTCTTCGATTCAGCAGAGGCAAGTGACTTTTCAAGATCCATTTTCAGAAATCCTTTTCTCAACATCTTGTATTTTACTATCATTTTCAAATATCTCTTCTTCCTTTTCTTTCACCAATGCAAGTAAATCCTGTAGCTCCTGCATCAGCGAGTCTCGTTTCTTAGAAAGTTCATTTATCTCTTCAGTGTCATCTCTAACAGAATCATCTATTGATTTTTTTTAGTTTCTCATCTGCATCATCAATAACCTTCATTTCAAGATCAACTTCCATTTTCTGCAGCTCTAGTGCCTCTTTCTGTAGAACCCGTTTCTCCATTTCCTTCTCAGCTGTATTCTCTGCCTTCTTGATGAGATCAACAGCAAAAACTTCTGCATCCTTTTGTAATCATTCAAGCAGTTGAATGCCTTCCTCCTCTATCTGAACCCGGTAGATATGTATGCCAAATGCAACAGCATATACAAGGCACGCGAACTGTCGATAGAATGCCTCAGAGAAATGATATCGCAGGGAAAGCAATGATTTCCGGTTATGCACAGAATGGGTTTATTGAAAGGGTTTTCAGGTATTAAAGCCGATCTTCTTAACTTTTGTTAACATTTTGCCTGCCTCCGCCAGAATGGGCGCTTTTCCAACATGTTATGAGGAGAGTCGATCTCACTTTGTCAATGCTAAAGGTGACATATAATATGAGCGCTCTTTACTTCGCCTTTAAGCATACGGGACCAGCAAGACTCTTTCAAACGCTCGTTAAATTCAATACCTACATGAAAGCTCCAGACATGTAGCGTATAACACCTCTACACTTTTGCACTTGAAGTAAAAGATGGTGAAATTATAAATGTGTTAATGGAAAGTCCGCAGTTCAAGGAGTTAGTTGATTTAATAAATGAAAGAGGATTGACGCCTTTAGGTCTAGCTATTCACAACAAGGATCATGCTTCAACAGCCAAGTTGATATCAAGGTCGAAAGAGCCAGAAGCTTATTCTAGTTAAAATGGACGACTCACTTTCCTTTCTTGGTTAAACTCACTTTCCTCCTTAGAGTCCAAACAAGGTGGACTACTCACATCTTTGCGCGACGCCAGGTCTCTTTCGCTTGGGAGCCACCATCTCTCCGTTGTTGAACTCTCCTAGTATGTCCCTCCCCTTTTCGTCCTGACGCCTTCACTACTATCCTCACCACCTCGTCCCCCCTTCAATAATTCCCTCCTCCTACATTAATGCCTCCTCCAGCAAACTCACGTAAATTTCCCTTCCTCCCTCCCCTAGCGCCTCAGAGGACTACCGCTATTATTTGGATCAACCATACAACCAAATCCAGTTCAACAAATCATGACCAGAGCAGAATGAATGTGTCAGCGAGTGTTACGTAATATGCATAGACAACACACAATTGGCCAGTGTAGCAACATGATTACAAAAACAACACGTAGAAATCAATCATGCAATCCATCTATGAAGAGACATTCACCAACGCCCAGCGTGGAAAAGAATAAAGCTATAGAAATACATTGTGTTTCTCTAACAAAGAAGTTGAGATCATCGCTGAGCTTAGGCAGTGCCTTATTCAAGGAAATCTGGTCCCATATCTTGTTGGGCGATTCGTGCATTAAATGACCCCTTCATGGCACTTGCAAGATAGGCAGGAATATAAATAACCCGCTGTGAGTATAACTAGCACTTGCACCCCAATAAGGTGCAATACTTACGCCAATAGGCTGAGCCCACATTATTTATGACTGTGAAAAGCAGTGGACGATGTGAAGAAAGTAGTGATCTATCTCACCTATCCCTCTCTACCTCTCCCTCTCTCCCTCTTGCTCTCTCCCCCCCTCTCTATTTCTCTCTATATCACATATCCCTCTCTACCTATCCCTCCCTCCATCCCACCTATTTCTCTCTCACTCTCTCCTTCCCTCTCTACTTCTCTCCCTCTCTCACTTATTCCTCTCTACCTCTCTCTCCTTCCCCCTCTAATTCTCTATAACTCCCCTATCCCTCTCTACCTCTCCCTCCCTCCCTCTCTCTCTCACTCTCTCTAGCTCTCTCTTTCCTTCTCTACTTCTTTCTATCCCACCTCTCTCTCCCTCCCTATCTCTATCTCACTTATCCCTCTCTACCTCCCTTGTCTCTTTACTCTCTCTCTCTCTCTCTCTCTCTCTCTATCCTCCCCTCTCTACTTCTTTACCCTCCTCTATCTTTCTCTATCTCACCTATCCCTCTCTACCTCTCCCTCCTTCCCCCCTTCTCTCCCCCTCTCGCTCCCTCCTTCCCTCTCTATTCCTCTCTATATCACATCCCTCTCTACCTATCCCTCCCTCCATCCCACCTATTTCTATCTCTCCCTCCTTCCCTGTCTACTTCTCTCCCTCTCACTTATTCCTCTCTACCTCTCTCTCCTTCCCCCTCTAATTCTCTATATCTTCCCTATCCCTCTCTACCTCCCCCTCCCCCTCACTCTCTCTCTCTCACACTCTTTTGGCTCTCTCTTTCCTTCTCTACTTCTTTCTATCCCACCCCTCTCTCCCTCCCTACCTCCCTCTGTCCCTTTACCCTCCTCTATCTATCTTTCTCTATCCTTCCCTCTCTACTTCTTTTCCCTCCTCTCTCTCTCTCTCTCTCTCTCTCTTTATCCTTCCCTCTACTTATTTACCCTCCTCTCCAATTCATTCCAAAAACAACACTTTCTATACAAGTTTAGTAATAATACAAAGCAAATTTTATTTTTATTTGAATTTTATAACACAGAACAAATTTTTTTTTTATTAAAACATTATTATATTATATTATTTATTATATAAATTATTTTATTTTAGTTTAATTATTATATAATTTATTATATAAATTACATAAATAAATTATTATTTTATTATTTTATTATATAAATGAGTATATATTATTTTATTTTATTTTATAAATTGCATAAATTATTATTTATTTTATTTATATAAATTAAAATATATAAATTATTTAATTTTATTTGATTTATTATATAAATTATTACTTATTTAATTAATTACATAAATTATTATTTATTTTATTAAGGACAGCTGTCGTGTGACTGACAATGAGAAAGGTATTATCCATATTAGCAATAATGACGCAGACCATAGTGGAAAGTAATAAAATCAACTTTGAAGAATGGGATGAAGCTTCGCGGTAAAGCATGAGCTGTTGGTTACGTCCGTAATACGCCAAGTTGCGTGGGATCTTGGTAAGTGGCTGTCAGATGTAATTTCGGCTAATGATTTGCGTACAAACAGACAATCTTCATCGCATATTTATTGTTTTTATTTAATTTACCCCTGCCGTAAAGCTCGTGGGGTTCCCGTCGGCGTCAGATTGCTGGAAATGCCGGTGGGGTTCCCCCACGTAAATAGCGTATCGGCTAATAAGTTTCATTGAAACTTCTATCCACCCTCCTGCACTACTACACTTCTTCCTTTTATTAAACTAGAGTATGAGGAATTTTCCCTTAGCACCTCGCGCTTGAAATAAAAGCTCAAATTAAGTTCGTGCTTATCTGATGGCATACAATTTTTTTGAATAATATAAGTATAGAATGGTAACATATGTTGGAATATGCATCTTATGCTTAACCGGCACACTCTAAGGGTACACTGTTCAGGTGGCCGGGCCTACAGCTCCTTTAAATCAGTGGTGCACTTTCTCACTTCCGTTTTCAAATTTGTCTTTGCCGTTTCCGTTCCCGCTTGTGTCTACGATTTTATTTGCCGTTATCTCTATTTCTTTATCTGCTGTCGAGGAGTTTAGCTATAGTAACCAGTGAGCAGCCCCAACCATGCTTATTTGAGTGGCTACCTGAGACAGCGGAGTACCCCCAGGCCGGTGCTTATGATTCAGATGCTTCCACTAAATAATTCAGGAATGAGTGAGAAAGTGTTCGGCATAAGAAAGCAGGACTAAGCCTTCGAACGAAGTGTTTGGTTTTTAATCCCACATATGTTGGGTGACAAATCACATGGAAGAAGGCGATTATAATTTGTAAAGCATGCTGCACATGCACTATCCCTTTCAACGTATGAATCAACAATTGAAGCATATCGTAATTGATTTTTGAGAGATGTATTTTTAGTTTTAAATTTTTAAGAGAACAAATTGATTTTTGAGAGAAGTATTTTTAGTTTTTAATTTTTAAGATAATAATAAATTATTAATATTTTGTATTATTAAAAATATTTTTTTAATTTTAATTTAAAAAAATAAATTCATTAATAATAAATTATTTATAATTGATATTCAATAAAGATTTTTTTAATAAAAAAATTAATAATAAATTATGTATTAAAAATTAATTTTAAATAATAATTTTAATTAAAATTATTAAATAATAATCAATAATAAATTATTGATTGTTAATTATTTAAATTAAAAGATCAATAAATTAAAATGTTTTAGATTTTGATATGGCGATTTATGGTTTTATTAAAATTTATTGGATTTTGACAAACTTTAATATAAAAAATGATAATTTGATGATATTAATGTATCACAGTTGAATTTATATGTACATAAAAATCTCTAAGACATCGTCAACATAACTATTATGTACATATCCAATGAATTTTGTATTTCATGAAACAACATCATGTTAAGGCGTTTTTATCTATCAACTCCTTTACCATTGACATTCATCCACATTTTCATACATGTCTATCAACAAACGCATAATTACAATATTTGATACCAAAAACATGATTTCTATTATTTCTTAATAGATCCCTATACCCAACCTTAAAGCTTCCATTTCAATAAACATGAGGAGGACATTGATAAATGTCACGCCTTGTAATTTCATTTGCCTAAATATTGTGATAGCTTATTACACTAGTTTATATTTTAATCTACAAGGTATCACATTTCATAAAATGTCATTTCAATTGAGGCATTTTGTCAAATAGTTTGTGTGCCTTTTTAAGGCTTCAACATTTTGCATATGTGAGTTTACATTTCTTTGAGGGATTTGGCTCCACGTTAACCAATTGTCTATGATTGATTTTTTTTCTATTTCATGTTTAATTTGTGATCATTGCAAGTGCACTTATTAGAGGCACTCTACCAAGTAGTTCACTAGTATTGAAGCATTAATTTGGATCACACACAAATTACTATGTACAACTCTTTAAAAAAATTATTTGGCAACTCCTTCGAGCATCAAGTTATTGAGTGTTAGAGACTAGTATTGAAACATATATACTAGATCTTATACCCATTAGAATTCATCCACATTATTAAAAGAATATCTTAGGTATTCTCCTCTATCCTTCCTTACCTTTCATAGTTCCCAATGTCTACACATTCAACCCATTGACTAGCTTGGTTGATGAAACTTGACAAAAGTGGTGAAGTGATTGCTACATTTGGCATCATGTATGTAGAATGAAGAGTGGTAGAAATATCCTACCTATATAGTTGAATCAAACACTATATTTAAAATTTTAGAAAGATTGTTATTAGAAAGAAATGTGCTATTTTTAAAAATTATCGATGGGCTGCCCACCGCACCCATTTGTTAGAAGTTGCCTATACTACTTTAATTCCATGCTTATGAAGCATACAATGAAAGTGCATCTTCTTAAAAGTGTTCATTTGTAAAATAGACCCAAAATCATGAATTATAGTAAAAACCCTCATGACCTAAGCAAGGGCTCAACCATATCATTATATCCTTACCTACCACCTAGATAGTTTGATCCATCCACTCTTATTGACTTGGAATGTATTTTAGCTATCTTATATTTAAGTGGTGAAGAGATTTATTTGTGAAAATTGAAGAGAGGCTTAGTAGTCATATCATAATATATGGTATAACATATAGAGAACAAAGATGAAAATATCAAAAAATAAATATAGTTCATGATTAGTTATTTCGACCATATAATGATTTTCATAGAGTTGTATATCAATTAAAATTCAAAATGACCAATTTCTAATAAAATAATTGATCATGCTAAGGATAAATTAAATATCTATGATTTTATTAGAGATTGAACATTTTGAATTTTGACAAACTTGATGCATACAAATGACAATTTGATATGAAATTAATGTATCATAATTGAGTTTCAAATTGGATACAACATAATAGACACTAACAAATTGAGAGATTGTTATGAGGGTAGTGATGCAACATGTAGTGATGCAACATGTCTAATTAGAGTGCATCCATTAGATTGCAACTCTTTGAGGCATTGTGTCAAATAGTTCACATGCCTTGTCTATCCTCTCATATTTTGTATATATTTTAAAAGGGCATATACAACCACAACATTTGAGAAAAACTATCTTCATATTATACTTTGATGGATGTCCATACCTTGTTTGAAATCTCCCATATTAGGACAACCAACAAGGATTTTGGTGAAGGTTGTGGAATTTGTCTTTGTATATACCAATTGCATTTTCTTGAAAGTTTCTAAAACCTTCAACATTATGTATATATCCTAAAATCATTATGGTTCATGATTTTACATTTATTCATCTTTGCATCTACCAATTGTATTTTCTTGAATTTTATTGCAATATATTTAGTGTAGATCCATTTTTTGTATATTTTATAGTCCTTGTAGTCCACACATGACTTGCAATCCTTTGCTAGAGAAACTATTACAATATATTTCTTATTTATGTTATTTTGCATCCATGTGTATAAAATTTTGATATTATTAATATTGTTAATTTTGGTAAGAAATTAATAGAATTTTCTCAATATAAGAATATATGCATTCTAATGTAAAAAATGTTAAGAATGTAAATAATTCTTGCAACAAAAACTATTATATAGTAGCCAATTTGAAGAATCATATTACCCTCTACCCTATATTCGTTATTATACAAAGCTAAGAAAATTGTATAAATAAGATAACAAGTTGAGTATTAGCATATGCCAATTTTCATAGAGTTGTAGATTTCTTCCATTTCAAAACACACAAAACAATATTGGGTAGATAGTAAATTGCATTTGATTTTTATAGTGAATGATTTCTCCCCATAGGAACTAGGTACCTAAAGTAAACCAATGAGCCCACAACTACTCCTATTTTGAAGTGGTTTGTTTTATGCTCCTTCCTCCCCCTAATCTTGTCTAATTATTTTAAAGAGACTAAGGGTCATAACTAAACTATAGTTCATCCAACCCATTAAACTATCCTAGTTGATGGAACTTAACAAAAGTGGTGAGGTGATTGTTACATTTTGCATCATGCATGTGGAATGAAGTGTAATGGCAATAACCTACCTATAATTGAATCAAACACTAAATTGTAAGAATTTTAAGAAGGCTTGATATTAGAAAGACATGTACTATTTTTAAAAATCTTTTACATGGGCTACCCAAGGCCATCCATTTATTATAAATTTCCTATACTACTAAAATTCCCCACTTATGAACCATGCACTGAAGTTCATATTTCATAAATGAAGAGCATGTCTTGTTGAAAGTATCCACTTGTAAGATGGACCCAAAAACATGAATTACTAAAAACATAAAAAAATATTCATGATCTAAGGACTCTATCATATCCTTATATCCTTATGTACCACCTAGATACTTTGAGTCATCTACTCATATTGAATTTGCATAGATTTGTATTTGTAGCTATCTTATATTTAAGTGGTGAAGAGATTAATTTGTGAAAATTGAAGAGAGGGTTAATAGTCATAGTATACTATATGATATGACCTGTAGAGAACAAATATGAAAATACAAGAAAAAATGTAGTTCATAATTAGCTATTTCAATCATTTATTCATTTCCATAGAGTTGTAGATTTGTGCCTAAGCAATAAATGATAGCTCAATTTAAATGTAAACCTTGTTCAATTGATCAATCATATATAAATTGATATAACTTATAGTATCACCTACTAATTTTATTGTTGTAGGCATATTTAACATGATGCTTGAAGGAGTTGCCAAGTAAAATGTTCAAAGAGTTGTACGCAGTAATTTGTGTGTAAACCAATTTAATTCTTCAATACTAGTGAACCACTTGGTAGAATTCCTCCAAGAAGTGCAATTGCAATTATCACAAATTAAACATGAAATAAAAAAAATCAATCACAAACAATTGGTTAAACTGGGGCCAAATCTCTCAATGAAATGTAAAGTCACATATGCAAAATGTTGGAGCCTTAACAGGCAAGAGAACTATTTGACAAAATGTCTCAATTGAAATGATATTTTTTGAAATGTGATACCTTGTTGATTTAAAATGCAAACTAGGTATGTAAAAGGCTATTGCAATATTTAGGAAAATCAAATTACAAGGAATAAAGCTAACGTCAGTTACATTTTCCAATTTCCTCATGTTTATTGAAATGGAAACTTTGAATTTGGGTATGGAGATCCATCAAGAAGTAATAGAAATATTTTTTTGGGGGTCAAATATTGTAATTATGTATTTGTTGATAAACATGTGTATGAAAATGTAGATGAATGCCAATGACATAAGAGCTACTAGATAGAATGCCTCAACATATGTGGTTTCATGAAATAAAAAAATCATTTCAAATTGTCATTTATGTGTCATTTTTGTCAAAATCTAAGAATTTTTAATAAACAAAAATTCATATCAAAATTTAGAATGTCAAATGTCAAATTGTTAATAATTTATTGATCAATTTTAATTTTAAATAATTAATAATCAATAATTTATTATTGATTATTATTTAGTAATTTAAATTAAAATTCTTTTAATTGTAATTAAAATTACTATTTAAAATTAATTCTTAATAAATAACTTATTATTAAATTTTTTAATTAAATCTTTTTTTATTAATTATTGATTCTAATTATTTAAAGTTATTTAAAAAAAATAATACTTATTAAATATCAATTATAAATAATTATTTCTAATAAATTTATTTTAAAATTAAAATTGAAATTTTTTTTGAATTATTTTTAATAATTATTAATATTAATTAATATTAATTTATTGCCATCTTAAAAGTCTAAAAACTAAAATACTGCTTTGATAAAAAAAATTTGATGCTTCTATTTGTTGCATGAAGTTGTAGCTTGCATCAATCTGAATGCTCTATACATTTTATAACTGTCTTCATCCTTGTTTCTCTTATCGCCAAACTCATGTGGGATAAAAACCAAATATTTTTCTAGACAACAGAGGCAATGACAAATAAAATGGTTCAAAACAGTGGACATCAAAATTGAAATGAAAAAGATAAGTGTGAATGGGGAAGGACACTAAAAAAGTTTGGTTTAAAAGAGTTGTGGGCCCAGCCACCCAAACATTGTACCCTTAGAGTGTGTCGATTAAGTCAACCCATTTGGGACCTCCACTCTACTTAGTATTGCGCCATAATTTTATATGTAGCTTTCATTCATTATGTTGGCAGTTTTAAATCATTTTCATCTTGAGAGAAAGAATTTGAAAATCTTATGATTCTTAGGTATGTTGTATTTATGTTCCTACAAACATGATATTCCAGATTCACCTTATTATGTATTGCTACAATGGTTTTAGTAGAAATTACTACAATCATAATCTCAAACATTGAACTTGTAGTTGAAGTTAGTATTATCGTCATCTCAATCAATAATCACATTTATATTAATTCTAACATTCATGTTAATACTACTTGATTAATGATAGCACTAACACAAGAGTGTGAATTGGTATTATTCGCGGTGAAATCCATAATGTATGTAACAACAATATGAGCAACAATATTTAGGTTAGATCCTTATATTAATAGTAGTAATAGAATTGATAATGTTATTAATTTACATATTATTGTTTTTAATATCATAAGAGTATAAAAATGATGAAATTATTATTGATACATATAGTCATGTATTATTATTAATATTATAAATACCATTTTCCCACATTCAATTCTCAATTATAAATATTAGATCAAGATGCATAATTCATCAATCCACTCGACTAATCGACAATAATGGCACCTACTAAAAACAACACAAGAGAATAAATTATTGTATTAACGGTAGAGCCTTACAATATATCTCAATAATCTTTACAATATTATCAAACTAAATTCAAAATAGGTATTTTTATAAATTAAAAAAAAAAAGTATAAGAGTGTTAAATATAGAAATAATTAAAGATATCAAGATATCATTGAGAAAAATAATAAAGAGTATTTAGAATTTAAAAAATAAGGAATATATGCTATTAATCAAATATAATGAAATAGAAATAAAAATAAGTATAAATTATTAATTCTTATAAAGGAAAATGATCAAATATGAATTTATATAATAAATATCCTATAAACTTAGTTTCAATTTAGAAATTGTCATATTAATTAAACTAATATACAAATTGTGATATTATTTAATTATAATTATGAAAATGAAATAGGGAAAAGTTCACCCTTATTCAATAGAAAAAAATCACAAAAACCAAGCAATTAGATGATGAAAATCCCAAAACTATAGATTATTTATATAAAAAAATGTTGATTAATGTAATGAATAGTTATTATGAATAATACTTTTGGAAAAATGTCCTTTTGTCATGAATAGGGGAGAGGATCTTAGCACCCTAACATTGCATATATGGAACTCATATATGATCATTTTGAGTCACTTCAAATATTTTATAGTATTTTATTTGACAATTATGTTGTTTAAACATAACCTTCCAAGTCGACATCATAAAATATGAGGTCACATCAACATGTTTTTCATTAAAATGTTCAAATAAATACAAAAAAAAATAGACCAATAATTATACATTAAATTATATTTTAATGATACACCCATATGATATCACATGATTTGTTTCTTTTTAAATACGCAAAATACATTCTATTCAATTATAAATAATAATAGTCAACACTAACATTCTTAAAAATATCTACATGCTTTTCATTAAAATATTCAAATAGACACAAAAAAATTAGACCAATGATTATACATTAAATTATATCTTAATGGGCTCTAGGAAAATTCACTACCAACAATTCACTGTCAAAAAATTCACCGCCAATAATTCATCATGGGAAAATTCACAGCCATGACAAATTCACCGCATGGAAAATTCACCACCATGGCGGCAAATTTTCCATGAGGTGAATTTGTCGTGGTGGTGAATTTTCCCACGATGAATTGTTGGCGGTGAATTTTCCATGAGATCAATTTGAATTGTTGATGGTGAATTATTGACGGTGAATTTACGTAAAACCATTTTAATATACACCCATATGACATCATATAATTTGTTTCTTTTTAAATATGTAAATTACATTTTGTTCAATTACAAATAATAATAATAAACATTATCACTCTTAAAATCACAACAAATAATATTAAATATACAAGTACGACAACTGTAAAACATCCTCAAACAATGATATGGATTTTATTCCTCTCCCTGCGCCTGCCAGCTTTTTGTTTGGTTTTGTGAGGCGATTAGTCCAATCACATTTGTGACACGTTCAACCATGCCCTCGGCCAGTGACTTCTATCACATCAGCATTGCTGTGTACAATAAAATTCGACAGATATTCCAAACAGTCTTATCCATAAAATAAAATATACAAACCTGAAAGAATTAATCCTGAGAATATTCACGGTACCATTAAAGAAACTGCTAATTCTCTGATTAGTTCAAGGAATGAAACACAAAAACTCCAAAAAGCCTTCGACTTGAAACCTATCGACGACCTCATTTTCTTTGTTCTATGCGTTTGGCATTTTCTACTGCTCTCATAACGCCATTGTTTTGTTTTAGTCGACATTATCTATATTTTTACTGACTTAGATCTGGGTTTATCAGCCCTTCATAATAAAGTTCGATTTATATGCAAATGTACACAAGCATGTCAATCGGTGAACAATCTGGCCATGGGAAGAAAAAGTTTGTTTCGACGGAGGCTACTGAAATGCTTCTCCTGTTCAAATCCGGCTCTGGTCGAAGGAGAGCCAGACACAGAAGAAATGATCATTGTGAGATCGCCAACACCTCCAATTCTTCAGATAGATTGTCATTGTGTGGATTGCCATTCAATCCGAAGTGGGAGGGTAGCTTCCGAAGATAATGAGCTGAATTTTAAAACTGCAAGGGAATTCTATGAATATTTTTCTGTTAGTCCAGAGCAGCCTAAATTCTGTATCGACTCTGATAAGCTGGTAGAGAACGAGGAAGAGAAGAAAACTTCAGAAAAGGAATGGTGTGGTGTGAATCATAAGAAAGAAGGTGAGGGAAGAAAACTTCTGATTGACATTTTAAATTTTGATGAGTTGGATAAGTCTGAGAAGACGAGGAAGAAAACGGTGACCATATCAGAGATGATGAAGCCCTTTCGGAAATATCCATCTCCACAAATTGGTTGGTATCCATTTTTAGAAACCATAGCAGAACTTCCCTCCCCATGAAGAGGCAATCTATGCTGTTTTCATCATACCTTGTCTCATAGATGGGAGTGCTGTATTGCTGGAGAGGATATTATAACAGAGATTTAAATTTCACTGATGGGTAGGAATGATCGTTTTGCCTTCTGGAAATCCACTTGCTTATGAGATCCATGGTCACTTGATATAATGCCAAATAAAACTATATGGATGTTTGATTATTGTCTTTATTATTAGATAAATAATCATGCTTTTCTCTTTTAAGACATGGCTTAAAAGAACTAATAAATTTTTGAAAAAATTTCTTACAGCAGATTTATATTTTTTTAATGTGTTTCATGTCATGAGTGTCTTTTTTTTTATATATTGTTAAAAAATAAATACAGTTTAATTAAATAAACATTTATGTCAAGAGGTATTGTAGAATGGTAGCAAGCAATGGAGTGTAATGGTGTGAGTGGATTAACAAAAAAATCTTATCTTTTATCTCAAATTTGAATGTCATTAACATATCCAAGCATATTTACGAATAAACATATTATTTAATTGTAAATATAAAAACTAGCATGCATATGTTTGGTAAAACCTTTCTAGATTATGCCAAGAGATATCCTCCCAATGTACATATTCAGCTAATTTATGATAAATTATTTTAAACTAGGTGTATCCAGAAGGATATCTCTTGGTGCAATTTAGATAATTTTTCTATAAATTGATATGCTAGTAGCATCTATATTTTTAACATGTAAACAATATTATTTTAAGGATTGACACATATATGTTTGATTATTAGTAGTGTAATACCATCAAAGAACATAACATTAGAAGTGAATAATGATTCAATAATCATGAATATGTGCAATACTACTAAGAGAATATGAAAAATAGCGTATTATTTTCTATTCAATGAAAGAGATTTGTAAGAAATATATTACATTATTTATCTCCCAATAATTTTAGTCTTTATTCTTCATATTTTTAGTTGTCATGTTATTTTCACTATTTCATCTTTTCATAATGATCATATATAAATTATCGCATTATTCTTAAACCTTCCAATCATTACACTTTTGATATAGCCACAAATTTTAATCATATTCCTTCTTTATTTCATTTGTCAATCATAGCTTTTGAAAGAGTCATACCTTGTCATTTATGTATTGGCAGTACCAAGACAATATTGATGGTATTTGGATTGTATGGCCATTTTTTATTGGTGTAATTAAAATTGTACATGTAATTAGAAATTAAAAGGGCATGCTTGAGTAACTTTCAAATTCAACCATAAGATCAATCAATAGATCTATTTGTGCACTTTAGAATTTGTATATTATTTCCCAAGCATATCCTAGAGCTCCATTTACAAGACTGTCTTTTGTGAAAAGATTGGAATTTAACATTACCCTTACATCCTTAATAATTAACAACTCTAATTCAAGTTCATCAAATTTTCCTCCTTCAAGTGTATTCACACTATTCATTTTTGTTGTGATGCAACATGCTATACATTCTTTTAATGAATTTAATTTCCTTATGTTATAACCATGCACATTATTATTTATGGTAGGAAAATAATATTATTAATGAATTATTTAATATTTGTTGAATCTATTCAAGCATTAGGCCTTTTCATTAGTAACTTCAAGCAATCAATAGTTATATTTGTATCTATTAGATCTATAAAATGTTGATGAAACCTTTGTTAGTCAATTATTTCTTATTGTTGTCTAAATATCTTATCTAAATTAATAATGTTTTTAAAATCTTCCCATAGAGGTTTAACACATATATTATTTACTATAGTGAATATTTTTACGAAAGATATGAACTAGAGGGTCTAGACCCATGTAAGGAAATGAGAAATACAACCTAAGACAACTAAGAACAAAAAGGAACGTAAAATTGATATAAAAAATGATAAAATATTACACATTGTGTAGGGAAAAATAAAGAAATTATTTAAAGACCACCAAAGAATAGGAACACCTCTTAAGTTGGCTTAAATCTATAATACATTATAGATATTTATTTTAATCTAAAGTTACAATGCTTATCAAAGTCGATCGCCTTCTTGATTGGATCAGTTATCCTTATTGAAGAGTGAATGACCAACAAGAGGAGCATAAACCACAACCATGTTTAAACCTTTACTTTTCTCCATAAAAAATGTGTCATACTTTGAAATCTAGTTGTCCACTAAATGATAATTTTCACTTGCAATCCCCTCCAAAGGGAGGTCATAGTGGTCAAGAATCATGTAGATCATTAAAATAGATATGGTCACAAATATAAATACCACATGTAGGAAACTAATGACCCAAATTTTGGAAATTTAGGCACATTACAAGGGACCCCTCATTTTTAATGTGTTGAACTTGATCTCCAATATTTTAAGATAAACCAATTGAGGAAATGAGCTATATTTTAGTAACATTGTTAATACAAAATATAGAAAGGAGGAAGTTATTCCTCCATCTAGTCACCTCATCAAGTTTAATGTGATTACCTAAAGAGTGTGCTATAGTATTCCACACTCACTCCTCTTAATTTTCTAATGTTAAGCTACAAAATATTATTCACATAGGATATTTTTCAATAGTAGAATTGTTAAGACCTAAACATGATTCCTAATTCATGAGGAAGAGGAATAATTTTATAGTAAAACATGAAACCACCCTTTAATGTTTAAATATGATCATTGTCGAGAGATATAATATGAAGAAGACTATATTAGACAAGGCATTAATCTCTAGTGAACCATTGGTTTCCTAAATCTTCCTCACCCAAGATCTAAAGGCTTCAAGATTAGAGTGTTATTAATAGAAAATAATAATGAAGTAATGTATTGAAATAAAATATATATATCTAGCTTCAACTAAATTCAAAGATATACCTCCAAAGCACATGTTTTCATTTTCAAAAGATGTTTGATAATATCTAGATTCTTTGTTCTCTATAAGATTGTGTTTAATAAAATCTAATATCATCAATGAGTATATATTTCATTTGTTTCAAATATTTTCTTGCATACCTGTACTTATTTCTCCTTCTAATTGAGTAAAATATGTTATTACAATTCAATATTATGAATACATTGTTGATACTTTGATATTGAATCTTACAACTCTAGTTGGTGCAAGTGATAGAAGTGGGGAATGGCCTTGGAATGTTTCTTCATTAAGATCTTGATGAATAACACCAATTAGATATAATTTTCCTATTCTTAATTTTCTTTGAATTATTATGTATAATATAAATATAATTTTGCATTCATGATAATGCCCTATAATTATATTGAGTATATATTTTGTAGAACCTAAGGTTGCATAATTCATATATTGTGGTATATCATAATATATGAAAAAAACATTATTTTTCATGGTGCTTATGAATTTTATTTCTTTTTTTGTAAAATTTTCACCTTGACATTGATTAGGAGCTATGGCTTTTCTCTCTCAATACCCCATCTTCCCAACATATCTAGTTTAGTTGATTCCATAATTTGACCACATTGTAGCCAAGATATGATTTTCCACACATATTTTATCATTCTTTGTTGAAGAAGTTGATTATATTAAATTTTAGACTCACTCTAAAATGCATGTGTGTTGAGTTTAGTCTATAAATATTAAATAAAAATTAAATATGATTTAATCGGTGACATGCCATTCTATTTTTTCTATCAGTAAATGTGATCCTTCCAAGCCACACCCATCTACTAATTCATAAAGTTTTTCATCACTATCCCTTGCTTTTGGGTAGAAGACTCTATTAAAAAACTTCCATATCTTACAAAATGAGCCTATAATTAAAAATTGGCTTGATTATCCCCTAAAATTTCATATTTATCCTAAAATCATGACATCTTGATAGCCTATGACTATACCTATTTGAATATTAAATATATTATATTTTTTAGCATAATAAAAAAATAGTACCATTTTTTCAGACTTCTTCAGTGTCTTCCTTTCCTTCCCCATATTTTTTTCACCTATCATGACCCCTTCAATACATTTTTTGAGGAATTTTCTCCCTATTCTCACATGGGTTTGGTCTATGGTAATTTATATTCTAACAAACCAAACCATGAACATCACCAATGGGTTTCTCTATCTTGCTTGAATCTATAACCAAATTCTTCCATCTAACACCAATCATCACCTCGAGAATGTACATTATAGGAATCATTTCAAACCTCCACACTAGAGAGCCCACACTAGATGGGAAATGATATTCTTCACCACACTCACCTTCTTCCTTGTATCTAGAAGCATTGCTAAACACATCCAAGCAATGTTTGTGTTAATATTATATTCCCCATTCCATTCATGTAATCATCACCTTGGAACATTTGAAGAGCACGAAGAACAATTCTAGTCCTAGTTTTACAAAATTTAATCAAAAATATTCTTTGATATGTCTCCATAGAATGCCATATTCCTCCTTTTTTCTATCATACACACCATTCTATCCATTCTAAACAACACAAATTATTGAATGTAACTTCTTTCATCTATTGATTTACCTTAAAATCAAGTGAGCATCATTAAGTTGGTTGTTTTAACACTTCACCCTATATGACATACTTTTTCATCATTCTTCCTTATCCTTGAAGCTAGATTCAATTGCCACTTTATTCTTTTGATTCACTAGTGATCTATAGTATTTATTGCATGCAATTAATAATAAATGTATACTTTCTCCTTACTCATTTTGCCACCGTGTTTTCTATATCATCCACCAACTCATTGTACTCCCTGAATATATGTAAAATAATGAAGTCCTTAAACATTTTTATCACTTCCTTTATTTTCCTTAACCACTTACTTAGCTCCCAATTTGGCATTATATTTTTTTGAATAATGTTTATTACTAGTTGTGAGTCTCCATCTAAATATATTTAATAAATTCTATATTTGCTTCCCTTCCATATCCCCTATAGTGTTGCTTGAAATTTGAATTCATTGTTAAATTTTCTTCCTATTGTTTTCCCTACCATCAATAATGTTCCCTTCATGGTCTCTTATCATGCATTACACCCCAACCATTCCTATATTTGCTAGCACAACTTCATCAAAGTTAATTTTGATCCATCCACTATTATGGGGAACCATTTTACATATTTTATTAAATTTGAAATATAAGATTAACAAGCTTGACCCCATAAATATGGGGAGTGAAAAGACTAGAGAAATAATTTTTCAGCTTCTCATCCCATTATGTGAACCTAGTCTTCTATAGCTACATTATTGTTATTTTCTTAGCATCGTTTATATTCTGACCAGTAGACACTTGTTTGATATCTCTTTCCCTTGAAATATAATTTGGTTTCTCTATTTCATATTTCCCAAATGATGGTGGATGTGGTGATCATCTAAATGCCTATGAAGAATACTCCTATATTTATTCTAGGCCACATGTTGAATAGTTTTCTTGAACTGTTTGGTAATAGGTTCTACCACTCAGCTTGTTCATATTTTTCTTTAGAAGAATTTTATTGTCACAAATCCCAAGAGTAGGTGATATGTTTTATCTTATTCTTATTATTTGTGCATGGAGTACATCTATGTGGTTCCAAGAAGTCAATTTTCTATAGTCTATATGTAGTCAATATGTTTGGTTGAAGTGTTTCTTAAATGAATAACACTACCTTTGGGAGACACTTCTTGCTCCATATTTCTTGGATTGGAAAATATTATTTCCTCTTAACAACCTCTTTGAATCTACATCTTATTTTCATGAAATGAATACCTTCTTTGGGACCTAACCATTTGATTTCATCTTCACTTTTTGAAATCCATGCATTTTATCAAAGAGTATTGTCATCAAAGTTTCTTATTGGAAATTTGGAGGATTGATGTCAATGAATTTCTACTTCTACCTTGTATATCCATCCAACACTTCCTTTTCCATGTAATCCTCTAATTTCTATCCCCACAAGTTTGATAGATTCCTCTTGCTAGGTCTTTGTTAATGCTTCATGTCCATCCCATGAATCTTCCCCAACAAATGTCATTTTCCTATTTTTTATGTTCCATTATATGTTCTTATTGATAATATCTCTTCAAGATACTATGAAACACCAAATTTATTACTCGAATAGGGATCATTCACCATGATTATCCTAGTGGGGTTTGGAGAATCAGAATACTTATTTTACAACACTTTATCCCACTTTTCTAGTTTTTACTGTACATATTCCATTCTAGTTGATCCCCTAATGCCATGTTCATAAATGTTAATTTACTCATCCCCATGCATAATACCTCCTTAGTTTGACATATTTTATCCCATGCAGTTAGTCGTGACCTTTCTTGATCTTAACTGGCACACCAAAAAAATCCTCATTAATTCTTCTATTGTCCCCCCTAGTTATCTTGGAAACTTAAAACATGACATGGAGTGTGTTGGTATTGTTTTTATGACTACCCTCATTATTAAAATTATCCCTACTGATGCAAACCATTTTTATTTCCATTTACATTTTTTATTAGTGTATTTTTTAATTAGCTGGTTCCATAGATTGGTTTTGTTCACTCCTATAAGGAGTAGTGTTCGAAACATTTCCATAGTAATATATGTAAATTTAAATTTAAAAATAAAATATATTTTTTATAATATGTTTTAACAAGAAAATAAATAAGTAAATTGAGCACATAAAGTAATGTAAAAAATATTTAGTTTTTTAATAATTACTTTATAGGTTTATTATAGATAAATTAGTTCCATTTAATTTAAAAATTGTAGGTAAAATATAGTTGAAATATATCTATCTTAAAAATACCAATCACCAAGAAATATCTCTCAACATATTTAGATATATGTATTTATGATATTTATGATATTATTTATTAGACCAACATACAATTATTCTAAACGTAATTAGATAAATTATATAGAGATAATGAAGGTGTTGGAGATGTGAAGATGTAGTTGATATTTGAATAAAACATCAACAATAATAATTTTGTAACATTTTCTACTATGGTATAAAGTGGTAAAGTGTAATGGTGTGAGTCTAATAACAAAAATCTTATCTTTTATTCTAAATTTGAAAACTATTTACCTATCAAAGTATTAATATTCAATAATAAATATAAATATAAAAATAAAAATAAAATCAGTCTTCCTTAAACAAATATATATATATATATATATATATATATAATGGTGTGAGTCTACTAACAAAAAAATTATCTTTTATTCTAAGTTTGAGAACTAATTAACTATCAAAGTATTAATATTCAATGATAAATTTAAATATAAAAATAAAAATAAAATCATTCTTGCTTAAAAAAATATATATATATAACATTTGATCAATTACAAGAAGTAGAGAGATATACCACGTACATAGAATGGGCGGGAGTTCTAGAGGAGCGAGTTTGAACTGTGGTGCAATTGCATCGGTGTTGGAGGAGGGGTCAAAAAATGGAGAGGATGAATATGAAGAAGAGGTGGCGTGTTTCCGGGAGGTGTCTTTGCCTCCTCTTCTTGCGGCTAGGGCTAAGATCTTTGTGGTTGCGGTTGTGGGTCTTTTTCATGGTGGTTTTTCTCATGCTTTGCCCTTTGTGGCTCATGCCTAGTCCTGCTAGCGCTCCTCTTTCGGGGCTTTATTTTTGTGTCATTTCTTCTTCATTGGGCTCTTCTCTGCTGGTGTTCATGGGTTGTATTAGTGCTACAGATCCTGGCAGGTTTGGTGGCTTTCTTCCTTGCAAATTTCCTTGTTGTGGATGATGGTTTGCATTGGTTTTTCTGTGGACGTTTGGTGGTTGAAGGGGCCTATATTTTCTCCTATTCGGTGTAGTAGGAGAGCTTGGGTGCTTCTAGTGTTGTATTTTTATCCTCCTTACCTATGTTAAGTCCTCCTTCGCTTTTGGTTGCTTCTTTCTTGGTGGCTCTTTGTTGGGGTGTCTGGCTTCACTTGGGAGGGTCTTCTTCCTTCCTTTATTTTGGTGGGGGATGCCTTGTTTTTTGAGGTGTCTCATTTTTCTTCCTTGCTCTTTATTGTGACCTACTGGGGTTTTCATTGTTTTTGTAGCTAGTGAGTTCCTTTGTCGGCCTGGTGGCTCCGATGGTTGCTTTCTACCTTTGGATTGGCCTAGTTTTGGCCTTGACTGACATGTTAGGATGGCTTGTGCTCTCTTATTGTTGGTCCATTCAATGGATCCTCCATCTTGAGTCCTCCTGGCTCCTTGGTGTTCTCTTGGCTATGGGTGGTTCAGTTTTTCCCTTCTGACTTCTGTGGATTACTTTTCTCTTTGGTTGTGGGTGGTTTGTGGACATTGGTCCCTAGTCTGTGGCTGTGTTTAGCTTTTTTATTCTTCTGGTTGGGCTCTGGGACCTTTTTTGATGATTTGTTTGTGATGGTTGGTCCCTCGTGTGCTTATTTTTTCTTTGTTTGTGTTTTGGGTCTAGTGATTTGGTTGGACCCCCAGTGGGAGTGGATCTTTTGAAGGACTCTTACATGTTGAATATGTTGAAGGCTGGGTGGATTTCAAAGATTATTTTGAGGATCTAGATGTTGTTGTTGATGTTGCTTTCTAAGGTCTTCCCTCCTATTACAATCTTTTCCTTCTCTCTGAATATTGGGTCTTCTTTTGAGGTGGACATCTCTCCTATCGAGGTGGAGTCCTCTTCTTCAAGGGTTGAGGTGTATTTTGTGGGTGAATTCTTTCTCCTAATTTTCTTATTGAGATGAATCACATTCCTTTTGAGGTGGAGTGTTGGCTTGCAGGAGTGTTGTGGCTATTGTAGGCTAGACAGGCTTGGTTTTTTCTCCTATAGAGGTTGTAGTGCGTCTCATGTTC
>CM021106.1:102138012-102253870 GCA_007115665.2 Sequoiadendron giganteum
GGTAGCCTCTACATTGTGAAACCAACCAATGAGGTGGGAGCTGCTATGACACTTGTAGGCAGTGATGTGACACTTTGGCATCAAAGATTAGGCCACATGAGCAAGAAAATCCTAGAGGTAATGCTCAAGAGGGATCAACTACCGGGTCTCCAATCAGCAAAGTTGGAGTTTTGTGAACATTGTCTCTATGGCAAGCAAAAGCGGGTCAGCTTCTTGAAAGATGGGCATGACATGAAGGCAAAACCATTGGAGCTTGTGCACTCGGATGTCTTTGGTCCTATCAAGGTAAGCTCCTTAGGAGGTGCTAAATATTTCGTTACTTTCCTTGATGATTGTACTAGGAAAGTTTGGATATACATGATGGCAAATAAATCAGAAGTTTTTTCTAAATTTAAAATTTTCAAAGCTCTTGTTGAAAACCAAAGAGGCCACAAGATTAAATGCTTGAAAATAGATAACGGAGGGGAGTTTTGTTCACTGGAGTTTGATAACTATTGTGCAGATAATGGTATTCGTAGGGTGAAAGTTGTCCCCTACACCCCTCAAGAAAATGGCGCAGCGGAAAGGCTAAATAGAACAATACTTGAGAAAGCTCGGTGTATGCTTTCCAATGCAGGTTTGGGGAAAGAGTTTTGGGCTGAAGTATGCAATACAGCGGTCTATTTAAAAAATCGAAGTCCTTCATCAAGGCTGAACTTCAAAATTCCAGAAGAGGAATGGAAAGGAAGAAGAGTTTCATACTCTCATCTCAAATTTTTTGGTTGTCAGGCTTTTGTACATGTCCCTAAGGAGAAGCGAAGCAAACTGGATCCTAAATCATAGCCTTGCATATTCGTTGGATATGGAGAAGAACAGTTTGGCTTCAGACTTTGGAGTTTAACCAATAAGAAAATTATAAGGAGCAGAGATGTAGTCTTTAATGAGAACATATTTCCTCATTCTAAAGATGAAACTCCTATGAGGGAATACATTCCCCTATTTGATATGATGAAAAATGGAAATCCTCATTCTCCCATCTATTCACAGGTTAATCCCACATCAAATTCTCCCATCTCTGTTCTACCCTCAATGCCTCAACAATCACAAAATTCTTCACCTGATAGCTTGATGAATGAAAATTTTCATGATTCTGGAGGAAACGTCACTTCCTTCCCATCTGCCTTTGACTCCACCAAAGCTTGTTTTCTTACACCCCCTGTTCATGACAGCAGGGACGTCATTCTTGGCAGTCATGGAAGGTGTGAAGAAACCACGCACAGTGCACAGGGAACATCAAACACTGTCGCGCACAGTGCATAGGGAAGGCAACAGGAAACATCAAACACTGTCACGCACAGTGCACAGGGAAGGCAACAGGGAACAACAAACACTGTTGCACACAGTCTTGGCAATAGGCAAGGCACTCCCAATAGTCTGCGTGCCTGTCTTCAACCTTCACGCGCCTGCCTTCAACCTTCACGCCCGTCTCCATCCAAACAACTATCTCCAGACTACTCACAACAGTGGAGACATTACTCTCAAGAACAGTCACGGCAGAGAACATTCTCTGCCCCCTCTCCAACATGGGAGAGCTGTTGAAGAAAAGCTCGATAGAGCTACTGGTCAAAGGCATGGGGGAACCATTGGAGATGTGCCAATGCAAATACAGGAAATGTCTAGTCCTGTGGAGGTATATAATTTGGGAAATGATGGAGAGAATGAAACAGAGAGGCAAAAAATTAAATTCAAACACTCAAGAGCTACAATTTTTGGCTCTCCATTCGATCTAGCTCAGGATCAAACAGAAGGTATAGAACCTCAATTAAGAAGATCAACCAGACAAAATAAAATGCTAGCTAAATACTCTGATTATGAGTTATTGTTCGCTGAAGAAGCAGAGCCTTCAATTCTTGTCTCAGAATTCTCAGAACCTTCCACATTTAAAGCTGCTCTCAAAGATGTTAATAGTGATGAATGGCAAACAACGATGCATGAGGAGATGGACTCTTTACTCAAAAATCAAATCTGGGACTTAGTATCCCTTCCGCCAGATCGAAGACCACTTAGAAACAAGTGGGTATACCGGTTAAAAGAAGAAGGTGAAGGCAGAAAATGCTTCAAGGCCAGATTGGTGGTAAAGGGGTTTGATCAAGAAAAGGGGATAGATTCCAATGAGATCTTCTCACCGGTTGTCAAAATGACAACTATCTGAATAGTCTTGGGATTAGCAGCAGCATGGGATCTTGAACTGGAACAACTTGATGTGAAGACCGCATTCCTACACGGTGATGTAGAAGAAGAGTTATACATAGAGCAGCCTCAAGGATTCATCAAGAAGGGACAAGAGCACCTTCATTGCAAGCTAAATCGGAGTTTATATGGCCTCAAACAGGCTCCAAGATAGTGGTACATAAAATTTGATCGCTTCATGGCTGAAAACAATTTCACAAGATGTGAGTCCGACCCATGTGTCTACTTCAAGAAACTTCCTAATGGTGAATTTGTCATTCTCCTTCTTTATGTTGATGACATGTTAGTAGCTGGCACAAACAAAAGAATAGTTAATGAGTTAAAGGAGAAATTGGCAAGAAAATTTGACATGAAGGACTTAGGGGTAGCCAAGAAGATTCTTGGCATGACGATCACACGAGACAGGAAGAAGAAGAAAATTACATTATCTCAAAAACAATACATTGATAAAGTTGTTGAGAGGTTTGGCATGGCTGATGCTAAAGTTACTCCTCTTCCTCTTGTTGGTCACTTTCGCTTAAGTTCTGAATTGTGTCCAAAAACACAAGAAGATAGGGACTTCATGGAGAAAAATCCTTATAAATCTGTAGTTGGAAGCATTATGTATGCGATGGTCTCTACTCGCCCCGACATTGCTCATGCGGTGGGAGTTGTGAGCAGATTCATGAGCAATCCTGGGAAGGCTCATTGGGAAGCAGTTAAGTGGATACTAAGGTATCTAAAAGGAACTTCAAATTATGCATTATGCTTTGGAGGAAATAAGGTTCAGCTACAAGGTTACACTGATTCTAATCATGCCGAAGACTTGGACAAACGAAGGTCTACCACTGGATATACCTTCATGTTTGCTGGAGTTGCCATCAGTTGGGCCTCAAGGTTGCAACATTGCATTGCTCTCTCTTCAGCTGATGCTGAATACTTGGCTCTTTCCGAAGGTGCAAGGGAAATGATTTGGCTTCAGCGATTACTTGGTGACTTGAAAGTGCATCAAAATGAGTATAAACTGTTTTGTGACAGCCGCAGCGCTATCTTCATGGCTCATAATCACTCTTCACAACGTCGCTCTAAGCACGTTGACGCACATGCTCACTTTGTTCGTCATGCAGTTGAAGAAGGAAAGCTAGAAGTTGTCAAGATTGATACTAAGGTCAATCCGGCAGATATATTCACCAAGGTTGTCGCCAAAGAGAAGTTCGATTGTGCAAGGACTTCTCTTGGCCTTGTGAAGAAAAGATAAGTTAGCACCTCTGCAGGGTATTGGGTGATCAGTTGCAGCTTGGTTGTCCTTCAGGTGGGAGTTTGTTGAAGAATGAAGGCCAATAGTCATAATATTTATTATGACTCTTCATTCGATGTCTCTTCATATTCTCTTGGAGCTCTTTTTATTTGCTGCTCCTGCTCATTTGTATACACAAGATTATTGAATTAATAAGATACTCTGCAGTCTGGACGTAGCCACAATTTGTGGTGAACCAGGATAAATCTGGTGTATGCGTAATTGGAATACTTTAAGCATTTGCTGTTTATTTCTCATTAACTAATCTCTTTCATGTATATCTATAGGAAATGTGAACAAATAATTGTAAAGTGGAAATGAGTTTTTATGCTGGAAATTTTTTAAATATGATGAGAAAATGCTATTGTTTTAAATTTTGATTAAAAATGTCTTTTTAGTTAATTTGTATTATGAAATAGAAAAAGAATTGTATTTTAAATTCAAATTTAGATTTTGATTTCATCATTATTCTAGTAAAACTATACTTTGAAATATCAGAATAGTTATTGTAAAATTAAGTGTTGTAATCAGATTATGGACTTAGAAAATTAATGAATTAAATCTACTTTTTACTTTAAATTGAATTTTAGAAGATTAGTTTTCGACTATCTTAGAAAAATCAGAATGTAAATCAAATTTTTAGAATAATCTGTGGAAAAGATTTCTAAATCAGAAAATTAAAATATAGTTCGAGAATTGAAATTAGTGAGTGATTTATAATTGGTTTATAATAAATTACGTTAATCTCTTTAATTGTTAAAAAAAGAGTTTATTTTGTTATTTTTAAATAATCATGGAATTGTCATTGTTGTTCTTTAATTAGCTTTTTAGCAAGTTTATAAACTTAGGTATTTAATAAATGGATTATTTGAAAGAAGGAAGATATTTATTAATTTATTATTGTATTTGGGTTAAATGGAAATATTATTGAATTTCCTTATTTTGATTTTAAGAGATAAAAATGGTTATTTTCTTGAGACTTGGATGATTTATAATTTAAATGCCTTATAGTTAATGATGTGTTGTTAATTCGTTGAATGTGATATTTTATATTGTTCTTGTACGGATTAGTGTTATCTCCAGAGGTTAGGAAAGTGTGAATGCATTTCTATGGTTGCATCTTTTTGGTTTATGTCGATACCATGTGGGTAATTGTGGGTGTACCTTGTTGTGAGTTAAGATCCTTTTTGGTTGTGCATTGTGGTACCCATTTCTTGGTTTTGAATTTAGGAAAACCATAGGGAAGAGTGGCTCTTCTTGGGGCCAATGTACAAGTGGTAACCCTTGAAAGATTTTCCCTAATTTAGTGAAAACCTAATTAATTTACCTAGTGGGTTGGGATAGTTATCGCATAATAAGATAAAAATATACACCTCAGCCCTATCCTTAGTGCTTTCAAAGGCTAAGGACAGGTGGAAGACCTGGCTGGTAAGGTCACTACCTTGTCTCCGTGAAAGGTAACTGGCTCCGCATGAGTCACCCTATGGGGCAGTGCCTTGAGATAGGCTACCTGGTTAAACATAGATGGAGGCAGTTCCTAGTGTTAGGTAGCTTGGTTAATCCACATAGTTTGATTTGGTTCCTAATGTTAGGTAGCCTAGTCAATCCATGTAAGGCCATGCGATGATACTCTCCCATTGTTCCCCTTTGTTTCCCTTGTTCTTGTGCCTTTGGAGTTGTTTTAGTTGTTTGAGTTGTTTTATTTATTATTGATGTTTATGTTTTTTCATGGGCTTAAGTCTTGTGATGTGAGTCCTTATGTTTGAGTTGTGGTCAAGGGTTATTTCTTATTGACTCCTTGCATGGGGGGTGTTCCTTCGAGTTCACACAGTCCGGTGGAAATGTGCAATGCACCCATTGGGTCCCCAATTGGGTTTGTGTCGTGGATGCAATTCCAGTGATCTCCCAGCTCACATGGAGAAGATTGTACCTTTAAAAAATTCTCTTTCATTATTGTACTTTTGTGTTATGATTGTACCCTTCCCAATGTTATAAGCGAAGTGGCCTTGTAATGTAACTTTTATTTTATATTGTGTTATATCTGTGGAAATAGATTCCACATTTGAAATTCTAAATTTTGAAGTTCAATATAATATTATGTGATTTATTTTTATGAGTTTATATCTTATTCGTGTTACTGTATGTCATACTTATATCATGTTTTATTCTCCTTTCTTTCTCCCTCTTTAGTTAGTATCATATATCATTTAATTGTGGGTTCATTTAAGTAATGCACCATGTACCCCATAGCATTAGGTTAATGCTTTGTGATTATATCTATGTTGTATAAATGTGTAATGTTGTAATGTGTAATTCTTGTTCTCAAAAAAATATTATTTTGTTATTGTTGTAGTTGTCCTATGGGGTTTGCGTTGCGGGGCGTTATAGAGGTCGTGAGAGTAACTAGTTTTGGTGGAACACTCTTGGAGCCTTGAGAATTTGTGGTGACCTCTTCTTTAGAGGTGGAGAAGATATGTTGCTATGCTTGGTTTTGTCTACTATTGGGGCTCTGCCTCTGTAGATCTATGTCTTAGTATTATTTTCCAGTGGTATGGAGAGACTAATATTTTTGCTTGACTAGTTTGATGTTGCTTGGCTGCTATAGGAATCTATTTTAAGTTTAAGGTCCCTTCCAAAACCTTGTTGTGGTGGGTGGTTGGTCCTATCAAAACCAAGGGGTTCAAGATCCATGTAAAATCTTGGTACTTTGTTGGGTAGTATGTTGGTTGTTGGCTAGTTGAATCTCTGTTTCACTATTGGGTGTTATTAACTCTATTCTTCGAGCAACTTGACCACCTTACTTTGGGTTTCAGGTCCCATCAAAACTTGATGGTTTTGGGTCCATTCTAAACCTATTTTCCCCCTATTCAAAAATATTTGATCAATTACTTGTTGTAGGTTGAAGAGGAGGGATGAAGAAAGAAACTTATGCAAGTTTACTTGAGGCATGATATTGGTTACTTCATATAGGATCCTATTGTTGCTCTAGGTTATAGAGTCTCCTGATGGTGATGAATACATTGTTTAAAATTTATTTTTGATGTTCTAAAAAACATGCCTGTAGACTTCGGCTCTGAGGTCTGCACACACCCTTTTTTTCAAATTTCTTTATTTTTTTGTTTTTTATGATTTGGCCTGGCAAGGGCCCCATCAAGGCTCCCCCACCTATGCATTTTGATCCTTCCCAAGGAGCCATCTCCTCTCTTTAATTTTTTGGGGGATCTAAAATATGCCTAATGTGTCACCTACTTCAAATCCTGAGGCTAAGGACGAGCTTGTTTCAAATCCTAGGGGATAGGATGCTTTTTTTTCCAGTAAGGACCATGTCCAGGTATATTATTACTAGCACTTACATGCCAATAAGCTGCAATACTTACGCTGATAGGATTAGCCCACATTATTTATGGTCATGAAAAGAAGTGGATGTCATGAAGAAAGCAGTGATCTATCTCACCTATCCCTCTCTACCTCTCCCTCTTTCTCTCTCCTTCCCTCTCTATTTCTCTCTCTATCACATATCCCTCTCTACCTATCCCTCCCTCCATCCCACCTATTTCTCTCTCACTCTCTCCCTCTCTACTTCTCTCCCTCTCTAACTTATTCCTCTCTACCCCTCTCTCCTTCCCCCTATAATTATCTATAACTCCCCTATCCCTCTCTACCTCTCCCTCCCTCCCCCTCTCTCTCACTCTCTCTAGCTCTCTCTTTCCTTCTCTACTTCTTTCTATCCCACCTCTCTCTCCCTCCCTATCTCTATCTCACTTATCACTCTCTACCTCCCTTCGTCCCTTTACCATCCTCTCTCTCTCTTTCTCTATCCTTCCCTCTCTACTTCTCTACCCTCCTCTCTCATTCTCTATCTCACCTATCCCTCTCTACCTCTCTCTCCCTCCATCCCTCCCTCCTTCTCTGTCCCTCTTGCTCTCTCCTTCCCTCTCTATTTATCTCTATATCACATATCCCTCCCTCCATCCCACCTATTTCTCTCTCAATCTCTCCTTCCCTCTCTACTTCTCCCCCTCTTTCACTTATTCCTCTCTACCTATCTCTCCTTCCCCCTCTAATTCTCTATATCTCCCTTATCCTCTCTACCTCCCCCCTCTCACTTATTCCTCTCTGCCTCTCTCTCCTTCCCCTTTAATTCTCTATATCTCCTTATCCTCTCTACCTCTCCCCCTCTCCCACTTATTCCTCTCTACCTCTCTCTCCTCCCCCCTCTAATTCTCTATATCTCCCTTATCCCTCTCCTCTTGCTCCCTCCCTCTCTCTCACTCTCTTTGGATTTATCTTTCCTTCTCTACTTCTGTATATCCCACCTCTCTCTCCCTCCTATCTCTATCTCCTTATCCCTCTCTACCTCCCTATGTCTCTTTACACTCCTCTCTCTCTCTCTCTCTTCTTTATCCTTCCCTCTACTTATTTTCCCTCCTTCTCTCTCTCCTCTCTCTCTCTCTCTCTCTCTCTCTCTCTCTCTCTCTCTCTCTCTCTCTCTCTCTTTCTCTCTCCTTCCCTCTCTACTTATTTTCCCTTCTCTCTCTCTCTCTTTCTCTATCCTTCCCTCTCTACTTATTTACCCTCCTCTCCAATTCATTCCAAAAACAACACTTCCTATATACAACTTTAGTTTTTCATTTTTCTATTTCTTTATTGTTTGGATTTTATAACACAAAACAAATTTTATTTTTATTAAAAATTTATTATATTATTTTATTTAAAGAATATTATTTTATTTAATTTATTATATAAATTACTATTTTATTTTTTATTACAAAAAATATTATTTATTATATATATTATTTTATTTTATTTTAATTATTATATAAATTATTTTTACAAATTATTAAAATAAATTAAATCATAAAAATAATAATTATGATAACATTGATAATTTAAAATTGAAATAAACTAAATCACACCAAAAAAAACACTTAATTCAAGCGATTAATCACATGTTTAACCAATTGAAATCAGCTCATAACTTTAATATTAAAGGACAAAGATATCAATTCCCCAAGCTGTAAAGCCAAATTTGAAATTAGTGCTAGGCAAAAAGTTCCCCAACACAAATTCAATAATGGTAGTTTACTCACCTAGCGATCCTAGCCCGGTAAAAATGAGTAACTACTTTTACCTGTCTCCTTTTCACCCCGATGAGAAGATCAATTCATGAGAAAAACATGGGGTTCCCACCAGCGTCAAACTGCTAGAGATGTCAGTCGGGTTCCCCCACGTATGATAGCCTATCAGCTAATTAGGTTGATATTCATCAAGTTGATCTTTATCAGGTAGACATTATCAGTTGACAAGGGAATTATGTTTCATATTGGTTTATTATATTTTTTTTATCTAAGGCATATGTTCTTAGTAATTTATATGGCCATTAAAAAGAGACTCCATTATGCAACCCTAGACATCAGAATCAACATATAAAGGTGATTAAAGATGTAAAGGTGATCATCTTTTCTTAACGAGCAACTTGGTTTTTGGAATCCTGTTTTATCACTTGTCAATTATACACGTGTAAGTCAATTTAGTGGCTTATTTAAAATTCACTATGAAGTGACATGACATCTACAGTTTGGTATAAGTTTAATGTTTTTTATCTTGGCATATAAAATGACATTATACTTTTGTCATTGGATTTTTTTTTACATTACTATGTGGGAATAGGTTGGCTTCAAGGGGTGAACTAAACTCTATAGGGGTTTCTTTAAGACTCTAATGGTTTTGACTTGGCAATATTTTTGCTTTTCTCTAAGGTATTGATCTTTACTGCAATGGTGAGTGACTTTGATTAAAGACAATTTGAAATTTCATTGGCCACTTCATTTCATCAAAGAATATGACTTTGACTACTTTGATAGATGGCTTTCAACCTTGTGAAGAGGGAAATTTTAAATGACATGACAACCATCATTTTACATATTGTTTGTTGGCATCTTGAAAAACTTGAGCATGGCACAATTTTAATTGGATAATTAAAGTGTATCGATTAATTTGATTTTGACTTCAATTAAAGGAATTTGAAAATAACCTTTGGCAGCGACCATTATTTTTATTTCAATGATTGTGTGATGTGGCAATGACAACTTTAAAAAATTTGGAGGCAATGATTGTGTCGACATACTTGATAAAATGTTTTGACAACGGACTTGAAAGATTTTGTTGTTTTTATATCTTATGAATTAAGTCATTACGGACTTCGAAATTCATTGTGTTTTGATTTAGTCATCGATTGACTAGGAATGAAAGGGAATTAGGGAAATATAGTTTTTTCTTCATATTGTGTTAAGGGTTGAAACCCTAGTTGTCATTGCCGCCGTGAATATTTTTCTTTCAACTGAAAATATGATTATTACTTATTGCATTTTGAAAGATAGAAGCTTTGAGCTATCTATAAGATCTATTTCATGGTTGGTGCTTGGTTATCTATTTCTCATTTGGTGAAAGAGGAAGAATATTCACTAGTTTCTCTAGTTGGGCACTTGTCGAAACTATCTGGTATTTTTGATTGACTGATTTGCAACAGTATAAGGTAATTTATTTACTGGTTTAATTCCATAATAAAACTATTGGTTCCTCTACTCACAACTAGAAAGTTAAAGGGTTGGTAGCATATCTTCTCCATTCATTTTTTTCTGTAGCTATTCTCTTCATATCATTGCATTCAATTTCAATTATAAAAGAAAAAGATACAAAAATGATAACAAAAAATGGCTATCTCCTCTTCAGTTTCAAAAGAAAAAGATTATCTTTAATCTACTCTATTATTATTTTATTATTCTAAAAAGCCATGATTCAAGTTTGGTTATATTGTTTCCATCATGGGTATTCTCGAAGAGTTGTTTATTTTTGTATGGGGTTTTTGTAATCCGATCTAGAAGGGTATTATTATTTCGTTTTAAATAATTTAAAACTAGAACAAATGCTTTTATTGGTGTAGATTTTTTTTGTGGTCAGGGTTCAAAGATCAAACCTGCTAGTGGAAATTTGTCCTTCCTGAAGAAAACCCTTGGGTGAAGTTTCAAAAAGAAAAATGTAGTTTCACCTCTCATGGATTTTGAAGGGTTTTCGGCCATTTTTGTTAAAATACATTTCTTGTTAATCTCTTGTACATTGTCAAATGAAATCATTTTATTATGCATACTTCAGTGTATTTTTGGGAATCTTTCATTGTAACAAATAGAGTATTTTCCCTATCTCAAAAGCTTCGTTGAAGGTTCTAAAAAGAAGAATATTCATTTTGTAAAAGAGGGATATAAAGTGAGTGATCATTGTTGTTGAATGAATAGTTCTTGAAAGAAAGATGTGATAACTTTTGTAAACAAGAATCTGAAAAGATAATGTAGAGTGATAGTCTTTTCTTCTGAGTATGTCTGGTATTTTGAAGGTTTAATTGAGAACCTTTAGGATATTAGGGGTGTTTGATTGAGAGGCTCTAGTGAGTTAAAATGTAAACAAATAAATCATCTTATATATGTTTGTACTAAAACTAAAGAGGGGTTGGTGCTCCTTGATATTGTTGTCTCTAAATGAGGGGTTGGTGCTCCTTGAGTTGGTGCTCAGAAATCAGCCTATAAGGAATTGTTAGCAATGGTTTTCAAATAAGATCCTAAAAGGTAGCAGTTTAGGAGTGGTTTTTCTACCCTAGGAGGGTTTTCCACTCAGAAAATCTTGCGTCTCATTGATCATTTGTGGTTTCACTACTTTACTATGAGAATTCTTTATTATTCATTCTTTTGAAATTACATTTATCATTTTAGTTTATGAATGATTACATTCAACTTATGACTAATTACATTCAACTTATGAATGTACTTATCATTGAAATATTGAGAAAAAATGAGTGTTATGGTTTATTTTTTAAAAATGGTAAAATATGTTAAGACACAAATTCAACCCCCCCTCTCAGTGCCATTTTCACTCCAACAATTAGTATCAGATCATAGGGTCCTTTGATAGGTCTAAACAACCTTGGATTGATTTTGGTTTTGGATTTTATCAATGATGTCACAAGTTCAATAATGTACTTTTGTTTGAATGATTCAGACTGTGTTTAATGAACATATATCTGGTCTCAATTGGTATTGGTGTATAGATTCATACCCATACATAAGTCTAACCACTTAGGGTTTCCTTGTCATGGAGTTTTTGTCATGGCTAAGTGCAAGAGAAATAAAGGTTAAAATACAGTCCCTAGTGTCAAGCAAAAAAATGATATACCAACCCTTGTAATTTCTAGTGAATTTTTGTCTCGGGAACTACCTTTGGTTGTTGATACTAAAAGTGATCATGTAGCTGGTGAAGAAGATCACTTAGTAAGTGACTTTGAACAAGAATTTGGTGAAAAATAATATGAAGGTGATGAGTATGAGGTTGAATTGGAAGGAGAATTTCTTTGTGCATTAGATGAAATTAAAAGAATTAAACATGAAAATTAAGAACTTAAGGTGCAACTTCAAAAGAGCATTGATACTAATCTGGCATTAAACAAAAACTATGTTAAATCTGAAAAGATTATTGAATTTCTAAAATCTCAAATGGTTGATAGAAAAAGTGTTGAATATGAATTGGAAGTCAATTTAAAAGACAAGGATGAAGTGTGAAATAAACTAGAATATGGGATTTCTTCATTAAAGAAATGTTTAGATTTAATGATTCCTTGTTAAAATAACTAACTCTTAGAGATGATATGATTATAAGTCAAAAAATTGAAATTGAAGAATGTAAGAGGATAGAAGATGTTGTAAGGTATGATTTTGAAGTTAAAAAGATTGAAGGTCTAAAACTTGAAGGAAAAGTAGTTGCATTAAGGAAAGAGCTTGAAAATGTCAAGGTTCACTTAGGTAAAAATCAGAAATTTGATCATAGTACTAATCTTTTGAATGAGATACTAGATAGGAAAAATCATTATAAGGATCCTATACGAGTAGGATATGAGGTTGGGAAAATTATTGGTGTCAAGGATGAATCTAACAAGGAAATTATGTTTGCAACAAATGATGGGAAAAATTTCAAGGCTAGGAAGATTCCTAAGAAGAAAATAGATTTGAACTATCATGCTCAAGAGATAGATAGCAAGGTTGATTAGAGATTTACAAGTTTCTCATCTACCAAGAAGTTTCAATCAATAAGGTACAATTATTCTCAATTCCATGGTTACTATTATTCATGCCATGTTTATGGACATAGGGCTAGATATTTTGAAAGTTATGCTAGAAATAATTATAAATGGAATATGGGAAATAGTACTTATAGTTTGTCAAAATAGAATCATGATACTATATGTTATACCTGCCACAAATTTGGTCATGTAGAAATTAACTGTTGGTGGAATGATAAGATTGGTAATAGAAGAATTTATCATTCTTTTGGTTCAGATCAAAATGTCATGTGCTATAGATGTAACTATTTTGAACATAGAGTTCATTCTTGCAGAAATCATGTGTTAAAGTCATCTAGACATAGCAAAAGGACTAATACCTTAACCAAGCAACAACAATAAAATAACATGGACAAGAAGAAGATAGGTGTTAATAAGGTTTGGAGAAGAAAACAAAAATAGGAGAATGATAGATTAAGTCTTGTGCATATTGTACAAGTGACCTCTACTAGTGCATAAAGAGAAGCATGAAGTTTAGGGGAGTTGTCAAATGCTTTATCTCTTACCCCTGGAAGTTTAGAAGCATAATTGTTTCCACTGTGACAAGATTATAATGTTGAAGTGTGATACATGTTAAGGGTCTATGAAAAGTGTAGTAGATATACATTTTGAACGTTTGACATCACAATCCAAGGAGATTATTTCTACAAGAATTTCAAATTAATGAAAGTACTGGTTTAATAGTAATATATACTTGTTTGGCACCTAAATATCTTGAACAATGTTTGGTAACAATTGTATTTTGATGCTTTTTGGTCATGGAACTTGTACTTTGGATTATTCTCATCATTGTTTAGATTTTATGCATTCTGGATTTTAGTGTGCCAATGTTTTCTTTTATAATGGAGAAAATATGTATGATGTAGTAATAGTGGTTGGATAGCAATGATATAATACTTTGATATCTCAATCTGTTGCTTCATTTGGTGTTGAATTTTGAAAGTGATGTTATCTTGTTTATGCTTATGATGTCCATGCCAAGTAAATGATAATGGGGGAACAAGGCTATTTGGGAATATTATCTTGAATTTTTTTTTACACACAGTGTGCTTTAACTATAGATTCTTGTGATATTATGATAGATGTTGGATAATATCATGTTTTATGATAGTACTATGCTTGAAATAAATTTCCAATGAGAACCTTGTTTGGGGGAGAAGCTCATAATATCTTTGATGATGTCATAGTTGATGATTTGGTGCATTTTTTTATAACAAGTATTGCTATGAACCAAGAAGTAAAAGACACCATGAATAATGTTTGCACCAAATTGGTGGACAGATAGTCCATTCAATGATAGTAATTATTCTCTAAAACTGACAATGCTTTAAATCATTTTTGATGCTTTGATGACAACATACTCTTATATGGTGGAGTGTGTGTAATGGTGCCATGTTTTTATCTATCAAGGGGCCGTATAAGCATCTTTAAAATTTTTTTTAGTCGAGTCTCTCAAATAATATTCTTTTTGGTATTTTTGTGGTTAGTGTGGCTGATGCTCAAACTGTGGGATAGGATGATGGTTGTATTTTCCTTTGATGGCTTATTTGAATGACTGAATAGAGTGATTGATTTTTTTTATAGCATGAAAGAGATACGGGTTGTGTGTTTTCTAGGAAGAAGTGTTTGTAGTCTTTTGTGTGTGTGTTTCAATGTTTTGGTAAAGGTTCTTGACTTAAAGAGTATGGAGTGAATCCATCTTTGAAAAGAACCGAATGAAAGGATTTGAATGTGTGTATAACTCTCAAGCTGTATATTTTTGTTGAGACTACTTAAGTGAAAATAATGATTATTACTAAAATTTGTGACTACTGGTGTGATGGTTGTCTTGTTTTTTGAAATGCATACTTTTCAGTGAAGAGTAAACATGTGACAGAAAGGTGTAGACTTTATGTTCTATAATTGAAAGTTAGTTAAGGAAATATTCAGTTTAACAATATGTATGGATTGTGTTATTCTAAGCTTGATCAGAGACATCACTTTTGTTTCTAACAATAACAGTATAAATGTCATGGATCAAAAGGTAATAGTTGTTTAATGATTCAGTTTGGCAGTGGTAAGGACACTTGGTTTGACCTTGGTTTCATTTTTTGCTAATACTATAATTTTTGATTCAAGATTTATATGATAGTGTGACATGACTACTTTTTAGAGCTTGTGGCTCTGATATTGACAATCATTGATAGTTGTTGAAGAGCCTGGGTGATCCTACAATACTGGTTTACAATTTTTGGGTAAACTGGACAGTGAACTAATTTTTTTAACTAAATCTTCATTTCCAGGCTCCTATAGCAGCTAAACCATGAGGAATTTGAAGATGATGCAAACTAGTGATTTGCGAGATTTTGTCTATATATTATAAATATATTTTTTTCAAAATAATTGGAATCAAATTATACCTTTCTTCCATCTCCTTCGAAACCTAGCTTTAAAAAAAGCAAAAAAAAATTTAAGGAGTGACTCTCACCGTATACAACATAATTTTTTTTGTATGAAGGATAAATTCTATTTTTTTTTAATTTAATTTTTTAACTACAATATCTAGCACTTTCATTTGGTTTCATAGTGTTTTATTAAATATTTTTTCCTTAATCAATTTTTGAAGTCAAACCAATAACAATTGAAACATAGGTAGATTGTATACAACATAAATTTTTCTGTATGTATCAAAATTTAATTTTTTTTGTTTTAATGGATCAGGGACATCAATACCCTCTTCAATTGAAATCATTAAAATTGAACTTTTTAAGGCTTAAATCATTATATTTTCTAAAAATATGTGATTTCAGCAAAAATCAGAATCTCCTAGAAATTGTAAACCAATTTTGTAGGATCACCCAGCTTTGTGGTTTAAATGCCTAAACCTTTTGATATTTTTGACAAAGGTAATCATTTGATTTGGAAGGTAGTGAGTGAATCTCTACATTAAGCAATGTTTTTGCATATTTGAGTCTTTGCACATCTGCAATATGGTCTACAAATAGTGTTCTTGCAATGGATTGAAAGTGTTTTCAATGACCCATTTGGACTATTTGATAGTTTTCTTGTTGTTTGACGAAAGGATTAATGTTATCTGTTTTGATATATCTATGTATAGATATTTTTTGTAGGGGGGCTTGTTTCTATGTGTTCTTATTTCTAGCTCTCTTATATATTTTTAGTTTGATGCTCTTATTGTTTTACTTGCAACTGGTTCATACAGTTATTTATTGTCATTTTAGTTGAGTTTCATGGAATTTTGGTACTTGGTTAGAATTTATTTTATAGTTTATGGCATTGCACATTCTCCTCTTTTATCCTTTGTAATTGAGGCAAAAAGGGGGAGAGACATTTTTGTGTTATTTAATCAAGGACATAGGGGGAATTTTTTAGATTTTAGTTGAGACAGTGTTTGTCCTTAATGTCAAAGTCACCATGTTCATTTATTTCAGATCAGATTTTCATGTTCAGGTATCTATTTTAGTAATTATTTTTTTACAAATTTGATTATGGTCTTAAGTAGACTGATAGTGTTATCATGCAACAGGTTCTGGATATTCAATTTGATAGGTTGGCCCTTTTGTATTGTATTCCACGGGGCATTCATCAGCTTTAGTTTTATGCCATTATCACCATGAAATGTTCTAGTATATTATTGTCAGTTTGATATTCATCAGGTTGAAATTATCCATTGGCAAGGGAATTATGTTTCATATTGGTTTGATGTCTTTTTTTATCTGAGAGATATGTTCTTAACAATTTATACAGTCATTAAAAGGAGACTCTATTACATGAGCCTAGACATCAAAATCGACATCTAAAGGTGATTAAACATATAAAGGTGATCATCTTATTTTAATGGGAAACTTGGTTTTTTGAATCATGTTTTATCACTTGTCAATTATAAATGTGTAAGTCAGTTCAATGGCTTATTTAAAATTCACTATGAATTGACATGGCATCGAGAGTTTGGTATGAGTTTAATTTTTTTATCTTGGCATATAAAATGACATTATACATGTTTCATTGGATTTTTTTTACATTACTATGTGGGAATAGGTTGGCTTCAAGAGGTGAACTAAACCCAATTGGGTTTCTTTTGGACTCTAATGGTTTTGACTTAGCAATATTTTTTCTTTTCTCTAAGGTATCCAACTTTACTGCAATGGTGAGTGTCTTTCATTGAAGTAAATTTGAAATTTCATTGGCCACTTCATTTCATCAAAGCATATGATTTTGACTACTTTGATAAATGGTTTTCGACCTTGTAAAGAGAGCATTTTTAAATGACATGATAATAATCATTTTATATATTCTTTGTTGACATCTTGAAAAACTTGGTCATCGCACAATGTTTATTGGATGATTAAAGTGTATCGATTACTTTTCTTTTGAATTCGAGTAAAGGCATTTAAAATAACCTTTGGTAGCGACCATTATTTTTCATTTTAATGGTTGTGTGATGTGGCAGAAACAACTTTAAAAAATGTGGAGGCAATTGTTGTGTCAGCATACTTGATAAAACATTTTGATAGTTGACTTGAAAGATTTTTATTTTTTTATCTCTTATGACTTAAGTTATTACGGACTTCAAAATTCATTGTGTTTTTATTTATTCATTGATTGACTTGGAATGAAAGGGAGTTAGGGCAATATAGTTTGTGCTTCACATTTTATTAAGGGTTGAAACCATAGCTGTTGCCACCACCATAATTTTTTTTCTTTTGACTTGAAATATGATGATTACTTGTTGTTATTCGAAAGACAAAAGATTTGAACTCTCTATAAGAGCTATGCCATGTTTGGTGCTTGGTTAGCCATTTCTCATTTGGTGAAAGAGGAAGAATATTTGTTGGTTTCTCCAGCTAGGCACTTGTCAAAACTATCTGGTATTTTCGATTGATTGATTTGTAGTAGTATAAGGTAATTTCTTTACTGGTTTAATGTTAAAATAAAACTATTGGTTCTACTCGAAACTGGAAAGTTAAAAGGGTTGGTAGCATATCTTCTCCATTCATTTTTTTCTGTAGCTATTCTCTTCATATCATTGTATTCAGTTTCAGATACAAAAGAAAAAGATACAAAAAGGATAACAGAAAAACATCTATCTCCTCTTTTGTTTCAAAAGAAAAAGATGCTCTTTAATATGCTCTATTATTATTTTATTATTCTAAAAAGACATGATTCAAGATCAGTTATATTGTTCCCATCATGGGTATTTTGGAAGATTTTTTAATTTTTGTATGGGGTTTATGTAATCCAATCTAGAAGGGTATTATTATTATTTTTAAATACATTAAAACTGGAACAAATGCTTTTATTGGTGCAAATTTTTTTTTGTGGTTAGGGTTCAAAGATCAAACCTACAAACAACACTTTATCCTTCCTGAATAAAACTCTTGGGTGAAGTTTCAAAAAGAAAAATGTAGTTTCACCTCTCATGGCTTTTGAAGGGTTCTAGGTCATTTTTTCTTAAAATGCATTTCTTGTTAATCTCTTCTACATTGTCAGATGAAATTATTTTACTATGCATACTTCAGTGTACTTTTGGGAATCTTGCACTGTAACAGAAAAATTATTTGTCTTGTCTCAAAACCTTTGTTGAATGTTCTAAAAAGAAGAGTATTTATTTTGTAAATGAGGGATATAAAGTGAGTGATCACTATTGTTGAATGAACAGTTCTTGAAAGATAGATGTGATAATTTCTATAAATGAATATCTAAAAAGATAATGCAAAGTGATAGTCTTTTCTTTTGACTATGTCATGTATTTTGAAGGTTTAATTGAGAACCTTTAGGATATTAGCGGTATTTGATTGAGAGGATCTAGTGAGCTAAAATGTAAACAAAGAAATCCTCTGATATATGTTTGTACTGGAACTAAAGAGGGGTTGGTGCTCCTTGAGATTGGCTTCTCTAAATGAGGGGTTGGTGCTCATTGAGTTGGTGCTTAGAAATTATCCTATAAGGTATTGTTAGCAGTGGTTTTCAAATAAGAGCCTAAAAGGTAGTAGTTTAGGAGTGGTTTTTCTACCCCAAGAGATCTATCCACTCAAAAAATCTTGTGTCTCATTGTTCACTTGTGGTTTCACTACTTTATTGTGAGAATGCTTTATTTTTCATTATTTTGCAATTAAATTTCTCATTTTAGTTTATAAATGATTATATTCAACTCATGAATGTACTTATCATTGAAATATTGAGAACAAATGTGTGCTATGGTTTATTTTTTTAAAATTGTAAAATATGTTAAGACACTAATTCACCCCCCCTCTCAGTGTCATTTTAACTCCAAGAGTTATTTGTTCACTAGGTGAGCCCCAAGAGGTTCATATCAACGACATACCCCCATAACTATGATAAGGATAAATAAAAAATTAATGCTCACAAGGGATAGTGAAGCTAGTTGTTCACTAGGTGAGCCCCAAGAAGTCCATATCAATGTCATACCCCCATGACTATGATAAGGAAAAAATTAAAATGCATCTCAATAAGAAAGAGGGATGTTCAAAGGTATTTTTCTTAGTTCATGTGAGGTCTTAATCTTATGGTAAATTGTGATTAACGTCTCTGAGAGAGGATAAACACAAGGTCTCATCCCGGGGAACATCATACCCAATGTTTCCAAGAGAGGACAAGCACAAAAGGTCTCATCTTGTTTCCAAGAGACGAAAAGTACTAGGTCTCATTCCAGGGAACATTATGCCTAATGTTTCCAAGAGAGGAAAATGAAATATCACACTCTCGGAGGAAGTCAAAACCTAATGACACCACCAAGAGAAGGACGCATTGCAAGAAGACAGGAAATCGCACAAGGAAATGCAAAAAAATACAAATAAAATCATGCCAAAATAATTCCAATGCATGCCCCAACTATAAAGGAATTTATAACACCATGTTGTGATCAATTACTTTAAAGTAGAAAAAACATGAAAATGAAAAGAGGGTTGCCCCCCAGAAACACATAACGGATTTATGGATTTAGGGTCAGTATTTGTCTTTTCTACAATATTAGAGAACTTGGAACTATCACCATTCCCCAAATACACATAGAACTAGAAGAATGACACAAAGAGAGAGAAAACAAAATAAAAAACCTTCCGGGAAACATGGAAGAGACATAGGGTGTCTTGATGCCTTGCATCATCCCCAAAAGGAAAACAAAAGATAAAAATGCAAATGGAAGGAAAATAAAAGATAATAAGAAGTATTTTGGGTCAACATGGAGGAGATATAGGGTGTCTCATCACCTTGCGTCATCCCCAAAAGGAAAACACAAGACAAAAATGCAAAGAGAAATGAAAAAGGTAAATACCAGTGAAGAAGAAAAAAATCTTACGACATATAGAAGAATGTCGGTACAAATAGAAGAATGAACATAGAAAGGAAACATCAAGACAGACAGGGGATCACATCACACACATGCAATCAAAAGAAAGAAAAAATAAAAAAATAAAAAGGCTAGTAAGGAAAATGTGTGTCAACCTAAGGAATTCCATGCGCCTCCCAATCTCAGTCTATATAAACAGAAGGTAGACAACAAAACTAAGGGACAAAAACAAATTCCTAACTAGGACAAGGCTACCTACTTCTTGTCCACACTAAGTGCAAGAGAAGAATGAGCCGAGGTAGGTGATGAGAAAGATAATGTAATAGTGAGAATATAATGTTCTACAACTATTACAGGAAAAAAGAGGCAAGAAGGGATAGGCTATGCAATAACTTGATGGAAATCATTGCCATCAAAGTTGAAATTCTTGCAATACTAATTTGAATTCATGACACTCATCGGTATTGCGTCTAATAGTTTGATGGTATTGACAATATGGAAATTTTGCATCTTTAGGATATACTACTAGTCTATCCTTCATTGGTGGTAATGTTATTGGTTCTTTGTTCAAAATAAATTGTAGTTTCCTTTCACTTTCAAGTCATAGACAAGGAGACTTTAGTTTTTGTGACTTGTAAGGCCTCTTGTGCTTGCTAGATTCACCAACTTCTCTAGTTGAAGGTTAAGGAAGAGGACCTAGGGTGGTCCCATCATCCTTGTCACCATAATGGATCATTGGATTTTATTTAGGAAGAAGGACATTCATATTGGGAGAAGAATCAAAGATCACCATACCATCACTATGAAGTCTTCGGTATTTTCTAGGAGGTCATATATTGTGAGGGGGATCTTGATATCCTAACCCTTTTTTTTTTTCATTAGTGGATATTTTCTCTATGAGTTGATGAATTTCATGCTCACTTATTGTATCAAATCCTTGCCTACTCAAAATTGTGATTCCTTTTCCATATGTTTCTTCTAGATTGATTGGAGTTCTTGTTACTTTGTTATCATAAAATGGTTGAGTGTTTTCTTATTTAGAGGAGCTAGGTTCACCTTTTGAAGGGAACTTAGGTTCAAATTTTGTTTCAGTTTCAGGATGTAAGTAACCAAACATATCAAGAGGTGGTATTGTAGGGGGATTTGGTTGTCATGGATGGATAAAAGGATGCATTAGCTTTATAACATTTAGATTAAAATAGATGTATCTTTCGAATGATGATGAATAATCTGCAACTATAATAACAATGTTAATCCTAATCTAAAATATAATCTAAAATCAAACAACAAAGAATGAGTAAATAAACTAAACAAACTAAAAAATTTAATGGAAAGCTCTCACCGAATACGTGTTCACCCCTTCGAATTATCTTGATTTCTCTTCTCCATTTTTCCTTTTCAGTATTCTTGCCCTTAGATTTTAGTGTTTGAATGCAAGAATAACTTCGTCGAGTTTCTTAAAAAAATATCAAAGATTTTTCTCTTCTCAAAAGTGTATGATTTCGGGAGGAGGAATAATGATTATGACAGGCCATTTTATAGATTTTGTGTTTTCGAACGATCGACTCAGATTCAAAGAGAGATTGATGGATGAGATTGATGAATGTCATGCAATGTGAGTTTTGTGTCAGATAGAACGTGAGTTAGAACATGAATTAGAACATGAGTTCAGGAAAGATAAAAGATAGAGACTAAGTTAGAACGTGAGTTAGAACACGAGTTTAGGATCTTAATCTCCAAAAATAGAAGAAATAGACTTTGAAGGCCAAACACAAAGTTATATGTTGAATAATAATGCATTCGAATGCAAACATGATTTAATTAATTAAATAAAGATATTTAATTAATAAACACATCATGCATATGAGTTGGAACTAGTTAACTGACTAGTTGTGACAGAGAGTCCTCTCACAGAGATAATCAGATGTTGAATCCAGAGATAACTAGAGAACTAAAAATCGATCTTGAGTCAGAAGGTGAGTGAATGATTAGTCAACTGATTGATAGAATAATGTGACATAATTAATTATGAATTAAATGTTAATTTAATTCACCATTTGAAAATAAGATACTTTAATTAAATAAATATAGATAATTTATTTAATTTGACTGTTTGAAAAGGATACTATAAATAATTAAATAATAAATATTTCATTATAGATAAGAGGGGTTAAATGAATAATTAAATAAAGATATTTAATTATAGTTGGAAAAGGTATGATAAAGGGGTAATTAAATAATAAATTATTTAATTGATAGATAAAGGGGGAAAAATTAATTTGTTCGCAACATAATTAAATAAATATGACTTATTTAATTAACCAAGTTGAATAAAGGCTATTTAATAATGAATTAATGAATTAATGAGAAAGGGTATTTAGTTAATAGAGGAAATATGTGTTAGAAAGGTTAATTAAATAATTAACATTATTTAATCAAGACGATGGACTATAGAAAATTATGTCGAATGTGTACTCGCAGGCCTAGACCAATTTTCAGTATCTACGGTTTGCCCTTCTTTGATACAATGTTGGTGTGGCGTTGTGTCAAAGAAAATATGCCCTGATCATGCCCCAGCATGAAAAGGGTTAAGGTATGCCCCCTCGAGAAAATTGACAAATTTTTGAAAGTTAAAAAAAAAATCAGGAAATATTCCCGATAAGTCAATGTGATAGTCAAAAATGCTATGGAGTTGACGGAAATGAATTTGGAGTTGATACGGATGAATATGGGTTGTTTGAAGTTGAAAGGTTAAGCGGCCAATAGATTAGGTCAGAAGAAATGTCATTTTTAATCCACCTATAAATAGTAATTAGGTCTAAACCCAATTCATTTTCACCCGGAGGAGATAGGAAAAGAGGAATTTTTTCTTTGACTAGCTGACAAAATGGCACCCATTCCATACGTTGTGCATTGTGGTTATCAAATCCGGACATTCAGGAGGCCAACCAAAGTAGGACCACTGGTATGTAGTCAAAAATGAACTTGTCAAAGTTATTTTTGCATGTATTTTTAGGCAGTTGAAAACTAATAAAGCAAATGTGGTGCATTGTAAACGATGCATATTGTGCCGTATTCGCCGCATCTCACTGTGAAACGACGCATCTGCGAAATCACATCTAGGCTAGGTTAGGCATTTTAGGGAATGATCGCATTTGTATGAGAAATCATCACATCTATAGTTAGGAGATGCATATGGATTAGGAATAGACACATGTGTGGTTATGAACCGCATATGCATTTTTGCACTGCATATGTTGCAGTTAGGTTGTTTATGAAAATTGCATCGCATTTGTGAAAAATGCACCGCATGTGCAGTAGTTTAAAAAGGGATGTGGGAAATATGCAATGCATATGTGATGTGAACCACATGTGAGGCTTACTACAACACATTTGAAAAATTCACCGCATTTGTTAAAGTGAGCTGCATTTGACTGGTAAAATTTTTGAAAAAAAATTCTAAGGAAAACTTGAAAATTATTGACATAATAGTTTAAATGCAAGTAGTTCTAGATCCTATTTATATGTGGGAGTCATGACCAGACATATTCAATCTCAGAGATCAGTTGATGAGTGTAGAGATTCAACTTCTATGGAGACTAGGTCTACGCCACTGTTTGTCGATGCCCACTATTCAAGCGAACAGGGGTATGTTGATGACATTGTGCGAGCGATGGCATTCAGGGACATCGTCATTTCATTTACCAATTGGGGAGTCCACTGTCACATTGGAGGATGTGTACATGATTTTGAGACATCCTATTAGAGGAGAGCGGGTTATGTATTGACTGAGTTGGCGAGGTTTTATCAGGTAGACGACATCAGTAGGCTCAGGATCGAGCACTATGAGATCATATGGATAGTGTTAGCAAACAGATACAAGCGGATTGACTATATTTTATGTACATTGATTGGGGGGATATTTCTGCCAGATAGACAGGGTCATGGATTTCCAGTGGGATGGGGAGCTATGTTGGTTCGTATGCTAGAGAGTGAGACAAGGTATGTGTGTACGTTAGAATGTGTCAATTAAATTGCATATAAACTAGTACACCAATGAAACATTAGATTGAAGAAAACTAAATAAATAAAGCAATTGCAAACTCTAAACAATAGCTTCTTCAAATTCGTTCCATTGTCCTCTATCTCCAAGGATTCACTTTAAGATGTTTGCTCTCAGTTGTGCAAACAACAGCTTATAGAATGGCACTTGAGAGAATGAGATTTATAAAAAATGCATATGGATGTAAAATATTGAGCTTATTTGAATTAAAATGCTATGAAATGCTTAAGATGTAACTATAATAACTATGCATGAAAGTATGAGATTCGAGGTCCTTTTTAGCTCATGAAAGAGCTGTATTTATAGATTTTTGAAGGTAGGAATTCGATTGGCCAAGATCGATGGTCGAATTCAAACCTGTTGAAATGAACGGTGAGAGATCGAGAATTCGAAAATAAGATGGAATTCTGAGAAACAGAAAATGAAGAGACAAATTGAAAGGTGTCCCTCATAATTAAATAAATAAATATTTAATTATGTGTGAGAGAAATATGAAAAGGCTTTAATTAAATATTGCAAATATTTAATTATGTGAGAAAAAAAAAGCCTTTTAATTAAATATTAAGAATATTTAATTTTTGTGAGAGAAGTGGGAATTTGGAAAATGATTTAATTAAATATCAAAAGTATTTAATTAAATGTGGAGGGAAGAAAATCATTTAAATTTAGAATTTAAACTTTGATAATTAATGTAAATAAATTGTAAAATCTATTTAATTAATTAAGAAGAAGGTAGCGTTAATTAAATAAATAAATTTATTTATATGTAGAAGACTTAAGAACATTAATCGATTGACCATGACCATTTTTAGATGTGTACATTTTTCCCCTCTTTGAAGTGATGTGTTTCACGCATTGCTTCAAAGAAATTGCCCCCGACTTTGAAAAATTGCTGATGATGCTATATGCCCTCTCGAGAGATAAATCACGTGATGAGGATGATTATGAGATTGATTTGAAATATTTTCAGATGATTTCGGAGAAAATCTGGCGATTTAACTCTTGAAATAGCACTTTGCAAAATAATAAATGCTATTTTTACCCCTTTAAAAGATGAAAAAGGTGAGAAGTCACTTTCATTTGAACAGTAACCTTTGAGGAAATTTGGAGCTCTGAGAGAGGATAAAGCAATGTCGATCCCATATGAGCACCACAGATTTGAGCAAGGTTGCCATCATCAGAGACCACCTGCGTATGGACCTCCAGTAAGTCGATCCAAACCCCTCTGTTAAATTTTTTTGCATTTTTGGATGCTTTTTTGATTTTTTTCAAATTTAAAATTTTGTTTTAGCTCATGCGATAGGTCTTTTAGCGCATATAGTAGATAGTTTAGCGCATCCAAATTTGCGCATAGGGATAGAACAATCGCACATAGAGGCCAAATAATCACGCATAGGTGATTTAGCACATAGAATAGATAAAATGGCACATCTATGAAACTTGCCTGTGGAAGGTGATAGATTAGCGCATAGGAGATTTAGCGCATCCATGAACTGTTATAGCGCATATGATTGATGAAATAGCGCATCCATGGAATAAAGTTGTGCATCCATGGTTTTAGCACATTGATTGACTGTTTTAGCGCATCCATGGATTTTTGCCAAATTTCAACTTTTGAAAAAAAATTAATGCATGCTTTGATGATTGTTGCTAGATTAGACAACAGATTTTATGCATTTGAATATCATCGATGAATAGATTTGATAAATTTTCCTTCGTGCTTGAAGAACAAATATGTTTGATAGATTTTGCTTCCATGTGATATGAAAAACGAAATAGAGATGATAATTTTGCTTTCCTGATTGAAAGTCAAAATAGCTTAAGTCACGATGACTATTAAATTTGTTTCCATACGATATGAAAAACAAATAGTATGATAGATTTGCTTTCCTATTTGAAAGTCAAATTAAGTCATGATGACTGTTAAATTTGTTTCCATGTGATATGAAAAACAAACAGATGTGATGTAAACTTGCTTGATGTATTGATTGATTGATGATATTCATTTGCTGATTGATAATTTTGTAAAGGAGGATTTTAGCCTCCTTCAGATTAGAGAGAGATTTCCACAGACATGGGAGGTGATTCCCCAACTATCCCATGATGATTTGGGAGTGATAGACCAGTGTGGCTTGAGAGCTCTATTGAGTATCCCGTAGTATCGGGTCAATAGGGCACTGTTGACTTCCTTAGCAGAGCGGTGGCATAATGAGCACAACACCTTCCACTTACCGACAGGAGATATTATAGTGACTCTTTGTATATAGGATTTTGGGTATTCATGTGGTTGGAGAGCTTGTGATTTATGATCACAAGGAGATCGGGGGTAGAGATGCTTTGAGACGGGTCTTCCAAGATCCTCATGTCTGCGGATATGAGATTCCCTGGAAGGAGATGACAAAGAGATTTGCCCCACTGCCTTTGGTTTTAGCAGGGATGATTGGTGGTTTCCTTTGTCCTGATCGTAGGTCAAAGGGACTATCAGTTGGGTGGGGGAGGATCTTGGAGGACATGCTTCTCCACCATATTAGATATGCATGGGGATCATGCATGCTTGCCCATCTGTACCATGACCTTCATCAGGTCATGTATATAGATGGGAAGAGTCTTTCCTATGGGGTGACTCTTTTATAGTTATTCGTGTGGGAGCAATTCGAGATTACCCGCCCTATCGTCAGGAGAGATTGCCCCATCAGATTCCCCTATGCTTATGCGTATACAGGGCCCCTTGTCCAGTCGAGGCTGGAAAAACTAGAGTACTGGCGACGGGTACTTGATGATTTCAACACGGTCATCTAGCGACCGTATGTGGATTGCGACCCATGGCAGGCAGATGACATAGAGTTGCCATATGTTACGAGGCCCAGATACTTGATTGGATGCACCCCCTTCATCATCGAGAGATTTCTAGTTCAGAGGGTTCTGAGGTAGTATGGATGGGTTTAGATGATGCCACAAGGGACGACACACTATGCCAAGCATCGGGGAGATGTACTAGAGTGGGGGCTAGTTTTGAATATTGAGGTCACCCGAGAGGAGTACTTGGAGTTGCAGTGGATGATTGGACCATTCGACCAGAGGTCATAGATGCAGGGATGACATATGACTATGTTGTATATTTCTACACACATCCCTTTCCTCGTTTCACTAGTCCAGATGAGCCTACCCCATCGATGAGAGGTCCAGTTATCCAGGCAGGGTTACAATAGCCACAGGGACATCCAGTAGTAGGGTAGCCACAGGATCAAGGGCAGGTACAGGTAGAGCAGGTGGTAGATATCAGTGGGGGAGCCATGGAGGTGGATGATGAGAGCTCTGAGGCCGAGGAGACAGATGAGGATTCAGATGAATCTGATGATGGGGATGATGGGGGTGGTGGGAGACAGAGACTATTCTTTGACATTCCCTTCAGGATGAGGCCATGAATAGCTAGAGCAGTGGGTTAGGCCAGCACTTCAGCGCCACGGATCACCATTAGGGCTCCATCATAGGGATAGTTAGATGCCTTGTAGATAGAGGTTCAGACTCTTAGGAGTCAGTTAACACAGGCATAGGGGATCATTAGCCAGCTGTAGGGATAGATAGCGCAGCCACCACCTCTTGACCCACAGATAGCACAACTTATGGCCGAGAGGGACAACTTTTGAGAGAGATGTGTATAGGCTGAGGGGGTAGCTAAGAGGCTACTGAGATTAGTGGAGAGAACCTCTATTGGAGAGGTTATGGTAGAGGGATTAGAGACTGCTTGAGAGGCTGAGTATTATAGGATGTGCTACTTTGAGGCAGTGCCACTTGAGCGGCGGATAGCCTTCACTCAGTCAGGTACTCAGACTTGGACTCACTCATGCAATCACTCTAGTAGTGTGACCAGGAGTGTGGGCCAGCCAGATGAGAGAGCAGAGCCTCTGAGAGCAGAGATCCAGTGAGACCCGCTACCTCCGGCGGCAGCAGTAGCCATGATCCATAGCCAGATGCCCCTCAGTGATGAGCATTTTATTATACACATTGATGCGATTGTATGATATATCTTTTTGAAACATTTGATATCCTTGTATTCCTGGACATTTTGTTTTGATGAGATCTATGATATGCAGTGGCTATTTGATTATGCACATGTGTTGTGGATGATTTATGCACATGTTATGGATGTTTTGATTTTTTATATGCCATGTCGTGTATGATGATGATGCAAATGATGATATAATATGATTTAAAAAAAATATTTTCTTTTACGATGTATGCAATGAATGCAAAATGTAAATGATTTTAGATGAGATTATGATTTATAATGATGATGATGATGTAATGAAAATGCACTCATGTAATGATCTTATGATATTTGATGTAATGATGTGAAAAATATGAATGCAATTTTTTATTTTATGAATGTGTGAAATATGCAGATGTATATGTTAATGAATGATGAATGATAACCATGCCTATGATGTATAATGATGGAAAATGGCATGATAAGGAATATGATAATGATATGAAATGATGATGATGAGATGTAACAAATGTCTAGTTTTACTCAACCATTGTCGAAAAAGATATTTAAGAATGTGATCCACCCTCAAAAATCTATTTTGAAAAGAACCTCAAAATGCAAATGAATTATGCAATCCTAAATGAATTAATGCAACCCTAAATGAAATAATGAATCATTCTCCTTGTTGCCATTTCTTGTTGTGTTTAGTTATCATCATTGAGCCTTTTGATATGTTGAAAGTTAGTACAAGCATCAAAGGGTATGTTAGCACCAATGATGACCTAAGTACTAATTCCATAATGTTTAATGTAGCAAGTTAATACAAGCATCGATGGTGTAATTGAACCAAGATGACCTAAGTATTACTCGCATAAACAGACAAAAGTTAATCAATTTCCTATGCAAATTCTGAAATGTCATCAATGATCCATTGTAGAACATGTCCCATTACCAATTTGCATCATACTAATAATTAACTTATAGATAGCAATCAAAGAAAAATCATACTTCTTCCTTGTGATTCTAGTTCAATACATCATTGAACCACTCCAAAGATATGATGTCATCAAATATCAAAACAACAATTTGCAACTTTTGCTTTTAAGTTTTGTCATTCATTTTATTCAGATTAAGATCATCCAATTTGTTTTTAAATCATCTGTCAAGATAATCATGTAAGCTCAGAAACTATTGTTTCAGACATTCTGATGTTAGACACATGCTGCTGACTACCTCCTAGAAAAGCGAACTGCCCCCTAGTGACCTTGTACTCTGACTCTTGCTAGACACAACTGTTGCGATGGATAAACCTCTAATCATCAAGCCATGATGAGATCCTTGTCGTTTCAAGGAAAATGATGTGAATGCAATAATGAGGTGTGTGTGATTGATGTGAGAATGCACATGCAGAATGAATCCTAATAGATGAGAGAGCTAAATGAAATCACAAACAATGCCTGTTTGCCAGGTTTTCATTGTTTGTTTTTATTGCACTTTTTTCCTGATTTTATGATTTTTTTGTTATTACCAAGATGCCTGTTTGCCAGGTTTTCATCAAGGCAATGTTTTGATTTTTTTTTTTTATTTTTTATATTGTTTTTGATTTTTTCAGGTGTAGAACCTTTTTAGATGAATGTGTTGATCGGATCTTCAAACAGGTCCCCTTCTGCTGTTGACAACTGATATGCCCCCGATCTGTAGGTTGCAATGATAACGAATGGGCCTAACCAGTTAGGTTCGAATTTACCTTTCTTTTCCCGATCTTGTTGATTTCGAGGGTTTTCTCTGAGGACCAAATCACCCACTTGAAAACTTCATGGTTTGACTCTGTGATTGTAGCTGCGGGACATGATTTGTTGATATCCCTTCAAGTGATTTACCGCAGTTTGACGTCGTTCATCAAGTAGTTCCAACTCTTGCAATCTTGATACTCTGTAGTCTTCGTCATTGATTAGCCCTTTGAGTGATACTCGAAGTGAAGGAATCTCAACTTCAAGTGGCAAAATAGCTTCTGCTCCATAGACCAAAGCATAAGGAGTAGCTCCTATCGGTGTGCGAATGCTTGTTCGATAGGCCCATAATGCTGGATTTAATTGGACATGCCAATCACGACCTGCTTCATTCACTGTTTTCTTCAAAAAAATTAGAATTGTTTTGTTTGAAGCTTCAGCTTGACCATTCCCCTGTGGATAATAAGGTGTGGAGTATCTGTGTTGGATGTGAAATCTTTCACATAATTCATCAACATCTTGATTTTTAAAGGGTCTACCATTATCTGTTATAATGGAGCTAGGGATGCCATATTTGCAAATGATATAATTCAAGATGAATGAAGAAATTTGTTTACCCATAACAGTTGTTAAAGGAACAACTTCAATCCACTTAGTGAAATATTCGTGGCTGTAATGATAAATTTGTGTCCATTTGAAGATGATGGATGTATTTGCCAACCAAGTCCAATCCCCACTGAGCGAAAGGCCATGTTGTGGTAAAAGGTTGTAATTCCTGAGTAGGAGCGTGAATGAGATTCCCATGAATCTGACATTTTGCACATTTCTTCACAAAGGCAAAAGATTCTTTCTCCATAGTTGGCCAGTAGTATCCTAATCTTACAAGTTTCTTTGCTAAGGTTAGTCCACTTGAATGTGTCCCACAAATCCCACCATGGACCTCTTGTAAGGCTTTTTCCATTCATCGCGTTCAAGACACCTAAGGAGGGTACCATCCAGACCACACCGATATAGGACGTCAACAATTAAGGTATAATGGGATGATTGACGAATGAAATTTTGTTTTTGATTTCTAGACAAACCTAAGGGTAAAGTAGTATCTTTCAAGTAAGTGTAGATTTGGCCATATAAGGAAGAGTTAAAACTTGTTAGATGGAAAATGATTTGCGTTTCAGGATCGTCATGGGTCGGAGAAAACAATTGTTCCACTAGGAAATCGTACCATTTTTTATTCTCAATTTGGAGTAGAGAGGCGATTGTAGCCATGGCGTTTGCTGCTTTGTTATCAATGCGTGGAATCTGTTCAACTAGATATTAACAAAGTATTTCTTGAGATCGTCCACCATTCTTTTGTAAGGTATCAATTTGTCATCTTTAGTGTGGTATTCATCATTGATTTGATTTATGACAAGTTGCGAGTCGCCGAAAACTTGAAGTTTTGTGATTTTCCAATTTACTGCAATTTTCATGTCGATTATCAATGCCTCATATTCAGCTATGTTGTTTGTGCAAGGAAACATTAGCCGATAAGATTTTGGAATTGTATGTCCTTGAGGTGTAATGAAAAGAATTCCTGCTCCTGAACCATGTTGAGTGTAAGAACCATCAAAGTAGAGTGACCATGATTGTTGGATATCTGCTGTGAAAATATCGGCATCAAGAAAATCAACATGTATTGGATGTTCTGCTGGCATCGGTGCTTCTGCTAATTGATCTGCAATTACTTGTCCTTTTATAGCTTTTCGATCCACATACTGAATATCAAACTCGCTTAAGATCATAACCCATTTAGCCAACCTGCCAGTTAAGGTTTCCTTGCTTAGAAGATACTTGAGTATCAATCTTAGCCACAAGCTTTACTGTATGAGTCAACATGTAGTGTCGTAATTTTTGAGAAGTGAACACCACCGCTAAACAAGCTTTTTCAATGAAGGTGTAATTTAGCTCGTGACTTGTTAGAGTTCTGCTGATGTAATAAATGGCTCGTTCCTTTCCTGAGTAATCTTCCTATGCCAATAATGCTCCTAAAGATACTTCTATGGCAGCAATATATAATATGAGAGGTGCACCTTGTATTGGTGGAGTCAATACTGGAGGATTCATGAGATATTGCTTTATTTGATTAAAGGCTGCTTCACATTTGTGCTCCCATTTGAATGGAACATTCTTATGCAAGAGATGTGTAAATGGTAAACTCTTATCTGCCAGTTGAGCAATGAATCTTCAAATGGATTGTAACCGTCCCTGTAAAGAGCGTAGTTGATTGATGTTCCTTGGTGGTGGCATATCAAGAATCACTTGTACTTTAGCTGGATCCACTTCAATTCCCTTTTCTGACACAATGTATTCTAATAAATTTTTGGATTTTACTCCAAAGACACATTTCTTAGGATTAAGTCGTACTTTGAATTGTTCCATTCTTTTGAAAATTTTAGACAAGATATCGATGTGTCCTTCTCTAGTGTTAGACTTGGCAAGAAGATCATCAACAGAATCCTCCATAAATGTATGCATCATGTCATGAAAAATTGTTGTCATTGCTCGTTGGTAGGTAGCCCCCACATTTTTCAATCCAAATGGCATTACGTTCCAATAATATGTACCCCAAGGACATGTGAATGCCGTTTTATCCTGATCTTCTGGTGCAATCTTTATTTGGTTGTATCCTGAGAATCCATCCATCAATGAGTACATTGCATGTCCAGTAGTTAAATCCACAATCATATCAATGTTTGGTAAAGGAAAGTCATCTTTAGGACATGCTTTGTTCAAATCCCTGAAATTTGTGTAAATTCTGATCCTTCCAACTGGCTTTGAAATAGGCACAATATTGGAAATCCATTCCGCATAATCTATGGATCGAATGAATCCAACGTCTAAAAGTTTCTTCAGTTCCTCTTTAACCAACAATGCGACGTGTGGATGTATTTTTCTGAGTTTTTATTTTACAGGTCTTGCCCTTAGTGTAATAGATAGATGATGCATGATGAGATCTGTATCTAATCCAGGCATATCTATGTAGGACCATGCAAAACTGATTTGATTATCTTTGAGAAATTCTATGAATTTAGGTACCTCTTCATCTATAAGAGATGCAGCCAATTGCAACACTTTAGGCTTTTCTGTGGTACCTATATTGAGTGCCTCCATTCGGTTCAATCAAAATGGAAGATCTTTCCTGATAGTACTCTGGAAGAGTGTCAAGTTTCCCATCCTCTAGCGCCTTTGAAAGGTTTTCACCATCGGATACGCTTTTTATTTTTCTCTTTTCTTGATCTAATACTGCCTTTGTTAGGTTTTCACCATTAGATCTTTCTTTCATTTTTCTTTTTTCTTGACCTAATACTGCCTTTGTTAGGTTTTCACCATTAGGTCTTTCTTTTATGTTATTTATTTTATAGCTGAGAAACTTGGCACTTTCCTGTCGAAAACTCTGATCTGGTGATTCCCTGGTGGAACTTGTTTCAGGATGTGATGAGCAAAGAAAGTTTATTATGGTTTCGTCATTTGGAAAAGTTGGAACATCAATGGGTGTGATTTGTTCCCAATCAATGAGTTCGGGATGAACTAAAGGTAATGGATCATTAGGATGAGTAAAGTCATTGGTTGTGAGGGTCATGATGTTATTGTCAACGTTATCATGGGAGAAGTCTAAGATGGTATCCTCCTCAAAATGTCTATCTCGCTTTGAATCGAATTGGTCTCACTAGAGTCATGATCACTTTGTACGACGCATTCAAATGGAGGTCTTGAGCTTTCTCCTTGTAAGAATGTAGGTGAGAATTTGTGTATCACATCCACCTTTTTGTCCCTCACAATATCATCCAGAATGGTCCCATTCGTAATTCATTTGAGTCAGTGTTTAGAATTGTTTTCTTGAATTCGCAGAATTGACTCAATTATTCTTCATTAGATGGCCTCTGTGTTACTTTTTCCTTAGTATCCTCACCATATCCCAACCCAGTCTTATCTTTTGGGTGCATTGTTTTTAGTTGGACAGGTTCAATAATACCTTCTTTTCTCTTACCTAGAGGGCCATTTCCTTCATAACCCATCTGTTGCATGATAGCATAACCCTTTCCATATTGTTGTGTGGGTATCTTGATATGTTGTACAGATTCTTCTTCATCTTTATAGAGCCAATCAAGAATAGCTCTATCTTCCCTTTAGTTTCTTTGATAAACATCCCATTAAACTTGGTGATGGGGGTTGAAGTGGAGGCTAAAATTGTTGCAGCTCGTGGTGTAGATGTTGATGGCTGACCATGAGATCTTGGTGATAAGGGTAGATTAGAGAGAGATAAAGAATATTCTCCTACCCCATTATCTTTCAATTTTAGCTTGCTGCCAAAATTGCTTATCATTTCTTGCACTTGTTCTTTATTTTTAGAGGTAGAGATGGCCAAAGCCTCTCTATTATGTGGGACAAATGTGTCCTGAGTCGCTCTTAGGTTAGAACAAGTTTTACTACTATTGTGATCAGCGGGTATGGTTACTTCCTGTCCATCATATGGAAACTTCAAACATTGATGATAAGTAGATGGAACTACTTGCATGTCATGGATCCATGGATGACCCAATAGTATGTTATAGGTTAAATCTTGATCGAGAACCTGACAAAAGGTATTCTTCACAACAGGTCCCACTCTGATTGGTAACATGATAAGACCTTTTGAAGTTCTTTCCTCATCATCATAGGCCTTGATTGTAATTTTCCTTTGTGGGTCTATAGAGTCTGCTGAATATCCCAAAGCTAGGACCAATTTTAAAGTACAAATATTTAATCCAACTCCCCCATCTATAAGGACACGCCTAATGCGGGCTTTCTGAACCATGACTTCTAAATATAGTGATGAATTATGCGGATGGGTTATGAATGAATAATCTCTTTTAGAAAAAGATAAACATGTGTTGGAGGACAAGTGTCCCACCATGGCTTGAAACTTATCAGTATCTAGATCAGGAGATACAGTTGTATCGACGAGAGCCTTTTCCAAAATTTCCTTATGTGCAGGTGATAACTTTAAAAGCTCTAAGATAGAGATTTGGGCTGACGTTTTTCATAATTGTTCAACCAAATTGTATTGATTTGGAGGGGGAATTTCTGCTTTAGATGAGCCACCTTTGACAATGATCTTGGCTTGTCCCCTTGTGGTAACATTGACCTCTCGATATTCTGGCTTACCTTTGATTCAGATAGCATTGATTTGAGGGTCATCAGTATAGATATGATTGATAATAATGTCTTGGATGTTATTAACATTCTTGCCCTTATCATTCGAGGATTCCCCTTTGTGATAATTAGGGAGTGGATTTTTGAATGCTTGATGATCATTATTGACATTGTGTCCCTCAACTGTGATGGTATGATCATCAATCAAATCTTGAACAATATTCTTTAACCCTTGGAAACTGTTTGTCTTATGACCTTTGCATCTCTGATAATCACAGAAGTGTGAGTCATTCCACGATGGTGGTTTAACTCGAGATTCATAGTCTCTTTGTGGTGGCAATGTAATAGTGTTTTGTTTCAATAATTATTTGAGAATGGATTCCAAAGATTGGCCCAAGGGAGTGAAAGTCCGTCGATTTGAAAAATATGATGGTCGGGGTGCATTTGAATTTTGATTATTGCCAAAATTATTTCCATGAGCATTATTTGTATTTCCTTCATTCGAAAAATTGCCTTGGGTACTAGAATGTCCAATATTATTGTTACGTTGAACACCTGAAACATTAAGAATGGCGGGCTTCATATTCACATTGTTAGCACCTACTACCCCATCATTCCCAACATTTTTATTTCAAGTCCAAAATCATGACTTGTCATTGTTGTTACTATGGTTGTTGTTGTTTTTGTTGTACAAATAATGCTCATGGAAATAATTTTGGCAATAATCAAAATTCAAATGCGCCCCGACCATTGTTAGCACCTACTACCCCATCATTCCGAACATTTTTATTTCGAGTCCAAAATCATGACTTGTCATTGTTGTTACTATGGTTGTTGTTGTTGTTGTTGTACGAATTTGAACCTTCTTTATCAACTTTTAGAACCCCACGTTTGATCAATGCACCTTCAATAGTAATCACGTTTTCAATCAAATTTTCAAATGATGGAGGACAATGAAGGTTTATTCTGTAGCTCATTTCTTGATTAAGACTATCGATGAAGATCTCCATCTTTTCCTTTTCAGGAATAGGATGAGAATATCTAGCAAACATTCTTCTCCATCTTTGCAAAAATATAGTGAAAGATTCTCCTACTTTTTGTTTTATCTTACAAAGATCAAGCATGGTTATCTGATGTTGGATGTTGTAAGAGTATTGTGATATGAATTTATTTATCAACTCTTCAAAGGTTCTGATGGGGGGAGTGATCTTTGAAAGCCACTCCATGGTTTGTCCACTCAGACTTTGTGGAAACAACCGCATTAAGTAGGTGTCTTCATGGGCGAATTCTAAACTCATATTTCATAAATCCCTTACATGCTCAATGGGGTCAGTTTTCCCATTATATCTATCAAACTTAGGGATTTCAAAATGCTTTAGAAAAGGTATCATTCAAAGATTTCTATCGAATGGATAGGGACATATTTCTTCCAAAACATACTTCTTTGGTGCTCCCCCTTGCATCTCTTTTATTTGCCCTTGTAATTCTTTAATTTGTTGAGTAAGGGCACTAAAATCATTAAGAGGAATTTTAGGATTCTCTTTAATCCCTTCCGTGTCAAAATCGGAAAGTAATTTGGCTCCTTGAATTGCTAAAGAAAGGAAGTACCTTTCCTTGGTTCTTTCTAAAATCTTTTCCATAAGAGTATGAAATTGAGGATCCTGTTCTGCTTCTTGAAGCTTTTCTTCTATTACTTCTTCAGTATTTGGAATGTAGAGGTTTTCCTTCCTCTCATTATTATCACCCATTATGCTTACTATAATTTCCTCTTTTTCTATGTGCTTTCGAGACCTCGTGGTAACAAGCATAAGCTTTACTCAAATCCTACTAACTTTGATCAAAGAAATGTAATAGTGCAATAGTGATGAAAGTCAGGATAGAATGAAGATTCTATGACTTCAAAGATTTTTTAATCTTTAGTTCATGATTCCCTAAGTGAAAGGATGAAAATCCTGTTTGCGGGAATTAAACCAAAGATTGAAAAATAAAGGTGATTTTGCACTTTGTGAAGTTTGATCTTAGCTTTGTAGATAGATGAATTCAATGGATGCCTAAATGTGTTTGAGTTCTCTATTGCAGAATTTTATTTGGATGAGTAGTATATGCGATTGCAAGTTGGTGAAAATAAGGACGACTACGCCTTGATTTTTGAAAATCTAGAAAATCACACCTAAGCTTCAGAAAACAGATGCACTAAAACAAAGACTAAATGTGCTAAAACTGAGCATAGATGGCTGAAACAGTGCACAAATGCACTAAAATAGAGCACAGATGCGCTGAAATAGAGCACAGATGTGCTGAAACAGAGCACAAATGCGCTAAGACAGAGACCGAATGCGCTAAAACATTGACCAAATGCGCTAAGACAAAGACCGAATGTGCTAAGATAGAGACCGAATGCGCTAAAACAGAGACCAAATGCGCTAAAACAGCTTTGAGACTGACATGTTTTGATAGTTTGATAAAATTTTCTTGTTTTGGATGATCTTAATCTTATTTAAATGTGAAAAACATACCATAGAAGTAGACAATTATTTTGTTAATCTAAAAATCTAAACAAAGAGTGTATGTTCTTGAGATTTCCACAGGTTGTTGAACAATATAAGCACTTCAGTCAGACTCACTCTTAATTTGTCAAATAAGTCATCAAAGTAATCATAGCCCACATCTCAAAATTAGGTTGACTCACACAGCCTTGTCACCCCCTAGAGGGCGCCCGTGTTTTTGTCTTTTTCAGGTGCGTACTCAAAGTGACGGAAGTGGATACCGAATCCCTTGAGCAGACAATCTGTGGCGACTATTTGGTGAGTATTTTGGGGGCGGATTCTTCCCTTCCCTTACACTGTGATTAAAATGATGTTTGGATACTGACACAGCTGGATTTCTACACTATGGTTCTTAGTAAGGGTATCCATTCAATGTGGCAAATAGATATACTCCCTCGAGAGACCTCCCAACCTTTAGAACAAAGGTTTTGGGGATAGTTATCCTATGCACTACTGTCAAGTTGGATTTTCATCAACAACTTGCTTTTGATTGAAGTGGGTTGGAAACCTTGCCTTTAGGTGTTCCCACTTAGGTCGTTCCCATAGGGTGAGTACTTTTTCCCACTACGGCAGGCCTTCTAAAGGATGTAATAAAGTATTAAATGCATAAAATAAAAGGTAAGTCTAGTATTTTGATCACTGAGTTAAGGGGAGAGCATAGACCTATTACCCACAATCACAACAAGCAAATAATGGTTCAATTTTAAATCCCAAATTGACAAATTTTATATTCTAAGTGAAGATGTTGCTTCACTAAAAGCATGGAGTTCATTTTAACTAAAAGAAAATAAGTCTGGTGACTATCCTAGGATTGGTTAATTCAAAATTAAGTGTATACCCTAGGATTGGTTCATTCTGTTAAAAATAGCATCAAAAAAATTATATCCACAGATTGCGTCGGAATCAGAATTTAAATTTTTACAACTGAATGTGCCAAAATAGAAAATGTATGCGCTAGAACAGGTTGTGTATGCACTGAAACAGGTTACGTATGTGCTGAAAGATCTCATAAATGCGCCGAAACAGGTTATGAATGTGCCAAAAGGGTCCTCAGGGATGCACCGAAACAAGGTGTCTATGCATTGAAAGAGGTCACGTATGCACTGGAACAAGGCATGTATGTGCCAGAACAGTCATCGTATGCGCTGAAACAGGCTTCGTATGCACTGAACCGAGACTCGTATGCACTAAACCGCAATTTTTGTTCGTCACTTGCCAGAAAAATCTGCAAAAATAGAAATTAAATGCGGGGCTTGGCCCCACGGTGGGCGCCAGAAATGTGTACGTTAGAATGTGTCAATTAAATTGCATATAAACTAGTACACCAATGAAACATTAGATTGAAGAAAACTAAATAAATAAAGCAATTGCAAACTCTAAACAACAACTTCTTCAAATTCGTTCCATTGTCCTCTATCTCCAAGGATTTGTTTTAAGATGTTTGCTCTCAGTTGTGCAAACAACAGCTTATAGAATGGCACTTGAGAGAATAAGATTTATCAAAAATGCATATGCATGTAAAATATTGAGCTTATTTGAATTAAAATGCTATGAAATGCTTAAGATGCGACTATAATAACTACACATGAAAGTATGAGATTTGAGGTCCTTTTTAGCTCATGAAAGAACTGTATTTATAGATTTTTGAAGGTAGGAATTCAATTGGCCAAGATCGATGGTCGAGTTCAAACCTGTTGAAATGAACAATGAGAGATCAAGAATTCAAAAAGAATATGGAATTCTGAGAGACAGAAAATGAAGAGACAAATTGAAAGGTGTCCCTCATAATTAAATAAATAAATATTTAATTATGTGTGAGAGAAATATGAAAAGGCTTTAATTAAATATTGCAAATATTTAATTATGTGAGAAAAATAAAGCCTTTTAATTAAATATTAAGAATATTTAATTTTTGTGAGAGAAGTGGGAATTTGGAAAATGATTTAATTAAATATCAAAAGTATTTAATTAAATATGGAGGGAAGAAAATCATTTAAATTTAGAATTTAAACTTTGATAATTAATGTAAATAAATTTTAAAATCTATTTAATTGATTAAGAAGAAGGTAGCATTAATTAAATAAATAAATTTATTTAATTAAATTAGAAGAATTAGAAAAATGAACAATATAAATAAATAATTAAATTTATTTATATGTAGAAGACTTAAGAACATTAATCGATCGATCGTGACCATTTTTAGATGTGTACAGTATGCATGGGGTGCATGTCTGCTTGAGATGTTATACTTTCACCTGCACGACATTGCCTATAGAGATGCACATTCATTGAGCTATGGGACTACACTGCTGATGGTATGGGGTTGGGAGAGGATAGTTGTTTTCCATCCTCCAGTTATTGTAGAGAGACCAGAGAGACACCCTTATGTGTTTCGATATATAGGACACATTACTCAGACACATGTGGGAGACACAGGGTATCGGAGACATGCATTGGATACTCTTGATCAGTTCACATGGAGACCTTACATGGATTATGAGGAGTGGGTGGATGAGGATATACATTTTCCATTCTGTAGACAGACACAGTATCTCATTGGGAGGACTGTTTCTAGTGTACATATCATTGAGCAACACTTCCTAGATAGAGTTCTGAGATAGTTTGGCGAGGTTCAAGATGACCCTCGGAATAGAGTAGAGTTTTCTCATTCATCCAGAAAGGTTCCATATTGGGGACCTATAATTCCAGTAGCTACTGTGAAGATAGAGATACAGGCACTATAGCCAGTATAGTGGGGATTGAGAGATGGATTAGTAGACCCAAATACTACAACAACGTATGATGCATGGTGGGTAGAGCATCGACCTATTCCTTACATGAATCCAGATTAGCTAGCACCTATAGAGAGATGAGGCATAGGGCCTAGAGGACGGCGGAGAGGAGGAGGTTCTAGAGTGGGGAGATTTGGTGGGAGAGATGGTGAGGGTAGAGGTGGTAGATGAGGTTGGAGAGGATGGAGAAGAGGTTGGGTAGGTGCACTATCACCTATTGGTGAGGCAGTAGCTGAGGATGTATTGATGTTGTACATTGGAGGGGGAGGGGATGTACAAGCTAGGGGTGAGCATGCTGCAATAGAGGAGCGTGGAGAGGTGGATGTTAGAGTAGAGGACATGGCAGAGGATTTAGATGTGGATATGGCTATAGACCCTCTGAGTGTTTTGGTAGGATATAGAGAGGATGATGTGGAGGATGATGATGAGGATGATGTTGAGGAGGATGCACCGATGGAGGTGTAGGAGAGAGAGCTACAAGATCGGATCGTGGAGGGGAGACGGGAGGAGGATGCTCCTAGAGATGGTGACAGGGAGGCCTTGGAGGAGAGACTCGGACTCATGATGGCAGAGTTTGATGTGATGAGGCTCAAGAGAGACAGTGCCTACACAGAGATGGATAGTGCATTTGCAGAGAGGGAAAGTGCTCGATCAGAGAGGGCTAGTGCACTTATGGAGAGAGACCAGGTGATATCTTAGAGGCATGAGATAGAGCAGTAGTTCACAGAGGTTAGACGCCTTTGCAGTGGGTCCTCATCTGATGGTATGGTACGAGAGTTGGTCAGATCGGTGGAGAGAACCACTTATTATAATGATCTTTATGAGGCCATAGTGCCAGTAGAGAGATGAGCTCCTACATTTTTAGAGGTGCACGGTCAGAGTAGGGACCATAATAGGAGTTAGAGGACACAAAGTACTGAGTGGGTGGTAGGACCATTGAGGAAAGGTCCATATGAGAGGCCTTCCACCTCACAGAGAGCACCTTTGAATCTTTTCCCACCACCATCACCACATGACAGCAGCGGTAGCAGGACACGATGACAGGGTTACATATGTAGACATTTGTTTTGATCAAAGACCCTGTGAGCTCATGTTTTATTTATGGTTATATTCAGACATTGTACTATGACACACTATTTTTTGAGTGAGATATATATGATTTTGGTGGCTTCTACATGATATTCAGTTCTATGTTATGGATGATGCTTTATTTCTAGATGATTATGTTTCCTAAATGATGTATGTACATGTGTTATGAATGAATGTTTCTATATGTTATGAATTATGCATTTAATGATGCTATGGATGTCTTATTTTACTTAAGATAGTGGATGCAATGTTGTACATGATGCTTATTTATATGTGATGGTGATATGTACATGCAACTATGTGAAATTCTTATTTGAATGTATGTAATGAAGATAATGTTTTTATCTATATGTTTGAAATACAATGCAACTATGTGAAATGCTTATGGAATGTATGTAAATGCAAATTATCTAATTTTTTTATTGTGTCACAAGACATTATCATTATGTTTGAAGAAGAGAAATGTTAGGATGCAATGAACTCAGAATGTTAGTAAGAAACAAAAAAGGTTAATTGATGGAGAAAAACATATAATGAAGGTTGATTGATTGAGAAAAAGATATAATCTTCAATATTGTGCCAAATACGCTATACTTGCTTGTTATCATCATTGGGCGGGACATGACACAGATGGATAGTACACACTATGATATGAGATATACCATAGTGTACAAATTTATCCACTTGTGAAAAACAGACAGTCGTAGACAAGGAGTGTCTTAACTCAGACTAAGGACAAGATGCCCCAATCGTTTTGTTGAGACAAACCATAGACAACAGACAAATAAAAGATGGGTCATGAGATGTCATTGCTCCTCTAAATCCTTGATGGGACATCCTTGAGGAAACTAGTAACATGAATAAAAAAAAATGTTAAAAAGACAGTTGACAGACAGCAACCAAAGAAAAAGAGTACTGAGACATCGTTGCTTCTCTAAATCCTTCAAGGGACATCCTTGAGAAAGCTAGTAATAGGATCTTGCAAAAATCGATAAAAATATAAGACAAAATAAGATATAAAGTCATAGAGCCAATTAAATGTATTCGCCAAAACTTGATCTTTTGGGATTTTTTGATGTTTGATGTTTGACATAGCGTAATGTGAGAGAATGGAACATACTACGTAAGACTTTGAGTCTAGTTTCAACTTGGTGACTTCTGTATAAGGCATGACAAAGCCTAGTTTTAGAAAGACACATGTCATATAAGAAGTTGGAGTCTGATGATGTTGAATTGACAAGCCATATGAGACTATGACAATTTGATGACGTATGTTGACAAGAAAGACATATCTTATTTAAGACATAGGTTGATCGCTTTGACAATGTGTTTGATATTGACTTGATGACTTTGAGATATTTTTCTGTGTTGTTGCATGACTTGTTTTGATTTTTTGACTAATAAAAGTGTGTGTGTAGATAGTGTTTGACATGAGATGATACCCTAAACTATGATATGCAACTTGTGTGATAGTGATTGTGAATGAACCCTATTGGACTGACCTAGTGTGGTCTTGGAAGCTCATCAATTGATTAGCCTCGCCTATGTTGTACACATAAAGACCTGATAGTTCGACACGACCAATGAATTTGAATATACAAACCATCATGATTTTAATGTGTGTGATACATGACAAACCTAGACTGACTAACCTAATACCTCGGGGGCGCATCGATTAATGGCCTTGCCTACATCCCAGTCGTAGAGGCAACATAGTTCGACTATGTCTATGACTCACTTAACATGACCGACTTGACATGATTGACTTGACATGATTGACTTGACATGATTGACTTGACTCTGTTTTTGTGATTTTCTGACTTTTTTTTTTTGGATTTTTGGAGTTTTCTAATGTTTTTGGGATTTTTCAGGATATTTTCGATGGTGTGACATTATGTACAAGGTGTTAGGGCATAGAACAAGGATTTTCCCCCAATCAGGAATAAGATTTAGAATATGGAGTGGGTAACATGACGGAATGGATGCTAGATGTCAATCATTCCAAGTAATGGATAAGACAACCATTTATTATGAGTGATGGTGAAAAATTATGACTAGAATGATGGTAGACAGAAGAGCAAGCTTGACTACACATGGTGCCTATTTTCTAGGTTTTCACAATGGTACTTATCCATAGCACCACCGAAGAGGTTTTCACTATTGGATGAATTATTTCTCTTTACATTTTTTATTTTCTCAAAAAAAATTGGTGTTACAAAGATGCCTGTTTGCCAGGTTTTCATCAAGGTAACCATTTTTATTGTTTTTTGTATTTTTCCAGATTAAGGCACGGATTCTCAGAAACTTAACCATAGAACCTCTTTAGATGCAAACTATTGATAGGTGACAAAAGAGGCTCTCCTTCAGGAGTAGAGAGTTGCTATGCTCCTGATCCAAAGGCTTTTGTGACAATATAGGGCCCCAACCAGTTTGGTTCAAACTTATCTGGTTTCTCTCATTGAACTTGGTTCTTAGGATTCTCCGTTAATACGAGGTCACCAATGTCAAAGTGTCTATTGAGAACCTTCCTATTGTAGCTATGACAAAGATGATTCTGATATGCTTGCAAATGATCTAATTCTTTCTGTCTTCGTTCATCTAGCAATTCTAGCTCTTGTAACCTAGAGACACAGTATTCTTCATCATCAATATGACCCTTCAAGGAAACCTATAGAGAAGGTATTTCAACCTCAATAGGTAAGATAGCTTCAAACCTGAATACGAGGGAATATGGAGTGGCACCGGTGGGAGTATGGATGCTTGTGTGATAATCCCATAAGGCAAGATTAGGCTGTAGGTGCTAGTCACGACTAGCATCATTGATAGTCTTCTTAAGGATTCAAAAAATTGTCTTATTAGATGCCTCATCTTGGCCATTACCTTGTGGGTAATATGAGGTGGAGAAATGGTGTTTGATGTTGAATTCTTCACATAAATGGTGTAGTTCATGGTTCTTGAATGGGAAGCCATTGTCTGTGATTATGGACTGGGGTACACCATACCAAAAAATGATATAGTTTACAATAAACTTGGATATTTGTGTGCCAGTGATGTAGGTCATGGGAATAGCTTCAATCCATTTGGTGAAGTATTCGGTGATGGTGATGATGAAGGGTGTATCTTACCTATGAGGTCAAGTCCCCATTGGGTGAAGGGCCATGATGAAGTAATTGGACAAAGCTCTTGCATTGGAAGTCTTGTCAAGTCTCCATGTATTTGACATTGTCTACATTTCTTTACAAAGATGTATGAGTCTTTCTCCATTATAGGCCAATAGCAACCTAGTCTCATTATCTTATGGGCTAGAGTAGGACCACTCGAATGAGATCCGTATATAGCCTCATGTACCACTCACAAAGTTGTTTGTGCTTCATCAACATCAAGAAATCTCATTAGGGTGTTATCTAAGGTGCGTCTATATAGGGTTTCTTTGATGATGGTGTACTTAGCTGACTTTCGGATAAAGGTTTGGCATTGGTTATTGGACAAGTCTTGGGGTAAGGTTTGGTCAGTGAGATATACGAATATTTCTTTATACCAAGGAGATGTAGGACCAACAATGGTACAAACTATTGTAGTATTGGGGACATCATAAGTGGGGACCAAAAACTGTTCAACCAGAAACTTGAACTTAGGCACATTACTTGGAATATCCAATAAGGAAACCACGGTTGACATAGCATCTGTAACTCTATTCTAGATACATGGTATTTGTTGAAAATTTATGTCATTGAAATACTTCTTGAAACTATGAACCATTCACTTGTAAGGTGCAAGCTTTTCATCCTTAGTCTCGTAATCATCATTTACCTATCGGATTACCAGTTGAGAGTTGCCAAAGACATGTAGGCTCTTAATTTTCCACTGAGTTGCCATTTTTAAGCCTGTCACTAAGGCTTCGTATTCTGCTATATTATTGGTACAAGGGAAAGCAATCCTAAATGATTTAGGAATGGTATCACCTTGAGGTGTGACAAATAAGATACCATCCCTTGAACCATGATTTGTATGTGACCCATCAAAGTACAGTTTCCATTTAGTTTTAATGTCAATGTTGAAGAGAAATTCATCTATAAAATCTGCCACTAATGGATGGTCTGCCTTTATAGGTACATCTGCTAGTTGATCTGCAATCACCTGTCCTTTTATAGCCTTCCTTTTGACATACTAAATGTCATACTCGCTAAGTGTCATAACCCATTTAGCCAATGAGCCTGTTAAAGCTGCCTTACTTAAGAGGTATTTAAGTGGATCAATCTTTGCAATTAACATTGTTTGTCGATTGAGCATATAGTGTCAAATTTTTTGGGTAGAAAAAACTACTGCTAGATAGGCACGTTCTATGTTGCTATAATTCAATTCATAGCCCCCTAAGGTATGAATGATATAATAGACTGCTCTCTCATGACCTTGATCATCGTGTTGTGCAAGAAGAGCCCCTAATACCGATTGAGTTGTTGAGATGTAAAGTATCAATGGTTTTCCCTCTGTAGGTGGCATTAAGACTAGTGGAGTAAGAAAATAGTCCTTGATTTTCTCGAAGGCCTCTTGACATTTAGGTGTCCACACAAATGGTATTCCTTTCTTGAGTAGATGTTGAAATGGGTGTATTTTATCTGCCAGTTGTACTATGAAATTCCTAATGGATTGTAATCTCCCCTGTAGGGTTCTGAGTTGACAAATGCTGACTGGAGGAGGCATTTCCATGATAGCTCTTACCTTCTCTAGATCTACTTCAATACCTCTTTGAGAGATGATATACCCTAACAATTTCCCCAATTTCACCCCAAAGACACACTTCTTCGGATTTAGCATGACGTTGTAATTCTCTAGCCTCTAGAATATCTTGTTTAAAACCTTCAAATGATCTTCCCTTGTTTCTGATTTGGATATAATTTCATCTACATAATCTTCCATGAGGGTATGTACAAAGTCATGGAAAATCATAGTCATTGCCCGTTGATAGGTAGCTCCTGCATTCTTAAGGCCAAACGGCATAACATTCCAATAGTATGTGCCCCATGGACACATGAAAGTTGTCTTGTGTTGGTCTTTAGGTGCTATCTTAATCTAGTTGTATCCAGAGAAACCATCCATGAGGGATAGCATCTTGTATCCTGTTGTAAGATCTACTATCATGTCAATATTCGGCAAAGGGAAGTCATCCTTAGGACATTCCTTATTGATGTCTCTAAAGTTAGTGCAAATGAAAATTCCCCCAGTTGGTTTAGTCACTAGTACAAGATTTTATATCCAATCTGCATAGTCTATTATCCTTATGAATCCTACATCTAAGAGATTCTTAAGTTCTTTCACCAGTAGAGTGATTTGCGGATGCATTTTCCTTAGCTTCTGTTTAACTAGCTTAATACCTGGTTGTAATGGTAAATGGTGCAATATTAGGTCTAGATCCAGCCTAGGCATGTCAGCATATGACCATGCAAAGTTTATCTATCTCTTTTTGAAGAAGTCCTTAAACTCATGTTGTTTTGTCTATGTTAAAGAAGCTACAAAATATACTATCTGAGGATTCTCTTCCATACCTATGTTGGCTGCAACAACCTCTTCTACTAGCATCAATGACTTTTCTTGTTGAATGAGGAGAATATTTAAACCTCTGTCCTTGGGTGCCTCAGAGAGGTCTTTTCCCTCAAATACATCCTTTATTTTGATTTTTTCATCATCCAAAGGCGCCTTTCAGTTTTCACCTAAGGACTCATCATTTTTATTTTCATTATCTTTTTTCTTTTCACTCTCATTTTTGTGATAGAGGTGTAAATAGACTCTCTAAAATATGCTTTATTTTCCAAGTCTATGGTAAAACCTACCTTATGATCCCCTCTTGGTATGCCTTCTCTAAGTCCCATGAACTCAGCAATTGCTTCGCCGTTCTCAAATGTATCTATGATAGGTGTACCTTATTGATCCAAGTCGATAAGTTCGGGATATATAAGGGGCATGTCATCATCAGAGGTCTTAAAGGTAGCTACTGACAAGGTGAGTATAGAATCGTTGACATGGTCACAAAAGTTTTGGACCAACTCCTTGTTTTTCCTCCTAGGGGTACGTATACTCTGATGTGGGACTATAGTGAGGGCTGATTCGTTAGAAGATGGTTTGTCAGGTGCCCATGATGCATGATCAAGGGTTTCCCAATAATAGTTCTCTTTCCATTCTTCTTTGGCCAAGTGTTTCTTATGATGAGGACTAGATTTTTTTGGTACAAGTTTCATGTTGAGGTCCAATTCTCAAAATAGGGCATCTATGTTCATGGTACTAGTAGATGAAAAGGATTCCCATTCACCATCACTTGAGTAAGGGGATTCATCATAAACTAGGGGTTTTTCGTAAACTGGGGGAAGTTGTTCATGATATATCTCGATGTCTACGCAAGCACTCACTTCCTCTTGAAAAGATGACGAAGTACTAGGAAACCCAATTCTAAGTGGTTGACACCCTAGCCCTAAGTATTTTGGTTGTGGGTAGATAGTGATCAGTTTCGTCCTTCCATTTTGATATAGTCCTAACCCAATGTGCCTGTCATAGCCTTCATTTTGCATTATCTTAAAGCCTTTTCCATACTGGTCCTTAGCTATTTGAATAGACGGGGAGGTGTATTCATGTTCTTCTTGATATAACCAGGAATCACCTTGATCCACAATTTCTTTACTTGACTCTCCCCATTTGGTTAATGACATTGTAGGGGGAACATGAAATGTGATGACTGATTGTCTTCTATCTTCCATGGGTAGGTCATATGACTTAGGTGCAATCAGTTGATGATGAAGTATGATGCCTTTATATTATATTCGCCACAACCCTTGTCTTGGATCTCGAGTTTAGGAGTGGATGATGGTGGTTTGAATGAAATGGACTTAGTGAGACATGATGGGTCAATGTATTGGGATAAAGTGGATGATGAAGCTTCTTGGTTAACTGGTACTTGTCATTATGGAAGGTCCCTTAGTCTTGTACAATATTGGAGAGGATCTGGATCACCATCAATAGTGATCTTTGTACCATTATATGGGAACTTAAGACATTGGTGGTATGTTGAAGGGATAACTCTCATAGCATGTATCCATGGTCTACCTAACAACAAGTTGTATGGAAGGGTGAGATCCAAGAGTTGGAAGATGGTGTTCATGATCGCTGGGCCAATTCTGATAGGGAGCATGACAACTCCTTTGGATGACCTTTCCTCATCATCATAAGCCTTGATTACTATACTCTTATAAGTGTCTACATAGTCTTCTGAGAATCCTAATGCCTTAACCAATTTTAGGGTGCACAGGTTCAAACCTGCTCCTCCGTCTACCAAGACTCGTCTGAATTTGGTTTGATTAACTAAGACTTCAAAAGATGTAGTGGGTCATTATGATCAGACTTTTCAATTGAGCAATCTTTTTGGGAAAATGTGGCATGATGCGAGTTGGTCAAATGTCCCACCATTTCTTTGAAGCGATTGACATCCAAGTCCGTGGGAATAGTAGTGTTCTGTAATGCTTTATCAAGTATGGCTCGATGTTTTGGTGACAAATTCAATAGTTCCAAGATAGATATTTGTGCAGGGGTTTTGCTAAATTGATCAATGAGATTGTATCTATACTTGGGCCTCTGTGTAGGTGGTTCAGACGAAGGACCTGGAATAATTATTTTAGTCCTGCATGTGTTCACATTACATTTTGGGTGCTTCTTAATGATGATGGTATCAACATGTTCATTTGCGGCTCGGAGGCTATATATGGTCTTTCCTTTCCCATAGTCATACTTGGAGTTTGCGTAATTGGCAGAGGGATTGTTCTTCATTCCTGAACCAGAGGCGTTTCCTTTTGTGTGCTCATGTAATGGGTCTGTGAAGACCTTATGATCATTTTTTTTGGTATTTTTCTACCCGTTTACCTCTATGGATCCGTTTTCAACAAAGTCTTGAATGATATTATATAATTGGTGAAATTGTTGTAGGTTGTGCCCTTTTTTTCGATGATAGTCACAAAAAGCATTATCATCCTACCATGAAGGTTTGAACTATCTAGTATCATACTCTCTTGGTTCCAAAGGCTTGATGAGATTATGTTTGACCAATTCTTTGAAAACTACCTTGATTGGTTGCCCTAAAGGTGTAAACTCACACGTAGGAAATCTCCTTTGGGGTCTTTGTTGCGAGTTATGGACATAATTAGCTCTTTGATCTAGACTGTTCATCATGTCTGCATTTTTTTTGTATCCTCTAAGTGTGATAACCGGTCTAGTATGTATGTGTTTAGCATCAACAATGCCGTCATTCATGACATTCTTGTTCCTAGACCAGAATTTGTTTCTATCATTTGACACGTTTGGATGTTGGAAAATTGGGCTCTTTCTTGGTACTTTTATTTCGCCTTTGTCAATAAGGCCCTTTTCAAGGATGATCGCCTTTTGTACCAAGTCAATAAATGAAGTTCAACAGTATACCTGTAAGTCACTTTTCAGTTTCAGGTTGATGTTTTCGAGGAATATTGCTACCTTTTGTTTTTCGGGTATTTCGACTGGATAGCGGCTAGCTAGACTTCTCCATCTCTATAGAAAGTGATGAACATCTCGCCGTCTTCTTGTGTCATGTGGCACAAGGTTTCTATGGTTACTTCATTGTCTATGTTAAAGGCAAAATGTTCGACAAACTTCTTAGCCAATTCACCCCTGGATCGTATACCATATGGAAATTTAGAAAACCATTCCAATGCTATCCCTATGAGGGTTCATGGAAATAGGTGCATCAAGTGTGTGGGGTCATATGATATGTCCATGCATGCCATTGAGAATTCTCTAATGTGTTCTAAAGGATTCTTCCTCCCATTATACTTAGGAAAATTTGGTATAATGTATCCATGGGGGAAAGGTGTCATATAGAGTGCTTTGTCAAATGGACATGGACATAGGGCTTGCACTGAGATAGTTTGTTTACCTGACATAGACATGTCATCCATCTTTTGTTGAAGATTTTGAATTTGGTTTTGAAGGACGTCGACTTGTGTCAAGGACACGATGTTTGTGTTATTTGGATCAATGTAGGTGTTCTGATATGCCATGTTTTGTGACAGGTTGTGATTTGGCAAGGGAATATATCCTGTTAGGATGTGCTGATTTGGTATAGGGATATTCCCTATCTAAATGGTCTGAGTTGGTATAGGAATGTTTCCTATATGAATGGTCTAATTTGGTATAGGAATGCTACCTATCTGTATGATTTGATTTGGTATAGGTATGCTACCTGTCTGAATGATTTGATTTGGTATAGGTATATTCCTGTCAACTTTCGATCTCTTACCAATCATGTTGGTGCCAAAGGGGTTGGAGGAAGTTGCCCCCACAGTAAATTGTAAACCTTGTGTTACGTTGAAAGGGATTGTGATTACAATTGATGATGTTTGAGTAGATACGCTAGTTGGTATCGCTGTGGTAATTTGGGGAATAGAGACACTTGATGTTGCAGTTTGAGTTGGTTGAGTAGACTATGTTGTCAAAGTATGAATATCAAATCCTAGTGGTAGTGTGGCACCTTCTAATAGAAACTTTGCTAGATAGCGTTGGGAATCATTTAGCAAACATTCATCCATAAAGGATGCAAATTCAGGATCTTGTACTATTGCGTCTATGTCTTCTATGTAAATCCGCCCATGTGTGTCTCGAGTGATGTGTTTTTCAAGCAAAGGCTTGTGTGGGCGTTTGCTTCTTGATGGTTGGTTTCTGAATGGATTGATAAATTCATTGGGGTCTGTCATTGCTTTGTGTTTCTTTTTGGACCTTGTTTTGACCATGAAAAATTTGCTCAAAATGGGTAATGCAGACTATGTCTAAAAACTGATATGACCTATGTCTATGTTTTTGGATTTTTTTGACACTAAATGACATTGCTAAAATGGTTTCTAAAAAGATGTATACTAAGATGACATGTGGTATGATGGACAATATAAAAAATATTGAGTAGATTATGATGATAAATGAGTCTAAGATGAGTATAACCTACCACCTAATGGAGTAAATGCATGCAAATATTTGTTTTTGACCAAGGAACCTAATTGGATGACAAGGACAGTTGATAAGGTGAATTTTTCAAACTAGACTGTTGAGCTGAAAAGATCCACTAAATGGGACTAAAGTGACAAGGTTCAATGATTGTGACAAATTGAAACATGAACGTTTCCAATGACAAGGAAATTTATCTCTATTTCTACGATATGAAATTTCCTAGGAAGTATCTATATGCATGCAACTTAGGATGACTATGACTAAGATTTTTACTATGGCTAAGATGTATATGACACCTAATGATGTAAGGTTTTTGAGAAAAAATTACCAGTTTATAATCCAAGGTTGATCTTAAGAACCTAAAGAAAATATTAACAATGATGTTTTAGACTCAGCTTGCAGTTTTTGATGTTTTCTGTTGACAGGGAAATGTGATTCACTAAACAGTTGCGGTTCAGATTCTAACAGATGCAGTTTTTTGACAGTGCATGTGGTGTTTCTAACAGTTGTGGTTTTCCCTATGACAAATGCGGTTCATAGATACACATGCGGCTCGAGAACTGACAGATGTGGTTTGCATACACACATGCGACTCATAATGTGACAATTGCAACTCGTGATATGCAAACTATGAAAAGTGAATGTTTTGATAGACAGATGCGGCTTTTCCCCTAACATATGCAACTCGCTAATACACATGCAACGATTAAATTGACAATTGCAACTCGGTTTTTTGACAATTGGATTTTTCTCAAAAGTTGAAATTTTTTCGAAAGTTGATCACTAGCTTTGTTTGTTTGATCAAGATTTTGATGAATACAGTAGAGAACAAACACAAGAATCAATGTATTTTCATTTTTTGTGATATAAGGACCATTAAGACTCGAAAACATTTACAACAGTGCTTTTAGGACAATACTTGTTGAATTCTTATTTGGATTTCTCCAACTACGCATATTTATGATGAATGACTAGTAGCTTGACCCCAGTAGCTCCCCTCCATGGAACTCACTTATACAGGGCAGCCAAGCTACTGTATCCATGAAACTTCCATGGCATACATTTCATTTCCACACATAAACATAAGAATATAAGACGGCTCCACAGGGCCGACCCTGTTGCACCAACAAGTAGGTAGGATTTTGGTAACTCTACAACAAGGTATTTAATAAGGGCATTCTATTCATGGGAAACTATCCAACATCGGTGAGAGTCCATTTTTTTCAATTTCATTGAAAGAGTGCACTTGATCATGGGCTTTCCCCAAGAATCCACTTTTATATACCGACTGGAAGTCGCTTGGCTTTAGCATGCTACCAGTGTGAGTCATCTTGGGGTGAGTGCTTTTTCCCACCAAGACAGGCCCAAGTTCTAGAGTTAGTAACCATTTCTCTTACACCCAGGATCACATGACTGCACTAGGGGAGAGGATACTTTGATTACTAAATCATAAGGGTGACAAATATGTCCAAAGCACCAGACAAAGAAGACAGTGGTTCTTTTTAATCCAAATGACAATTGTCTATCTACCAATCAGAAAATTCTTTTTAACCCACGTGATGATTATCTATCTACCAAACAAAATCTTGCTTAAATAAAGAAATAAACACAAAGGCATTAGGTCCTGCATGAAAATTTATCAATAGTTTATTATTCTTTGGCTTTGGTCCTGCAAAAACTTGTCTTTGGTTTTAATTATCTTCAAAGCTTCATCCTGCAAACACTATGTTATTCCTCTTAAACACAACTGAAACAAACATTAGCGAAAATCAAAACAATCCAAAAAGTGAAAACTAAAAATATGGATGTACGGAAATGACTAAAAACTAAAAAAAAGATTACCAGGCAGATGCGGCTTTTGGAGCCACAGATGCAGTTCAATTGTTGACAGGCGGATGCGGTTCATGAATTTTGTTGACATGCGGATGTGGTTCGTGACTTCACGGATGCGGTTTGTGATGGCGGATGTGTCACTGTTTTTCACAGATGTGGCTTGTTGATACAGATGCATTGTTTTATGGAATAGATGCTGTGCACCATATGAAAAACCTGCAAAAAAGAACGAAAAATGGAAAAATGGAAAAATGAAAATATGTGCCAATTTGAAGCGTGTTCACGTCAAGTTCACCAAATGTAACATTTAGATTTTAATAGATGTATCTTTCGAATGATGATGAGTAATTTGCAACTAGAATAACAATGTTAATCATAATCTAAAATATAATCTAAAATCAAACAACAAAGAACAAGGAAATAAACTAAAAAAACTAAACAATTTAATGGAAATCTCTCACCGAATATGCATTCACCCCTTCAAATTATCTTGATTGCTCTTCTCCATTTTGCCTTTTTAGTATTCTTGCCCTCGTATTTCAATGTTTGAATGCAAGAATAACTTCGTCGAGTGTCTAAGAAAAATATCGAAGATTTGACTCTTCTCAAAAGTGTATTATTTTGGGAGGAGGAATAATGATAATGATAGACCATTTTTTAGATTTTAGGTTTTCGAACGATCGACTCAAATTGAAAGAGAGATCGACGAATGAGATTTATGAATTCCATGCAATCTGAGTTCTGAGTCAGATAGAACATGAGTTAGAACACGAGTCACAAAAGATCGCGGGATAGAGACTAAATTAGAACGTGAGTTAGAACACGAGTTCAAGATCTTAACCTTGAGTTAAGAGTTTTCAAAAATAGAAGAAATAGACTTTGAATTCCAAAGACAAAGTTATAAGTTGAAGAATAATGCATTCGAATGCAAACATGATTTAATTAATTAAATAAAGATATTTAATTAATAAACACATCATGCATATGAGTTGGAACTAGTTAACTGACTAGTTGTGATAGAGAGTCCTCTCACAGAGATAATCAGATGTTGAATCTGGAGATAACTGGAGAACTAAAAATAGATCTTGAGTCAGAAGGTGAGTGAATGATTAGTCAACTGATTGATAGAATAATGTGACATAATTAATTAGGAATTAAATGTTAATTTAATTCAACATTCAAAAAATAAGATACTTTAACTAAATAAATAAAGATAATTTATTTAATTTGACTGTTTGAAAAGGATAATACAAATAATTAAATAAAGATATTTAATGATAGTTGCAAAAGGTATGATAGAGGGGTAATTAAATAATAAATTATTTAATTGATAGATAAAGGGGGAAGAATTAATTAGTTTGCAACATAATTAAATAAATATGACTTATTTAATTAACCAAGTTGAATAAAGGTTATTTAATAATGAATTAATGAATTAATGAAAAAGGGTATTTAAGTAATAGAGGAAATACGTGTTAAAAAGGTTAATTAAATAATTAACATTATTTAATCAAGACGACAAACTATAGAAAATTATGTCGAATGTGTACTCGCGGGCCTAGACCAATTTTCAGTATCTACAAGCTTCAAGGTTTTTAAGACAATAATTTAGGAACATATTCATGTAGTCATCATCCTCTCCAATGATTTCAACATCATGAGGATGACATGCATTAGGAGTTGAGTGAGCATGAGTAAGTTCAATTTCATTAGGCTCATTTTCAAAAGAATAGATTGGCAAAGATTTTAGGGAAATACACAACTTTCCAAAGCACATATCCATGATGCAAGATAAACTTGTAATTAAAGAAATTGGAACAACAACAATTCTGCAACTAAAACAAAAAACTGAAGGTAGCTAACATAAGCACATAAAATCAATTTCAAACCATGAAATTTGGAAATTTAAATTCAATAGGGACTAAGATGTCAATAAGGGTGTTTTGGTCCTACTGGTGTGATTTTGAGGTTCCAAAGATTGGAATTGAAAGCAAACAACAAAGAGAGGATTCTGAGCTAAAAACCCTGAAAGGGACTTAGATGCCAGGAAGAACGTTTTAGTCCTAGCAGAGGATTGTTTTAGAAAAATAGAAGAATATGGATTATCTACAATGTTCAAAGATATCCTATTTAGGTACCTAATGTTTAGGAACAAAAAAATATGTGAATGAATGCAAGAAAAAGTAACTAGTGACAAGAAATTGAATGCAAAGTTGAAAGCATTTTTTTTCCAATTTTGAATGCAATAACAATGTGTCTAAATGCAATTAAGATGATGGACAATGCACTTTCTAGTTTTTCAATGAGATAATATGATGCAAGAAAGAAAAAATGAAACCTATATGTACTTTCACTAATGTAAATATGAGAAATCCTAAATGCAATTTCACTTAATATAAAAAATTATAGATGTAATTTCACCAATGCAAGATACAATGCAAGAATGAATGCAACCTAGATCTATAACTTTAATGGAATCCAAATAAAAAAATGAATGTTCTAAAAAGATCAGGTTCACCAAAATGAACCAAGAAGAAAATAGGTGGGGGAAATGCCCACTATTCTGCTCAATTCATTCAATATTATCCTAGGAACTCTAATTGGATTTACTATCAACCTCACAAGGCGAGTCAATTATCAACAAGGAAGGCCTAGGAAGGTGTTATTTAAGCTTTAAGGGGTTCACAACCAATCAAATGCTTGGAAAAGACAAATAACCATTGAACTCACAAAACCTAATAATGCAAGCTAAATGATGAATGAAAATGATGAAATTACGCAACAGAGAGTAAGATACTATTGCAATTTGATTCACAATATATAATCCTCCCATATTTTTGTAATTTACTTAAATGAAAATGAATAATAGATTTTTCTATAACCAATAGAAAAAGAGATAAAACAAACAATAAACAAATGATAATTAGCACAAAGAGTCCATGAATTAGTTATGCATTCACTCCTCACATACGCACCAATTGCCCAACACATCTCACACAATTTTCATATGTCATCTAATCTACCCATTTGTCTCGTTATCCCTTGTAATAGCAAGCAATACTTTTGTGATCAAGTATAATAAACAAACAGGCTAATTTTGTGCAAAAAAATAGTTTCATGTTTATGAATTACATGCAATGCCATTCAATATGCTCATTTTTCTATTCAGTAAGCAAGGAATCATAAAAAAACATACAAGCTACTCATCGATAATTCATTGATCCTACGGCTCCTCCCATGTTCAAGCCTAGCTAAAAACTCACAATTTTTTCAACAAACAATAAACAAACGAGATTTGATGAATTAACTATGCAATAACTACCTATGTATCCAGTAGTTGTCAACCACATCTCCCGAAATTTTCATTTAATGCATTAAACATGGATTCATTGACGATTTCTATAGTAACTTTCTACAACTATGTTCATTCTATAAAGTTGTGACTAGAAGTATTTTTGTTGTTACAATGCCTAATTGCACAAATATGTATAGTGAATGACATATGCTATGTAACCAAGATCCATGGAATAGTTGAACCCAAGCACTAGGTTACTATTACAATCATTTCATTTGCAATTGAGAGATATTAAACAATTTATCTCTTTCTCTATTGGTTGGAGTAGGCCTATTATTCATTTCTATAAAATTAAACTAGGAAAATAAAAGGACATTATATATTTTTTAAATATTTAATCACTTGATGTGAATTAACTATGCACTCACTACTTGTATACCCACTAGGTCTCCAACACTTCTCACACAATTTGTATTGACATATAATATTCTATTAATAAACATGAAATACAATAGCACATTATGTATTTAGCAAAATTTTCCCATAGGTTGGTGTCTACCTAAGAAATCAATACATAGTCAATACATTAAATGCCTCAATAGTTCAAAAAACTTTAACACATCAAATGCATTAACTATGGATTGATTACAACAGTAAATTTCCTTTGGGAAAAAAGTCGGGCACATGATACACATATTGTCAAAAGAATGAGACAATTTTCATTTTATTGTTAATTTTATCATGTTCTTTTATGTTTCTTGTCTATGCATTCACTGCTTGCATACCCACAAGCTCTCCAACACATCTCGCATAATTTTCCTTGACATATAACATGTTATTCCTAAACATGAAACACAGAACGAAATTGTGTATTTTGTAAGGTTTGTTGATAGGTTGCTCACCACCCAAGCAATTAATACAACACCTTGCTCAAAGCATTCAGTATTTCCCCTGACCAATGTCATCTGTTGTACCCATTTTCCCCTTTAGGTCTTCTAATAGCAACCAATAATTTTAGCTAATCCTTCAACTCCTCTTGTATTCAAGCCCACCTAAAAACTCACAAGCTTTCCAATAAAAAATAAACAAAAAAAATTATGCAGAAATAAAACTCAACACTCATCTGAGATTTCATGAATTAACTATGCAATCACTGCTTGTGTACCCACCAGCCATCGATCATATCTCCCAAAATTTGCATTTAATGCATTAAACATGTATTCACGACTGCAGTACCCACCAGGTCCACACCTTGCAACATTTGTAGCAAGGGATTAAATATTTGCCATGATATATAATGTCCCCCAATTTTCCTAATAAAATTAAATGAAAAATTAATAATAGCCCTACTCCAACCAACAAAAAAAAAAGATAAATCATATTTTGAAAATAAAAAAATATGTCCTTAAATCCAAACTATAGGAAAAAGCATAAAATATTTTAAATAATAAGATCTAATTGGCCAAGAAGCTATTGCAAATGTAAATTCAAGAAATAGAATAGTGGGAAAATTCAACGATTGCAATAGTAACCTACCACAACTATGTTCATTTTACAGTCACTAAATTTATTATCCCACTATGACATGAAGTATTATTTATTGTTACAAGGCCTAGTTGTACAAATATGTATAGTGAATGACATATGCTATGTAACCAGGATACATGGAACAGTTGAAGCCAAGCAGTAGGTTACTATTGCAATGGTTTCATTTTCAATTGAGAGATATTAAACAATTTATCTCTTTTCCTATTGGTTGGAGTAGCCCTGTTACCACTAGAAAACATAGAAGGACATTATGTATTTTCTTGGGTTCGCTAATAGGTTGGTAGTTACCCATGCAATGCATACATACTTAATGCATTGAATGCCTTCACAGTTAACAACACCTTACTTCTAATAGAGATTAAATTTACAAGAACTTTCACTACTATGTAAAAAAAATAGAAGTAGCTATCACTGTATTGTTTACAAATCCTTATTTATGAATGCTATTAAAGTAACAATAGATGTCAAATGCTATGTATTTCATAAACATGAAATAGTACAAGCCAAGAAGCAATATAGAAATGAAAAATTGAATGCTTTGAGCAACGTCTTCTTAATTGTGAATGCATCAAATGCACTGCCCATGCATTGATTACGACAATGACTTGCCCAAGTGCTCAAAAATCTAGGCACATGAAGCACATATTGTCAGAAGAATGAGATAATTTGCATTTTATTGTTATTTTTTTATTTTTCTTTTGGCACATACACTACCACAATTTTCATTCAATACCTAAATATTTTTTAAACTGTATTGTTTGCTTCTATTATTCTAATTTTATTATATCTATAGTAAGAAAACTAGATGTATTCCTTTGCATTTAAATTATCCAATTTGATCAACCAACTAGCCTTGTGAAATGAAAAACAAATTATTGCAATAGTATTGGTCTTTTGCTTGTTGTATTTGTTCAACATTGATTGCTTTATATTTATGAATATCATACAACATGTCATCCACTATGCTCATTTGTATGACATGTCCCTGTAACAAGAACCATTGTTTACAATTTTAGTGGGAGACAAGCGGGTATGTGCAAGATCATCATGGGAAAAACAAGCCCTTAAGTGGCAATGAAAATTTCAAGATTCGGAGTTGGGCAACTTGACATAAAAATTTGAATAATTTATCTATATTATTTCAAAAATATGTAAGAATATAATGTGTAGAAAACTGAATGTAGTTTCTAATCTAGGTTTATTTAAAAAATATATATCTATTTGGTGAAAATTTGAAATTTCAATGAAGTAGTACTAAAATTTCATGGAAAAAATAAGAAGTAGGTATTTGTCTAACCACTCTAACCATAATAAAATGATAATATTTTTTTATAAGATTTTAGATATAAGTAGAGGACTCATGTCCGGATGTGATGTATATTTTTTGTAAAAAAATTTCAAATAAATAATTAATGATGAATTTTTTATTACAAATTTTAAAAAATATAAAAAACTCGTATGCCTGACCACCTTAACTTGGTCAAAACTTCATGAAAATCATTTTTCTTTAATCCTATAGTATGCCAAGCATAAAATGTGATACCGTTTGAAAGCTATAGATGTTTTTCTATAAGACTATCAATTAGGAATTTAGTCGTAGTTCTAATAAAAAATAAATAATAATTATTTATTAGATTCTAATTAAAATATAATTTATATTTGTAGAAATATGAGAAGGTCCTTTACAAACCCTTTTCATTTCATCAATTTTGGGTAAAATAAAAGTCATCAGCGACATGGGCAAAGTCTGGAAAAGAAAGGTAAGTTTTTAAACACATTTTATGTGTTGAATTTTTAGGATTGGCAAGTCCAAACCAAATCCCAAGCCTAATACTAAGCCTAATCCATAGGCATTAAATTTTTTGTCAGCATATTGGATATCTGATTCAAATCGAATATCTAATCCAAAACCAATATCCAATTTGAATTCGATATATGATATGTTTTAGATATGAGTTTTAAATTTTTTATACAATCTTTAATATATGATTTAAAAATGTAGTAAAGTTTATAATTTAATATATAAAATATACAATAAAGTTTATGAGTATGTGCAGGATCATGATGGGCCGAAAAGTGGTGATATGTAAGCCATATGATGGCCCATGTGGTTGACGACATTTTTTTAACCCAAAATTGATGAAACAAAAAGGGTTTTTAGAGGATATTCTCTGCTTTCCACCAATATAAATTATTCTTTACTTTGAATTTAATAAATAATTATTATTCATTTTCTATTAGAATTATGAATAAAGTCCTAATTGATAGGCTGATTGAAAAACATCTATAACTTTCAAATGGTATCACATTTTTTGAATCTGAAACATGCGTCACATTCTATGCTTTGTATACTATAGGATTAAAAAAAAAAGTTTTGAAATTCATGAAATTTTGACCAAGTTAAGGTTGTGAGACAAACGAGATTTTATATTTTTTAAAAGTTGTAATAAAAAATCATAATTAATTATTTAATTTGTACAAAATTATAAAAAAATATGCATCACATCAGGACATGATTCCTCTACTTATATCTAAAATATTATAAAAAAATATTATCATTTTATTGTGGTTAGGGTGGTCAGACAGACACCTACTTATTTTTACCCTGAAATTTAAATACTACTGCATTGAAATTTCAAATTTTCACCAAATAGATTTAAAATAAATAAATAAAGGTCTAGTAGTTTAGAAACTACATTCAATTTGCTATAGATTCTATTTTTACATTTTTTTGAATAATATAGATAACTTATTCAAATTTTTACGTCAAGTTGTCTAACTTTGATTTTTTGTCTTTTTATTGCCACTTAAGGGCATGTTTTTTCCATGATGATCCTGCACATACCCTTATAATTTAATATATATAATATCCAATAAAGTTTATAATGTAATATATTTAATATAAAATTTATGATAATCTCTTACCAAATTATGTATTTAATATATAATATATTATTAAATGTATAATATTTAAATATTATTTCAATATTTTAGTTAATCTATAAATATTTAAATATATATATATTTATATATATTACCAATATATAAAATATTTAAATATTATCTCTTTCCCTCTATCTCTCTCCACCTCTATCTCTCTCAAGTCTCTCACTCAATCACCTCTCTCTCTCTCTCTCCATCTCACTCTCCCTCTCACTCTCTCACTTTCCCCTCCCCCTCTCCCTCTCACTCTCTCCCTCTCTCCCTCCCCCTCTCCCTCTCTCTCCATATCCCTCCCTCTCTCCCTCCCACTCTCCCTCCTTCTATTTCTCCCTCTCTCCCTCTCCCTCTACCTCTCTCCCTCAACTCTAAACCCTCTTTGCCTCTCCCACTCTCCCTCTCACTCTCTCACTCTCCCACTCTCCCTTTCCCTCCCTCTCCTCTCCCTCTCCCCCTCCCACTCTCCCTCCCTCTATCTTTCCCTCCCACTCTCCTTTTCCCTCTCTCAATCTCCCAAACTCCCACTCTCCCTCTCTCCCTCACTCTCTCACTCTCTCACTCTCCCTTTCTCCCTCTCCATCTTATTCTCCCATTCTCCCTCTCATCTCTCACTCTCCCCTCTCCCTCTCACTCTCTCTCTCCTTCTATCTCTCCCTCTCTCCATATCCCTTTCTCTCTCTCTCTCTCCAACTCCCCTCTCACTCCTCCTCCTCTCTCCCTCTCCCTCTCCCTCCTCCTCAACAACTCTCTCTCACACACTCTCCCTCCCTCTCCTCTATCCCTCTCCCTCTCCTCTCCTCCCTCCCTCTCCTATCCCTCACTCTCCTTCTCACTCTCTCCCTCTCCCTCTCTCTCCCTATCCCTCCCTCTCTCCCTCCCACTCTTCCTCCCTCTCTCTCCCTCTCTCCATCTCTCACTCTCCCTATCCCTATGTATGTAAAAAATCGATATTCGATTTGTGAAACTTCGATGTGCAGAGCTAAAATTACACAATGGAAAGTTAACTTGATTACAACCGGCTTTCAGATCTACCACATCCAGGACATGTTTTTGTAGTTGTTGCAACGCAAGGGAATGAAGAGAGATCAGAATATTGGTTGGCTTGATGTGTGTGGGTAAAGCACAAGCTAAGACAATCGATGGAAGATGATGATGGTCTCATGTATCCTACAGGTTTAGTTGTGGTTGCAGGAACTTGGTTGTGAACATACATGATTAGAAAGAATGGAATACTTGCATTTGAAGACTATGAGAAACACAACCATTCTCATGTATTCACACCTTGTTATAGTAACAAATTTTAAGTTATTAAAGCATCATGCCAAGTCAAAGATAAAATAACTATGGACACTTAGTAATGCTAATCATGAAGCAATATTGGATACTCTTAAGCAAAGAGATGACCCTTTAGGCACTCTTGAATAGCATATTCAAGAATGGAAGGTACAAGGCTTAAGAATTTTTTTTGTTGTGAGAATATAGATTTATCATTTGTCAAATTTTGCAATAATCTTGGCACGATTGATCATGGACCTCCTGCAACTATAGCCAACTTTGATCCTTTCAAAGAGGTATGTGATAGATTACAATAATATAGATTGGTTATTCAAAGCATATAATTTTATAGTTTGCATTACCAATTCATCACCATTTAGGTTGTTTAGATTAATATAGATTTGTTAGTCTAAGAATTTTTGTTTTTGTGACAATATAGATTTATCATTTGACAAGTTTTGTGATATTCTTGGCACAATTGATCATGGAAATGCTACAAAAATAGGCAGCTCTGATCCTTTCAGAGAGGTATGTGACAAATTACAATAATATAGATTGGTTATTCTAAGAATATTTTCTATTGTATGTAGTTTAACTACTACCTTGATGGTTTGTACAGGTGCTTGTCACTCAAAAACACCAACATACTACTCTTTTTGAAGACTATGCCTTGAATGCCTCGAATAGGAAAATTTTGTAAAAATTGAATATTGAAATTTGAAACAATGTAAAAAGGTCATAACTGTGTATACGCATAATCTATATCCAATGATTTTTTTTGAAATATGGGTCAAATATCGGGCATTGTATAAAGGGTATGTTTAAAATGTAAAAATATTTTTGTACTTAATCAAGCTACAACTAGAGGTTTTATTCCAGGTTCTTTCCTTTCGATATGCTCATTTGAACCAGGTTTTGTAATATATCCTATTTATATATAACAAATTACAATGGCTTGCGACTTTTTTGAAAAATAAAAATGTAAAAAGTTCATGTGAATTTAATTTCCCATTTTATTGATTCAAGTTGATTGGTTAAGAATTTTCTTATGCAAGAGATAGGAGTTGCAGAATCTTGATCCAACCTTAAATCTTTCTGCCCCCACATTTCATTGACATTAGCACTTTGGACTCTTAAGGGAAATCGTCGGTCCAATGCAACTCGAAGTGATTCACCATATTTGGTTGAAAAATAGGATCATACCTAGCGTAAATCTACCCATACAGACGTGTCGGAATATTTTGTATGGTCGTACGAGTTCCATAATGAAAGTTGCACCACTTTGCAACTTTACACTACTTGCATTTGGCAACTTTTCTCTCAACTGAAAACTCATCACCACGGGAAAATGCCTTTAATATAGAAAAAACTTAGAGAGGTTATTGTATATGGTCCCTATACAATCCCATATCATCAAACGAAGATTATTTAAGCATCACGGTTTCTGAGGAATAGTCCTTCAAAGATTGTTGTCTTTTAGCACTTTGGACTCTTAAGGGAAATCATCGATCCAATGCAACTCAGAGTGATTCAACGTATTTGGGTGAAAAAGAGGACCATACATAGCATAATCATACCCATCTAGACATGTTGGAATATTTTTTTTTTTGTATGAGTTTGAGAATGAAAGTTGCACTACTTTGCAACTTTACACTGCTTGCATTTGACAACTTTTCCCTCAACTCAAAACTCATCACCATGGGAAAACACCTTTGAGATAGAAAAAAATGATATTTTTTATTGTATATGGTTTCAAAAAAATCCCATTTCATCAAATGAAGAGTCTGTAAACATCATGGTTTTTGAGAAATAGCCTGTCAAAGATTGTTGTCTTTTATTAGTTTGGACTCTTAAGGGAAATTGTCGGTCCAATGTAGCTCAGAGTGATTTGGCATATTTGGGTGCGAAAGAGGACCATTTCTAGCGTAAACGCACCCATCTAGACATTTTGGAACAATTCATTTGGTCATACGAGTTCAAGAATGAAAGTTGCACCACTTTGCAACTTTACATTACTTGAATTTGGCAACTTTTCCCTCAACTAAAAACTCATCACAACGGGAAAACACCTTTGAAATAGAAAAACCAAGAGAGTTTATTGTAGATGGTCCCAACATAGTCCCATATCATTAGATGAAGATTCTGTAAGTATCACGGTTTTTGAGGAATAGTCCATCAAAGATTGTTGCCTTTTAGCAGTTTGGACTCTTAAGGGAAATCATCCGGCCAATGCAGCTCGTATTGATTCAACGTATTTGGGTACAAGAGAGGACCATACCTAGCATAATAGTACCCATATGGACATGTTGGAATAGTCTATTTGGTTGTATGAGTTCGAGAATGAAATTTGCACCACTTTGCAACTCTACACTGCTTGCATTTGGCAACTTTTCCCTCCACTGAAAACTCATCACCACCAAAAAATGGCTTCAAGATAGAAAAATAGAGAGGTTATTGTAGATGTTCCGAACACGATCCCATATACTTAGACGAAGAGTCTATAAGCATCAAGGTTTTCGATAAATATTCCATCAAAAATTGTTGTCTTTTAGCACTTTGGACTTAGAGTGATTCGCCATATTTGGGTGCAAAAGAGGACCATACCTAGCATAAACATACCCATCCAAACATTTTGGAACATTCCATTTGGTTGTACAAGTTTGAGAATGAAAGTTGCACCACTTTGCAACTTTACACTGCTTGCTTTTGGCAACTTTTCCCTCAACTGAAAACTCATTACCACGGAAAAATTCCTTCAAGATAGAAAAAAATGAGCGAGGTTACTATAGATGGTCCCAAAAAGATCCCATATTATCAAACAAAGAATCTATAAGCATCAATGTTTTTTGAAAAATAGTCCATCAAAGATTGTTGTCTTTTAGCACTTTAGACTCTTAAGGGAAATTTTTGGTCCAATGCAGCTCGGAGTGATTCGGCGTATTTGGGTACAAAAGAGGACCATACCTAGCGTAAACGTACCCATTGAAACATGTTGGAACAATCTGTTTGGTTGTATGAGTTCGAGAATGAAAGTTGCACCACTTTGCAACTTTACACCTCTGTAGAGATTTAGGGATGTCCTCTTCAAATCACTCTATTCTGATAGGTTTGTGAAGCTACCAATTTTAAATCCAAGTTAACTGACTTCGAGAAAATCCAAGTTGACTGACTTTGATAAAATTTGATTCCTTGAATGTAAGACTCCCAAGATGAAGGAATACCATTAAGAGCCAATATGGTCAAATCTTTGTCATCAACAATATGACCAATGGTAGAGAGTTGATCTCTCAATTCAGAAATATTCATGAATTAGGTGATAAAAAATTCTCCTTCCACCATCTTAACATGATGAAGTTGTTGCTTCAAGGCTAGAGAACGACTTGTGTTGCTGATCGCATACATCTCCTTCAAAGTCTTAAGCATTTTTCTCATTGTCTTCAACTTAGAGATGATAGGAACAATATGGTCCTTCATGGAATCAACTAACATCTTCTTTGCCTTGATATCTTTCTTCCTCCATTCAAATTTCTCTTCCTCATCCGTAGGTTCAAAAAAATTTCTCTCGACACTCAACCAATTTATTTTCCTCCAAAGTGAGCATAATTTTGAATCTCCATGAAGTAAATTTTGATACTCCTTTGAGTCTATCCTCAATTTTAAGACCATTCACCATCTTGACTAAGATAGAGATAGACAAAAAAAAATGGAATAGAGGTATGGCTGCAATAAAAAATCTGATCACGATCTTTTTCAAACCCACTTTGATACCATGTTAGTGTTTAAATGATCAGATAATACAACTAAAAGCACTCAATAAATGCAACACATAAGACAATAAAAAGAAGAAGAAATATGCTTACAACTCGGGCCTAGCTCATGGTTGAATTTGATACAATGAATAATAGAAGCTCTCCTAGATGCAAAGATACAATCGAATATGTTTCTCCTTGAAATTGGCCTGTTGCTGCAAGATGAAGCGTTGTTGCTCATGGGTGAACTTCTACTTGGAATGCAAATTATTTTGAATGAACTTGATCGAGGAAATTAACAAACATCACCTTGTATTTATACAAAATAAGGTGACTCTTCAAGGAGGTCGACCTCTCTTGAAAATAATAAATTACAAAATAATATCAAGGAAGGTTGGCCTCATCCATTTAAATCAAATGAGTATAAATTAAATAGGCATAGGATATCATTTAATTTATTATAACTTAACGCGATCACTATCATGTATGAAAAATTTGGTAGCATAGACAAGGCAGTGGACTATTTGAAAAAAATCTTGAAGGAAATGTGGTCTCATAGAATTCAATGAAAAACAAATGCAATTGACAACTGCTCATGGTTTTTAGTTATGCAATGTGAAGTCATTGCATAACAACTTAGATTGACTTTGTAAAAACTATATTGTAATTGAAATTATTTCATCTATGAACATCTAGTTGTTAGTTATGCAATATGAAGTAATGATTTGAGTTTGAAAGATGTGTAATGCAATGTAATCAGTGATATAAATATAAATTACATAATATAACCATTATTTGTTATGCTATTGTACATTGATATTTAACCATTGCTCAAGATAAAATTTTCAAACACTTTAATCATGCACATGAGGAAAAAATTAAATTTTGATTGTCAACTTCTACATATCAAATTATCCAATAATCAAGTGTATGTCCATATACAAAAATGGCATCGATGACAAGTCAAATTTTTTTTTACAAAATATGGCATATGCCATTTCAATATGTATTTAAAATTTACATGCCAAAATTTCTATCTCATCCCAAACTATTGGTGGATCATCAAAATGGAGCCTCTTTGAAGCACTCGTTGGCTCTGATAAAAACCCAAATTTTTCACAAAAATCCATAACAAACTCTAATTTTTGATAAAAATACATCAACAACACTAGTTTTTAATCAAAATTCATTTTAAAAAATTAATTATTAATAAAAATTCATTGTAAACTCTAGTTTTTAATAAAAATCAATAGAAAACCCTACTTTTGAAAAAAAAATCATAAAAACTACTTAAAATTAAGAGAATCTACTTGAAAAATCGAATACAACATTTAAAAAACCAAATACTTACCTTTGAAATCAGATATATGATAGAAATGGATATCGGATTTTTTCTTTTCCTTGTGCGCACGCATGCAAATTGTGAGAAATGAACTGTTAACAATCAGTTGTTTTATTTATAATGTTTCCAAAAATTGGATATCTGATCCAAATCGGAAACCTTGTTTCTACAAATCGGATATCTGATTTGTAGAAACTAGGTTTGGGCTTTGGTTCGGCTAAATGTACTAACACCCAAACCTAGAAAAGTTAAGTTAGCATTTCCGTGTTTTTGAGTGGATCCAAAACATGATTTTTTTCACATTGCCACTTTTTGGCCCATCATGATCCTGCACATACCCAAGCATCGATATTGGTTCAAATATACTCAACTATTGAACAAGGAAATGTAAGGTGAGTTTCTTTGATCATTGTTCTTCTCAGTTTCCAATGAAAGAATTTAATGTCTATGCAAAATATCACCTCCATTGTTATGCACTTATGTGCAAAGCACTAGAGATTTAGCATATATACTGTAAATTAATCCATATTATCATTTTCTACAGTGTTATACTTTAAGCATTCTAAATGGTGACAAGATATCAAAATATAGGAATAATAGACATTGATAACTATGAATAAGAAAACTACTCACAAGTTTGCAACATAGACACTGTAATTCAAAATAATAGGGTACATAGGATAGGTACATTTGAGTACAATGCTAGACATTGTTTATTTGACTCATTCCAAGTACACTTGAATTTAATCAGTATACATCAGCTAAGCTATGAAAAGGAACAGTAGATTACTTCTTAGATTACCTTGTGAAATAAGATACAGATGAAATTAAATCATATAGCTTTGACATAGATCCTGAAGTTTTATATAGGTTGCACAAAGTACATGAACCTGATACATATTTATGCATAATGTGTCTATCCATGAACCTAGGCACAAGTAATAATGAAACCGGTTAATAGGGAGATGTTTTATGTATTCAATAGCTATCCAAATGGTTGAATATATAGATATGTGTTTGGTCAACAACATCAGGAAAAAATTACTTTCACTTTAACAAACTAGCCAACTTGCCTATATATTCTATATTGTTCCATGATGCAAACTCTAAAAATTGGCATTTTGAACCACTCCAAAGGATACAACCAAACATTCTTGATAGCCAATGGCCAATATGGTTAAATCATCTTTAAAAAAATATTAGAAACAATACACCATACCAGATTACCAATCACTAAAAAAAAACAAAAGGTAGATAATCAAAAAAGCAATACCATTCACACAATCGAAAAAAAGCATGCGAAACATAACTCAATTCCAAGACTACAACACCTTAAGAAATTTATTAGAAATAGTAAAAAAAATCCAGCTATACATATGAGACCAAATAAGGAAAATAAATTATCACTAGTAGAGCTTTACGAAACAACAATTCAAGATATACCAAAATACACATGCAAAATCTACCAAATGTTGTGCTTTAGCAAAGATACTAGAATATTCAAAGAGAAACAAAAGGAGATATATTACCAACTACTACAGTCAAGGTTTATTGCATTTACAAATTGCATATGTTGAATATGTTACTCTATAGTAAAACAATCCATTATACCAAAATATTTTACACCACACAAAATCCGAACTAATAAATGGGTAAGTCCACAAAGATGGTTCCCAAAAAGGGGACTTAAGTGGACAACTTTTTTCTGAAATCAGGAAATAGTGACCTTGGACGTGAAATTGAGGATACTTACACTCAAACTTTTGAGATGGAACAAAAATAAGGATTCAAGTGCTCTGAGTCTACTTTCCAAACTACTAGTTTATTTTGAAAATTGTTGAGATTAAGAGGTTCAAATGAGGGATGTACACAAATTGGTGTTGTTTTTGTCAGATAAATATAACATAGCAACTCTTGTACGACCCTCATACGGTGAAATTTTTCTTAGTATTTTTAAAATCACAATAGTCAGATTTTTACTAACACTATGTTGCTGATGCACAATTTTTATGATAATTTTTTAATGAATATTTGATTTTTTACTAATTTTCGAAGTGGACATTTCCTGAAAAACATAATTATGGCCATGCTACCCCTACAAATTTTGGAAACTAATTGATTTTTTGATTTTTGATTTTTTTTAAATTTGTAGAATGGAGCCTAGTTTCTAAAAATGTAATTTATTTGAAAAATTGATGAACGGTTAATTTATAACAAAAAAATTACCAAACACTACTTTTTGGCAAAAAAAAGACATATAGATAAAATAAAATATGGATGAAAGGTTTAACATTTTCAAAAAGTGAAAAAAATTACATCATTGGATAGATAAGAGAGAACCCAACATTACCCATGTGTTTGATTCTTTTGATATTGAACCACGTGCAATCTTGACGGTGAGCACGAACTCGATAATGAGAAATATGGTAGATTTTCTTAAAAACACACCTTTGGTCATTGGGAATGCTCTCCAAACCTTTGGGTTGGTATTCCAAGGAAAATAACAAGCCTAAGGCTTGGGAATTCCCAAAGCAAGATATAATGTGAGTGTTTTATAATGCACTCGCGTTATATCTCACTTTTCAGATGGTTTTTGCTTCTACAAAAAACACGTCAACTAAGACATAACGTGAGCACATTATAACGTGCTTGTGTTATGTATTCATTTATGTTGCATCCAATATATTGAATGTATGTTGATATATTTGTATGCTTTTATGTACATGTATGCTTGTATGTCATGTATGCATGTATCAATGCATATATATTGTACGTGTGCATCTATGTATGTTAGATTGTATCTACACATGTATGTATGTATGCTTGTATGGATGTAAGATTATATGTACATATGTATTATGCTTGTATGTATCCATTTATGTATGTCTTTAGATAGAGGGGGAATTTAGGGAGAGAGAGTCTGGAGAGATGGAGAGGGGGTGGAAGTGAGTTTAAGAGAGAGGGATTGGGAGAGAAGGGGTTGAAGTGAGAGAGACTTAGCTAGGTAGGATGGGAGGGATAGAGGGAGGGAGAGAGAGAGAGGGGGTTTGGGAGAGAGATAATTGAGGGAGAGGGAGAGACAGAGGGGGGGAGAGGGAGACAGAGATAAAGAGAGAGTTATGTAGGTAGGGTGTCAAAGGGAGATACTTGAGAGTGTGAGGGTGGTGAGAGTGAGTGTGAGAGATGGAGTGGGAGAGAGAGGGAGTATGAGTGAGAGAACTAAGAGAGGGAGAGGGTGTGGGAGGGAGTGACCTAATAGAGGTAGAGAAAGAGGGGGGTGGAGTGAGAGGGACTTATCTAGGTAGGGTTGGAGGGATAGATAAAGAGAGGGGAGAGAGAAAAAGAGAGAGTTACCTATGTAGGTTTCTAGTGGGAGAGACCTGAGAGAGAGGGGGTGGGAAGGAGAGAAATGAGAGAGAGGTAGTGGGAGGAGAGAGGGGATAGAGTGGGAAGGACATAAAGAGAGATGGATAGAGGGAGTGAGAGAGGGTGGTAGGGATTGATTGAATGAGAGGTACATAGAAAGAGGGAGATGGTAGATAGAGACAATTAGAGAGGGTAGGAGGGAGGGAAGGAGGGGGAGGTGATATGTATAGATAGGGAGAAATTGATAGAGGTTAAGGGTATAGGGTTGAGAGATTAGGGTGGAGGACCTATACGGTTGATGGTTTCTAGGATAGTAGGGTTTAAGGTTTTAGGGTTGAGGGAATAGGGTCAATGGTAGAGGGTATTTGGTTAAGGGTATAGGGTAGAAGTGTAAAGGGTTTAGGGTTGAAGGGTTTTTGGTAAGGGTTTAGGGTTAAGGGTTTACTTGGTTGAGGGTAGAGGGATTGGGATATAGGTTTGAGGGTATGTGGTTGGAGGATTAGGTTCAAGGTCCAATGTAAGGGGTAGAGGGTATAGGGGTAGAGTTTTTAGGGTCAAAGGATTGAATGTTGATGGATTAAGGGTTGACGGTTCAGAATTGAGGGTTGAGGGTTTAATGTATAGGGTAGAGGGTAGAGGATAAAGGGTGTAAGGGTTGATGCTTGAAGATTCAGGTTTTAAGGTATAGGGTTGAGGGATTAGGGTTTAGGGTCCAATATATAGGGTAGAGGTTATAGGGGTTTAGAGATTAAGGGTTGAGGGTTTAGGGATTAGGGTAGAGATTTTTCTTGGATTTCATGGTATAAGGATTGAGGGATTAGGTTTTAGTGTAGAGAGTATTGGATTGAGGGTTGAGGGATTAAGAGGGTATAGGGGTTGAGGGATTAGGTTTTAAGGGTTGAGGGTTGAGGGTTAAGGGATTAAGAGGGTATAGGGGTAGAGGGATTAGGGTTGAAGGGTTGCGGGTTGAGCATTAAGGGTTGATGGATTAATAGGGTATAGGGGTAGAGGTGTAGAGGGATTAGGGTTGAAGGGTTGAGGGTTGAGCATTGATAGATTAAGAGGGTATAGGGGCTCATGGATTAGGGTTTAATGGTTGAGGGTTGAGCGATTAGGAGGGTATAGGGGTTGAGTTATTAGGGTTGAGGGATTAAGAGGGTATAGGGGTAGAGGAACTAGGGTTGAAGGGCTGAGGGTTGAGCATTGAGGGTTGATAGATTAATAGGGAAGAGGGGTAGAGGGATTATAGTTGATGGGTTGAGGGTTGAGCATTGAGGGTTCAAGGATTGAGAGGGTATAGGGATTCAGGGATTAGGGTTTAAGGGTTGAGGGTTGAGGGATTAAGAAGTTATAGGGGTTAATGGATTAGGGTTTAAGGGTTGAGGTTTCAGTGTTCAAGGATTAAGAGGGTATAGGGGTAGAGGGATTAGAGTTGAAGGGTTGAGGGTTGAGAGTTGAGGGTTGAGGGATTAATAGGGTATGGGGGTAGAGGTATTAGGGTTGAAGGGTTGAGGGTTAAGCATTGAGGGTTGAGGGATTAAGAGGGTATAGGGGTTCAAGGATTAGGTTTGAAGGGATGAGGGTTGAGGGATTAAGAGGGTATAGGGTTTGAGGGATTAGAGTTTAAAGGTTGAGGGTTGATGGATCAATAGGGTATAGGGGTAGAATGGATTAGGGTTGAAGGTTTGAGGGTTGAGCGTTGAGGGTTGAGGGATTAATAGGGTATAGGGGTAGAGGGTTGAGTTTTGAGGGATTAAGAGGGTATAGGGGTTCATGGATTAGGGTTTAAGGGTTGAGGGTTTAGGGTTGAGAGATTAAGAGGGTATAGGGATTGAGGGATTAGGGTTTAAGGGTTGAGGTTTGAGGTTTTAAGGATTAAGAGGGTATAGGGGTAGAGGGATTAGGGTTGAAGGGTTGAGGGTTGAGGGATCAATAGGGTATAGGGGTAGAGGGATTAGGGTTGAATATGTTGGTTCTCAAAAACATAGGTTTGAACCACGAGAGGTTTCCAAGTTCTCACAATTCTTTTGGTAACCGTAAAAGGCCAATTTATGCAATTTAACCTTCTTCTCTTTAGGTTTTGCTAGACCAAGGAAGGTGAACCTATATGAATGATGCATATTGAAATGTACTTCCTGGTGAAACAATCTATCCACAATGGCAAGTGGAAATGGATAGATGAAAATCACTACAACTACTCCTACTCCTACTGCACAAAAGAAAGATTTGAAAATATTATTTTATATGAAATTTGATCTCTAGGTTGAGGCAGATCAGTGCCTTCTATCCACATGGGCAATGGAGTCAAAATTAATGAATTATGTGTGTTTCCTTCTCTGGATTAACTCTAGTTGTTAGGAATTTTGAAAATTCTATAATTGGCATAAAACCTTGGTAAATTTATGAATTGCATAATTTTGCTAGGATATTTCTCTATCAGGTTCTACTTCAACAATCCAAAATAAATCCTTAAATCACTATGAATTGTTAAGAGATTTTAATTCTAACTTACAGACACTAGTTAATTAAATCACACAAAATGAGAGTGCATTCTGATAAATCAGAGATATACTTCATATGATGATTTAGATGATTAAAAGACCTTAAGTTGGAGACAACCAAAAATAAAGAATATGATTTTTATAAATCACAATAGCTAAACACCAGAAAGAAAATCACCAGTTAAAATTTAGTATCTTTATAAATTCTGCTTCAAGAAAATCTCTCATTATTTACATTCCCTAGTCTTCATTTCCTCAAAAAAATATAAGTACTACCTGCTAACTCTATCTACCGCTTGTATTCCTTCGCAACTAATTTTTTCCAATTATTTATAAATTAAATCCCAAGGGTCATGACCCTTTACCTTTCTGGTAAAACCGTTTACATTTTATGACAGGGATAAAAATATTTAATTAAGTTGTCTTTTGGCAAATTAAATATTTTTATACAGTTATGTATTTCATTTTTTTTAAATACCTTTCCCGCTTTTAATATTTTGTTTATTGTTGCAGAGTCTTCCTTTTTCCTTACTGCCATGGTTATCTCCACCATCCACTGCATTACCACACCCTTTTTTTTGTTTACTCGTAGTATAGCGATGACCGACTGCCACTATCTATCTTTCATCCACCACTCTACCGCAACCCTTGTTTCTGTCACTAGCGGTATAGTAGTTCTAATATTCGTTGTTACCCCTGGTTGTCTACCGCTTTACCATAGTCATTGTTCTATCCACCAACAGTATTGCGGTAAAATTTTTTGTTAATTTTAGTGCTTCCACTACCGCTGACTTATCTGTCACCACACTGTCATGGTCTACAATCTAACTTCGTGTGGTATCGTGATAGCCACTTCATTAACCACCACCATTAATTAACTACTTGCCCCTATCAACCACCTTACCGCGTTCTCTGCTTAGCCTGGCCGCGGTATCACAGTGCCTCTTTCTAACCACCACCCTCCACCTATCTTCATTTGCCTCCATTGTTTGCTAACCCTTATCATGGTCACTATGGTCACCTCATAAACCAGTAGTAGTACCGCAGTAGTCACTTCAACTATCTCCTCCTCTAGTGGCTTACCGCCCAATGTAATACCATGGCCTAAGTTTAGATAACATGCAGTGGTGTGGTGAAAAATTCATGCCCACTCCTTTAGTTGCTACCACCATACTGCGAGCCCATTGTGGGAGGTCGCAGTAAAGTGGTAAGTAACATATAATATGAAATTTAGGGTAGTGGCACATGGAATATATGTTTGAATATTTTTTATGGGGGCATGATGAATTTCTATGAGGAAAATAGGAAAAATCTAAGGGATATAGATCAAAATAAGGCAATGGTACAAGGGCAAAAGCCATTTTTGCACTGTAAAAGGGGGTAAATTATTTTTTATGAGATAAATAGTGAAAGCATTAGGTTTAAAATGGAAAAATCATTTAGTATTTTAATGGAAATTTGGGGTTCTAACAGTGGCTCCTATTGGGGATGAGTGATTTTGTAAATCATTGCAAGAATCCAAAATATGCTCTGGGAGAGCAAACTGAGCAAAGACATGAAAAATGAAGGTCATGGAATATGGAGGGAATGAATTAGAGCAGATATGAAAAATGGAGAAAAATGGAGAAATAGAAAATCCTATACTATTGTACATGGAAAGAAAATGATGTTATCAACAAGGGAACCTCTGGGAATGTCCATGTACTAGCAAACCTAGAGTCTTCAAAATTTCTAAAACTACTATGAATGGAAAAGAATGTTTAAAGAGGTTTGTTAGGGATTGTCCATGCACTGGAAATTGTTAATCCTCTGTATCTGCTATGGTTCAAAAATCAAACCATAAGGGATGGCCCCAGGCCACCCCAAAAGATGAACCTACACTTTCCTTTGTCATAGACCTTTTTCTAATTAGAGCTCATTAGGTTTCTTTTGAAACTATCCATTCCATCTGCCCTATTACATGTAAACACCTTAAAGAAATCATTGTATTTAGTCTAATTCATATTCATTTCACCACTATGAATTTAATAATAGAAATATTTGTCACCCTCATTCCACAAAGTGTATCCACATTTAACAAAAACTTCATAGGCTTGCCCATTATCTTACATTACTAAATCATCCTACAACATTACTGGGACCTGAAAATCTGAATGCTTCTGATGAAAGTCAATTTTTTTTGTCTCATTAACATCCTCTGAAACAATCAAATTAGAAACAGTTTCCATTTGTTTTCACCAGTTGGAACTGACACCCCCTCTAGATCCATATAGTCATCCTCATACACACTTGAATCAAAAAGAGTTGGACACTCATCATCAATAATATGCAAACCAATATCTTTTTCTTGTAGGAAAAAATTATTCAAGTCACATACCTCTTATAGGATAGACAAGGATTCTTGATCAACTTCAAAGATCTATTCATCAATTTGAGAGATGCTCATGGAGTCATATGAATTTTTGCACATAGTATCTTCATTGTCAATGCAAATATATGTCGGAGCCAAAATTTTGGAATCATATGTATGTGCATACTTCTGGTATTCAAGAGTTAACAAATCTAAAACTTGATCACTGCTAAGTGAATAGGTCTCTTCTTCGATATCTTCTACTATTTATTCATCCTCTTGATATCCATAAGCATTGCAATAATCACCCTATTGTGCATCAAAATTCACAAGTTCTTCCTTATTGATCTCCTCCATATTTTCATCATCTTCCAAACCTAAAAAATTATCATCAGAAATCCCAGCAGCACATACTTCCTTTATTTACTCCATTGTTTGACCATCCATGATATCACTATTAGATTAATTATTTCCAGTACCCACATACCTTGTCCCAAGTATGGAATCAATAAATTCATTCACTATGTAAAAAGCATGTTGTTTTGATGATTCTAACCAATAAAATAATTCAGGCCTCGACGCTCTTAGAAATTGTGCAACAAACATGGGTCTTGTAGGCCTATAATGAGGAGGTAATTGCATACAAACGTCTATCATATTTTTGTATAGAGAGTTTTCATCCTCTCCTTCATATTTCCTTATGTCAAAAAATGAACCTATGCGGGAAATTCCACATTCTGCTTTTGTGATGGAGTCTTGGCTTAGAGTATGTGCATATTAATCCTCTTTCTCCTCATCAATGATATCAATTAGCACATCTACTTGGTCAAAATTGACTATTTTTACTGACCCAGGCCAATGAATTGAATCAGGCCAACATAGTTTCATGAACTTCTCAATAAACATGGATGTGTTGGGCCTTTGATTAATAGGTATTTGCACATAGATATTCACCATTTTGTTGAAGAGAGAACGTCCAGATTCCATTTTGTGTCTCTTTAAGCCATAAAACCTTTTTAGAAGGCTTTGTCTTATCTTTTGAAGATGGGTAGAAGGTTCCACATCGGATGCAAATTGATGCTAATGAATATAAGTTGGACTGTGGTGTGCAGGGTATTGAGGTGGGTTGGTTGCGAAAACAAGGCCTTTTATACTTTGAAGACATCCCGTTTTGATTAGGAATTGTATTTTTCCAAGTATTCTTCATCAGGTTCTTTATCAGAGTTGCCACTCACTTTCTTAAAAGTAAGAAAATGAAATTGTTCTTGATTCACCCAACAGAGTCAATTTTCATTAAAATTCTTAACTATGAATTTCTCCTCAATGACTCTATATGAAAAGGCTGCCTACCACCAAATTTTTCTCTAAGTTAGTCCTCCGTAGAGTTGCCAAACTATTGGGTCTCAAAAATGCAGGTTTGAACCACAAGAGTTTGTCAAGCTCTCACAAAGCTTTTGTTCAACGTACAAGACCAATTGATGCAATTGAAACTTCTTCTCTTTAGGTTTTTCTAGACCAGGGCGGGTGAACCTATATGAATGATGCAGATTGAAATGTACTTCCTAGTGAAACAATCTATCCACAATGGCAAGTGGAAATGGATAGATGAAAATCACTACAACTACTCCTACTCCTACTGCACAAAAGAAAGATTTGAAAATATTATTTGATATGAAATTTGATCTTTGGGTTGAGGCAGATTGGTTCCTTCCATCCATATAGGCAATGGAGTTAAAAATAATGAATTATGTGTGTTTCCTTCTCTAGCTTAACTCTAGTTGTTAGGAACTTTGAAAATTCTATGACTAGCATAAAACCTTGGTAAATTTATGACTTGCATAAATTGTGTTGGGATATTTCATTATCAAGTTCTACTTCAACAATCCAAAAGAAACTTAAATAACTATGACTTGTTAAAGGATTTTAATTCTGATTTGCAGACACCAGTTAATTAAATCACACAAAATGAGAGTGCATTATGATATAAATCAGAGATATACTTCATATGCTGATTTAGATGATTAAAAAACCTAAAGTTCGAGACAACTAGAAATAAAGAATATGAATTTTATACATCACAATAGCTAAACACTAGAAAGAAAATCACTATTAAAATTTAGTATCTCCATTGATTGTGCTTCAAGAAAATTTGTCATTATTTACATTCCATAGTCTTCATTTTCTAGAAAAAATCTAACTAATACCTACTAACTCTATCTACTACTTGTCTTCCTTTGCAACTGATTTTTTCAATTATTTATAAAGTAAATGACAATGGTAACGACCCTTCACCTTTCTAGTAAAACCATTTACTTTTTATGATAGAGACAAAAATATTTAATTAAGTTGCCTTTCGGAAAATTAAATATTTTTATATAGTTTTGTATTTGATTTTGTTTTAATACCTTCCCCGCTTTTAATATTTCATTTATTGTTGTAGAGTCTTCCTTTTTCCTTATTGCCACTATTATCTCCACCATCCATCAGATTACCGCACCCTTCATTTTGTTTACCCATGTTATAGAGGTGACCGACCATCACTATCTATCGTTCATCCACCGCTCTACCGCGGCCCTTGTTTCTGTCACTGGCGGTATGGAGGTTATAACATTCATTGTTACCCCTAGCTATCTAACGCTTTACCCCAGTCATTGTTCTATCCACCAACGGTACTGCAGTAACAATTATAGTTACTTTTAGTTCTTCCACTATTGCTGACTTAAATTTGTCACCACACTTTTGTGGTCTACAATCTAACCTTGTACGGTATCATAGTAGTTGCTTCATTAACCACCACCATCACTTACATGCTTTCCCCTATCCATCGCCTTACCACAGTCTTTTCTCAGCCTAGCCACAGTATCATGGTGTCTCCTTCTAACCGCCACCCTTTGGTTGTCTTTATTTTCCTTCACTATTCACTAACCCTTACCGTGGTCACCTCGTGAACTGGTGGCGGTACCACAGTAGCCACTTTGACCATCTCCTATGTCGGTGGCTTACCACCCACTGCAATACCACGATCTAAGTTTAGACCGCGTGTAGTGGCGTGGTAAATATGCCATGCCTGCTCCTTTAGCTACTATAGCCATACCACAAGCCCATTGTGGGAGGCCACAGTAAAGCGGTACGTAATATAGAATATGAAATTTAAGGCAGCGACATAAGGAATATATGTTTGAATATTTTTTATGGGAGCACGATGAATTTCTATGAGGAAAATAGGAAAATATAAGGGATATAGATCAAAATAAGGCAATGATACAAGGGTAAAAGCCATTTTTTCACTAGAAAAGGGGGTAAATTATTTTTTATGAGAGAAATAGTTAAAGAATTAGGTTTAAAATAGAAAAATAATTTAGGAATTTAATGTAAATTGTGGGTTCTAACAAAAGGGTTGGGGGTTAAGCGTCAAGGGTTGAGCAATTAAGAGGGTATAGGGGTTCAAGGTTGATGGTTGAGGGATTAAGAGGGTATAGTGGTTGAGGGATTAGGGTTTAAGTGTTGAGGGTTGAGGGTTGAGGGATTAAGAGGGTATAGGGGTTCAGGGATTAGGGTTTAAGGGTCGAGGGTTCAAGGTTAAGGGATTAACAAGGTATAGGGGTTAAGGGATTAGGTTTTAAGGGTTGAGGATTTAGGGTTGAGGGATTAAGAGCATATAGGGGTAGAGGGATTAGGGTTTAAGGGTTGAAGGTTGAATGTTGAGGGTTGAGGGATTAAGAGTGTATAGGAGTTGAGGGATTAGGGTTTAAGGGTTCAGGGTTTAGGGTTTAGGGATCAGGGATTAGGGTTGAGGGTTGAGTGTTGAGGGTTGGATTAATAGGGTATAGGGGTAGAGGGTTGAAGGATTGAAAGGTTGAGGGTTGAGCGTTGAAGGATTAAGAGGGTATAAGGGTTGAAGGATTAGGGTTTAAGGGTTGAGGGTTAAGGGTTGAGGGATTAAGAGGGTATAGGGGTTGAGGGATTAGGGTTTAAGGGTTTAGGGTTGAGGGTTCAAGGATTAAGAGGGTATACGGCTTGAGGGATTAGGGTTGAAGGGTTGAGGTTTGAGAATTGAGGATTGAGGGATCAATAGGGTATAGGGATAGAGGGATTTGGGTTGAAGGGTTGAGGGTTGAGGATTGAGGGTTGAGGGATTAAGAGGGTATAGGGGTTCATGGATTAGGTTTGAAGGGTTGAGGGTTGAGGTTTGAGGGATGAAGAGGGTATAGGGGTTGACGGTTGAGGGTTGAGGGTTGAGGGTTGAGGGATCAATAGGGTATAGGGGTAGAAGGGATTAGGGTTGAAGGGTTGAAGGTTGAGTGTTGAGGGTTGAGGGATTAGTAGGGTATAACGGTAGAGGTATTAGAGTTGAAGGGTTGAGGGATTAGGTTTGAAGGGTTGAGGTTCGAGAATTGAGGGTTCAACGATTAATAGGGTATAGGGGTAGAGGGATTAGGGTTGAAGAGCTGAGGGTTGAGCATTGAGGGATTAGGGTTTAAGGGTTGAGGGATTAGGGTTGAAGAGTTGAGGGTTGAGCATTGAGGGATTAGGGTTTAAGGGTTGAGGGTTGAGGGTTGAGGGATTAAGAGGGTATATGGGTTGAGGGATTATGGTTTAAGGGTTGAGGGTTGAGGGTTAAAGGATTAAGAGGGTATAGGGATTAGGGTTGAAGGGTTGAGGGTTGAGGGTTGAGGGTTGAGGGTTGAGGGTTGAGGGTTGAGCATTGAGGGTTGAGGGATCAATAGGGTATAGGTGTAGAGGGATTAGGGTTGAACGGTTGAGGGTTGAGCATTGAGGGTTGAGCGATTAAGAGGGTATAAGGGTTTAGGGATTAGGGTTGAAGGGTTGAGGGTTGAGGGTTGAGGGATTTAGAGGGTGGAGGGGTTGAGGGATTAGTGTTTAATGGTTGAGTGTTTAGGGTTGAGGGTTGATGTATTGAGAGGGTATAGGGGTAGAAGGGATTAGGGTTGAAAGGTTGAGGATTGAGAATTGAGGGTTGATGGATTAATAGGTTATAGGGGTAGAGGGATTAGTTTTGAAGGGTTGAGGGTTCAACATTGAGGGATTAAGAGGGTATAGGGTTTTAGGGATTAGGGTTGAATGGTTGACAGTTGAGCATTGAGGATTAGGGGATTAATAGGGTATAGGGGTAGAGGGACTAGTGTTGAAGGGTTGAGGGTTGACCATTGAGGGATTAAGAGGGTATAGGGGTTCAGTGATTAGGGTTTAAGGGTTGAGGGTTGAGGGATTAGGGTTTAAGGGTTAAGGGTTGAGGGTTTAAGGATTAAGAGGGTATAGGGGTAGAGGGGTTAGGGTTGAAGGATTGAGGGTTGAGCATTGAGGGTTGAGGGATCAATAGGGTATAGGGGTAGAGGGATAAAGGTTGAAGGGTTGAGGATTGAACATTGAGGGTTTAGGGATTAGGATTGAAGTGATGAGGGTTGAGGGTTGAGGGTTGAGGGTTGAAGTTTGAGGGATCAATAGGGTATAGGGGTAGAAGGGATTAGGATTGAAGGGATGATGGTTGTGCCTTGAGGGTTGAGGGATTAATACAGTATAGGGGTAGAGGGATTATGGTTGAAGGGTTGAGGGTTGAATGTTGAGGGGTTAAGAGGGTATAGGGGTTGAGGGATTAGGGTTGAAGGGTTGAGGGTTGAGCATTGAGGGTTGAGGTATTAATAGGGTAAGGGGTAGAGGGATTAGGGTTGAAGGGTTGAAGGATTAATGTTTCCCTCTCTATCTCCTACTCTCCCCTTCTCCCACTCTCTCCCACTCTCTCTTTCTCCCACTCTCCCCTTCTCCCACTCTTCCACTCTCTCCCTCCCTCTCTTTCTCCAACTGTCCTCCTCTCTCCCTCCCTCTCTATCTCCCTCTCTGTCCCACTCTCTCTTTCTCCCACTCTCCCACTCTCTCCCACTCTCTCTTTATTCCACTCTCCCCCTCTCTTTGTCCCTCTCTATCTTCCACTCTCCCCCTCTCTCCCTCGCACTCTCTCTTTCTCTCACTCTCCCCTTCTCTCGTTCTCCCATTATCCCACTCTCTCCACCTCTATTTCTCCCACTCTCCCCCTCTCTCACTCCCTCTCTATCTCCCACTCTCCCCTTATCCCACCTTCTCCCACTCTCTGTTTCTCCCACTCTCCCACTCTCTCCCTCCCTCTCTTTCTCCCACTCTCCTCCTCTCTCCCTCCCTCTCTATCTCCCACTCTCTCTTTCTCCCATTCTCTCTCTCTATCCATCCCACTCTCCCACTATCCCCTTTTTCCACTCTCTCTTTCTCCCACTCTCCCCCTCTCTCCCTCCCTCTCTATCTCCATATGCCCCACTATCTATTTCTCCCCCTCTCCCTCTCCCTCCCTCTCTCCCTCTTTCTCTCTCACTCCCTCTCCCTCCCTCTCTCCCTATTTCTCTCCCACTCTATCTTTTTCCCCCCCTCTCTCTACCTCCCTCTCTCCCTCTTTCTCTCCCACTCGCTCTCCCTCCCGCTCTCCATTTTCCTCTCCCACTCTCCCGCTATCTCCCTCCCCATTTATCTCCATCTATCCCACTATCTCTTTCTAACCCTCTACCTCTCCCTCCCTCTCTCCCTCTCCCTCCCTTCCTCCCTCCCTCTCCCCCTTTCTCTCCCACTCTCCCTCTATATCTCTCTCTCTCTCTTTCACACACACACACACTCACCTCTATCTCCTCTACTATAAGGGTCCAAGGGTAAGATATAGAGCTAGGATAAAGGGTATAGACAAAGAGGGAGAAACTAAATATATTAAGAAAACCATATTTTACATAATGTGTTCACGTTATAACGTTAGTGCGTGTTTTACTCCACTAAAAATGGTAAAAAATTCTATATACTCATGATTTCAAGGCCCACAGTTTGCATATTCCCCTAGTTATTCTTGTGCTCCAATAGAAAGTTGCTTTTTGATGATGTTGTGAAGTGTGCAAGCATGATCTTTCTACCACCTTTTCATGAAATAGCAGAGTTTCCACATTGAAAGACATATAATATCAATTGAAGTTTGAATTCTATTGAAAACTGATATACAATTGAAGTTTGGAGGGGAACAAGCTTTTGAAAAAGTCAAATTGTTGTGGATTTTGAAGAAAGAAGAAGCTAAGGCTACATAATTCGGTTGAAGTCCTCCATTTGAAAGTCTATTTTTTTAGGTATGTGAAGTGTTTACATATTTTCTTTCATTCTATTATGGCTTGCTTTCATTTTTTTTGTCGTTATAACCCTACATTGTCATAGCATAGAGCTTATTAGAAACTCAGAACCATTCAATTCATTCATGACACACTAATTCAACAACTCAATGCTGCAACTTACATGGAAAAATAACAACAAATCATGTGGAAGGTTACCAACCTTTATCCAGACATCCTTATTCAACACCTCTCTTGACACAATTATTCAACTATATTTCCATTCAAAACACATTCGATTCATATACTCAAATGAGCATTAAGAGTTCCCAAATCCTTAAGGACCTTCAAAACACCTTGAAAATCTTGAAAATAATTGATTATAATCAACTAGATTCCTCAAAACATAAACCAATGATTATTTTATTCACAACTTGTCTTAAATCTTCCATAATGGCACCATTGTTTACAAACACAAACTATAATTCTTAAGGCACAACCAAACCATTATTTTCTTAAGAAATATTTGTTTGATTTAGTACAACAAAAATGAAACCTTTTATAAATATTCCCTTACACACAAACTTAGTTCCTTTGTTCACTTTCCAATTTACTAGTAGCCAAGCATCTACAAACTGTCACATGTATCTCCCAAACCATGCACACACTTCAGAGTGTGATACTCATTTTTGATGTAGAGTTAGAGGACCCAAAACCATTCAAGATGTCAAATTTCCTTCAAGAGGCATCTAACAAGATTAAAAAGGCCTAGTGGACCAATCCCAACACTCCTCTTAGTTGGATAACAAACAAAAACATTATTTCTCACTTTTCACCCTTGGAATTTAGTAGTAGTGCAAAACCAGTTTTGGCCCCTTAACTCCAAAACTTTCCAAAACACCAGAAAAATAAAAAAATGATTCTAGCACAAATTTTAGAGTTGAAAGACATATCTTAACCCATCACATGACTCCTTTGGGACAACTTTAAGAAAACTAACCTTTTAACTATTTTAGGCCTCTAAGTATGCCTATTTTACAAAGGAACTACCCTTAGATCCTCACACTAGACTTGTAAACCCAAAAAAAGTTTATAATTAGGTCTCAAAACAAGATATTTTCTAGGTCTTAGAACCTTACCCACTCAACTAGGCTTCCAATACAAAAACCTACATTTTTCAATGCAAAGAGGGAGGGTTTATAGAGACTCCTATACTCGGGCCTTCCTAGACCATTCCAAAGAATTAAACATCTTCAAAATACCCTACACAAGGTCAAAAGTTCATTACATAGACCACTCCTTCAACACTTTTTCAAAATCACTTCTTGGTTCCTCAAATTTTCATGGAAAATTGCTTGTTTCAGCCTAAGAATCCCATCCTATTGACATTAGTTTAATTCCAAGGCATGTTAAACAATAAAAGATCTGACTCTAACAATGTACATGTTATCAAACTGATAAAAAATTCATAACAGTTTTTGATAAAAGGGGTAAAACAGGTTTTACAGGGACCCAAAACCACAAAGTTTACAAGATAGCAAAAAGAACACCAAAGTTCCACCAAAAAAACCAGCTGCCTGAGTAAAAGCTAGCAACAGCAAAACAAAAAGGACCAAAAGGGTCAGTAAAGAAGGGACAACAAAGAAAGCACACAGGAAACCCTAGCCATTACTTCAAAGATCTAAGGACAGACTCTGTCTTCACCTCCATATCCTGCATATCTTTAACCCCCTTTTTAAAGGTTTGAACCATTTTCAGAGTAAGGGGGGCCTTGCATTTCAAGTTGGCCCAGGTTCTTCTAGAAATGCTAGCTTCTGTGTCCTAGCTTTTATCTTCAGCATCTTCAAGATCCACCACCAGAGACCCCTGCTGGGCTCTATCAATCTTTTCCATCATCGCATTAATAATAATAGCATTATGTCTTGCTATGCGGTAGTTTTGTTCAGTGATAGTTCTGATGGTATTCCTTAAGCTCTCAGCTTTAATGTCCATGTTCGTGTTACTATGATCCACTTCTTTCTTATCCATCTCCACAATCTTAGCACCCATTTCATCGATCTTACTTTGCAGGGCCCAATTTTTAATTTTTAGCTCATTGATTTTAGAGAAAGTCCAATCCAAGAGTTTGGAATGAGACTCAGAATTGGTTTTAGCAAGGTTGAGATAATCAAGAGAGGGCTCTTTTCCAGTGTTAATAGGGGAATTATCGTCAATGTGTATGTTCGGCAAAGGGTCAGCACAAAGCTCAGAATTATTGGTGTCAAAATCCTCCGACTTAGAGGATTCTTCAGAGTAAGAAACAAGGCTTTTAGCCTAGGTTTTTTTACCAAAAGAGCTGATCTTAGGAGGAGGGCAATCAGGCGCAGGCTCAACACAGATTTTACCCGACTCCCTGGAAGGGCCAGCAAGCAAGCTAGGGGCTTTGCTAACCGGGCTAGGGTTTGGCAAAAAATTCGAGCCACTGGGCTCTGTATCATCACTCTCAGAATCTGGATTGGTTTCCAAAATAGCAGGAGCGGGCACATGAAGATGTTCAACAATAAGCCTAATTAACCCAGTGTGAAGAATGGGGAATCTTTTGGGGTTTTTCTTATTGTCCTCCAAACTTTTCTTCAAGGAGCAATAAAGATAATAGGGGATAGAGACCCTTACCTTGTGTCAGAAATGGTTGAGAAGAACAAAGTGGTAGCCCTAGACTTTAGTGAAATTCCCATCCATAGTAATGTACTCCATGATGACCCGAAGAACCTTTCTCCATATAGTTTTTATGGAGTCAACATGAAAGTAACTATTAGCAATTTTGACCAAGCTTTGCTTTTCCTTGTCCTTTTTTGGAAATGTGGTAATAGCTTCATTAGAAAAAGCCCTGTCCCTAAAAAACTTCTTCCCGTCAATGGGTAATCCCGTAACATCGGCAATGAGATTTTTGTTGAGCTCCACATTCCTGCCAAACAGGGTAAAATTACCATCATGCCTCATAACAATTGGTGGGATGGTCATTTCATAATTAAATCCTACTCAAACCCTTGACTGGCTTGAAATGAGCAGTTTCAAAAATTGTCAATCGCTCCCTTCAAACATACTGTTAAGCCCTCAAAACTGATGCATTAGAGAGTTAAGAGATGTGCCTACAAAATGAAGGTTGTTTAAAGATTTTTCAATGATAACAAACTCACCGCAATGCCTATAAATAAAAAACAACCACCTTTGAAAGCATATAAATTTTTTTTTCTATGCTTTGATAGTTTGTACACATTTGTCTATGCTAGGTTAACTTTTGTACATGATTATTGTAAGTATTATTTAAATGAAGCCTTCAATGAAATATATTTTTCAATTAGCTTGAATGGATACATTTTTTAGGAACTAATATTCATATCATTACCATGGTATAGATAAAATTATCCGCCATGTCGAAGAAAAAGATAGAGAGGAAACTAACAGACAAAGAGAACGAAACCTTCAAAGAAAATGAGAGAATTCGAGTGGCAGAATATCCTGAAAACAAGAAATTGGAAACGATTGATGAAAACAATTCGATTGTAGAGGAACCTCAACCATAAAAAAGAGAATGGGAATTGGTAGCACAACAGGCACAAATGCAAAATAATCATCGTAAGATAGATTCAGATATCGTAGTTGGAGAGACACCCTCAAAAACAAGTGAATATGAAGGGACACCATTAAGCACAAGCAAATATGGAGGGACACCATATAGCACAAGTGAATATGGATGAACATCATCTACTACAAGTGAATATGGACGGACACCATCTACTGCAAGTGAATATGGACAGACACCATCTACTACAAGTGAATATGGACGGACACCATCTACTACAAGTGAATATTGTTGGACACCATCCAACACATCTCAAGTTGAGAGTACATCATCAGTTGGAATTGACGAAGAAGGTATGCCATCATCCCCATGTGAACCTCAAGTTATATCTTCTTCTCCACCCTTGATCAAAGGTACGCAATCTATCCCACCTCAATTAACTATTGATGAAATTCCTAATGTTGAGATGTAAGTACCTAGGAGAACACCACCTAGGATTTTTGTGTAGAAAGCCAAAGTATTTGATTAATATTAATGATGAGCTTTCGAAGAAAATGGAAGGTAATATTTCAACACACACTTGTAGAAGATACGCTGATAAGATTTGGGAACAATTATTTGAAAGGCTAAATGAGACTATAAGATGTCAACTATTTATTGAAATGATGCAGGGTGTAAAGTATAGGAACATCATGAAGACTCTTGGGCTGAGAAAATTGAATGCATCGAGTGAAGACGCTATTGTGAAGAGTCTAATGGATGCTTATGACAGTGTGGGTAAGACCTCATGCTCAAAGGAAAGTAATGTCACTCGACGTGTCATTACATCAACTTTGGTAAGCTATCAAACAAAGAGACCTTGTCTAGTTAAAAAGACTAGTGAACAAATGAGAATTAGTAGGAAAACTTTATCAAGAGCCATTCAAAGGCGGCAAAGAATTGAGGGCAATGATTCAAATGAATTATGGGCATTCTTGGGGAGACTGGCATGAAAATATAAATAATTTATCGAAGCCTTGAGAACACTAATTGCAGAGTATTCGAAGAATAACACAAGACCATCTTTGAATCAAAGGAATGTGGTAAGAAGGAGAATCGGTAGTTAGAATCTCGAGCCACATCCAAAGCATTTTTTGGATATGTCTCAAACCCAATTTTTTCAAAAATTTGAAAATGATTATCCTCAAATTAGTATTTCTCAAAATTTTTTGAAATTATTAAACCTTTTTATGTCAATATAAATCACACATGCACTGCTTGTTGTTGTAGACTACATAACTAATTTGCTAACCAATATGATTTTTGTCATTTTATATGTTTAGATTTGCATACTAACGATATTTTGCAGGATTGTGGCATACAAGCCCCACCAAAATATTCAAGAGAGTTCTTATCAAAAAATTTATGTGGAATAGAGGATGGCCAAATATTCTATAGGACAACATTCTTGGATGGTTCATGCGAGCATTGCAGTGGCTTCCAACGTGTTCCAGTATGTCAACATATGGAAAGTACAGATAAGGTGGGACAAAAACTAGTAGAGTTTGGGAAGTATAAAATAGTGGCATATGCTAAAAATATGGGTCTCAAGCAAAATGGTGTGATTTGGTTATTGAGAATATTCTAGTGTACAAATTTATGACCACAATTCATGATAATCTACTATCTGAGTATTCAATGCATACCCATAGAGCCTGATGGTTGGAAACACGATTCAAACTATGCAAGGACACCTCTCTAGTTGGAAGCATAGTATCCATGGTTGAATTTGTGGTGAACTACACTCTACAGCCACAACATGAGGTGCAATCACAGTATTTCAAGTCCACACAAGTTTCAATATTTGTGCACATAGAATTCATTCATGCATCTAATAGCACAGATGAGCAAAGGAAGGTATTGAGGGAGTACCTTTTTTACATTAGTGATGATCGCATGCATTCTCCAGAGTTCGTGCAAGGTTACTTCCAGATGTTCTACAATGGTTTTTCTCAGAGGGGCATAGAATATGATCGACATATAATATGGTCTGATAACTGTGCATCACAGTTCAAGAACTTGTGCATGTTCTACTAGTTGTGCAAGATGCATGTAATTACAGGTGTTCAACATATGTGGAAATTTTATGAGGCCGAACATGAAAAGGGGAAGCATGATGGTGTAGGAGCATGCATGAAAAGAGAATTAGCACAAGAAGAGTTAAAGTATAAAGACATTGAAAAATTGACAGATGAAAAATCAATCATCAAGTGGTGTAATGCTTTGATGGGTCCAGGTAATGAAGATATGTCTTCAGTTCGTAGACTTTTTTGGTTGATGGATGATACTAACATTGCACCATATGAAGACTATTGTACACTAACAGGATTGAGTGAGGTAAAGTCTTTCCTTAGCTCAAATGTAGGTTCATGGAGTATTGATACAAGAAAGATGGCATGCTTTTTTTATTCATGTACAATGCAAGCCTAGAATGATTGTGAGTTAGGGGAGTGGGTTGACAAATGGTTCACAAGTTATCTTAGCCCACTTCACATGTATCACCCTCTGATGGAATCAAAACTAACATAGATGGAATCATCGATCGACTTTGACCACATATTAGATCTAGTTCAACCAGGTGATATATCTACTTTCTTAGTTGTTGAAATTCCATACTGTTATCTTGCTTTGTACTGTATTCATAATGTTGACAAATTTTAAGAGATTTTTTGGACATATCAATGCAAGGCATGTTTATGTAGTTATTACAGATGAAGACAATGAAGAGGGAACAAACTATTACTTGTGTCATTGTGTTGATTCCAAAAAGAAATTGGAGGCCCTAGTTATAGATAGAGAAAACATCGAATAACCTATAGGCTCAGTTGTGGTTACTAGAACATGGCTTAGAAGGTACCCACATTCAAGTGTTAAATATTGGCTATTTCAGGACTTCAACATGCGTTGCAATATTCTTCATTACTCAAACCTTGTCATGGAATCCAATGTTCATTTGACCAAATATGGGGGTAGACCTTTGAACAAGACCTTGTGGAAGATCCATGAGTCTGACCACGAGGCTATAATTGACACAATAAAGAGTAGAGAAGACTCAGATGGTTCATTGGATTAATTTGTAAGTATATGCACATTGGTTCTTATTATTTTATACTTGTATGCACATTAATTTGTTTGATGCCAATGCTATTATCTTCTTTTAAAGTGATTGTTGTCCCCTTGCAAAAATGTAGATATATGAGCCATCCAAGAGAATGTCAGCCACAAAAGAAATGCAACATCCTTATTTTGATGGTCTTGAAAAATCTCAATCAAGATTATAAGTCATTAGAAAAGTGTGTGCAAAGCTTGGTGAGGTAATTTAAAGTTATTCATTTCAATTTAACCTTATCATGAGTAGCTATGATGTAGACATTATAAGAGCATCTCAATTTCCAACTTACTCTATTCATGAGAGGTGTTGTGTGCAATAGGTATGTTGGAATTCCTAGTGAAGATGTATGACCAGGATTGACTAAGTTGTGAAACCTGCATGCCTATTTTTAAGTGCCTTCCATCTATTTTTATTTCATTTCCATTTTGGATGCTCTTTCTTTTTCTCTTTTACTTTGCTTATTTGGAAGTAAACAACTAAAAATTGATAGATCTATCATTGCAAAAAATGTAGATTTAAGAGCCATCAAAGAGAATATCATCCAAAAAAGAAATGCAACATCCTTATTTTGATGATCTTGACAAATCTCAATTTTGATTTCAAGCCATTATAAAAGAGCATGTGAAGCTTAGCGAGGGAATGCCAAGTTACTCAATTGAAGTTAACCTCATAATGAGAACCTATGATTTAGACATTTAAAGAGAATATCGAATATATGAGTGAAATTGTAAGAGATCTATGAGAACAAAGTGCCTAGGGCATTGTAATAATATTTAATTACATAATGAAAAACTCTCAAATCCGCAATTGTAATAAGATCTACTTACATAATGACAAACTTTGAGGCATTGTAATAAGATTTACTTACATAATATATTGTTGGGGAAAAAATTATCATGTATCCAAACACTTAGATCCACAATTTGTCTTAGGAAAAACTCACTCCACCATGCCAAACCAAAACCCTTATTTTATGCAATATTTTATCAAACCCTAGGGTGAAACCTCATTTTTCATTCCCTTTTCCATCAAAATCTATAGGGGCAGCAACATAAACCACAAAAAAATTATTCCCTTTCAATTATAAATTTCTTGTCTAATCCTATAGGATCTTGTTGTGCCCCTCTAGAAAAACCTCTCTCAGTTTTGCTTATCTCAGAGTGGTTTTCCTGTGGCACCAGATTTTCAGGTGATGGAAAAAGTGTCAAATTCAAGTTGTGCAAAGTTGCAAAGTGGTGCAACTTTGGCTCTGCAACTTGTGTGACAAAACTAAATCCTCCAACATGTCTGTATAGGTATTTTTATGCTAGGATTGGTCTTGTTTGGCACCCAAACACGCAGAATCACTTCGAACTATGTTCCGCCGGATCGATCCCTTAAGGGTCCAAAGTGCAAAATGGCTGAAAATTTCAAAATGATATTGATTGGATACCATGATGCTTAGAAAATTCTCATTTGATCATACAGGATTTCATTGTGCCCCTCTACAAAAACCTCTCCTGGTTTTTTCTATCTGGGAGTGGTTTTCTCATGGTAGGAGATTTTCACTTGATGGAAAAAGCATCAAATGTAAATAGTGCAAAGTTGCAAAGTGGTGCAACTTTCATTCTACAACTTGTGTGACCAATAATATTGTTCCAACATGTTTGAATAGTTATATTCATGCTATACATGGTCCTCTTTCACACCGAAACAAGTGGAATTGCTCTAAGCTATGTTCCCCTGGATCGATCCCTTAAGGGTCCAAAGTGCAAAATGGCTGAAAACTTCACCATGCTATTAATGGGATACCATGACACTTAAAAAATTATCATATGATCCTATAGAATTGCGTTGGGCCCCTCTAGAAAAACCTCTCTCAGTTTTGGCTATCTCAGAGTGGTTTTCCCATGGTGACGGATTTTCACTTGATGGAAAAAGTGTCAAATTCAAGTTATGCAAAGTTGCAAAGTGGTGTAAATTTTTCTCTACAACTTGTGTGACCAAAATAACTTCTCCAAAAAATTCGAATAGGTATTTTTATGCTATTATTTATCTTTTTTTGCACCGAAACACGCGGAATTGCTTCGAGCTAGGTTCCACTAGATCGGTCCCTTAAGGGTCAAAAGTACAAAATGGCTGCAAACTTCAGCATGCTATTACTCAAATACCATGATTCTTAGAAAAATCTCATTTCATCTGACAAGATTGCATTAGGCCCCTCTACAAAAACCTCTCCCAGTTTTTTCTATCTAAGAGTGATTTTCGTGTGGCAGAAAATTTTCACTTGATGGAAAAAGCATCAAATGCAAGAAGTGGAAAGTTGCAAAGTGGTGCAACTTTCATTCTACAACTTGTCTAACCAAGCGGACTATTGCAATAGATCCAAATAGGTATTTTTATGCTAGGAATGGTCCTCTTTTTCACTGAAACACGTGGAATCGCTCTGAGCTATGTTCCATCGGATCAATCTCTTAAGGGTCCAAATTGCAAAATGGTTGCCAACTTCAGCATGCTATTACTTGGATACCGTAACACTTAGAAACTTTTTGTCCGATCCTCCAAGATCATGTTGGTCCCCTCTAGAGAAAACTCTCTCGGTTTGGCTATCTCATAGTGGTTTTCCCATGGCGGTGGATTTTCACTTGATGGAAAAAGTGTCAAATTCAAGCTATGCAAAGTTGCAAAGTAGTACAACTTTCTCTCTGCAACTCGTGTGACCAAAATAACTTCTCCAACATGTCCGAATAGGTATTTCTATGCTTGGAATGGTCTTTTTTTGCACCGAAACACATGGAATTGCTCTAAGCTACGTTCCATCGGATCGATCCCTTAATGGTCCAGAGTGCAAAATGGCTACAAACTTCAGCATGCTATTACTCGGATATCATGATGCTTAGAAAATTATCGTATGATCCTATAGGATCATGTTGCGCCCCTATAAAAACAACCTCTCTTGGTTTTGGCTATCTCAGAGAGGTTTTTCCGTGGTGGAGGATTTTCACTTGATGGAAAAAGCATCAAATGCAAGCAGTGCAAAGTTGCAAAGTGGTGCAACTTTCGTTTTGCAACTTGTGTGACCAAGAGGACTGCTCCAACACATACGAATAGGTATGTTTATGCTAGGAATGGTCCTCTTTTGCATTGAAACATGTGGGATTTCTCTGAGCTATGTTCCACCAAATCGATCCCTTAGGTTGGAGGAGTCTAAAGTTGCAAATTTGTAAGTTGCTTAAAGCAACAAATTTTAAATGCAATGGTTAATTGTTTTGAAAGTTGTTTTTTAGTTAGTTGAGGGTGTGGATCAATTAGAGAAGGGTTTAAAACACTATGTAAATCATTGAGAGGCTCAAACGGAGGTTGTTGATGAACTTTTGGAGAATATCTAATAAGAATTATTCACATTGTTTTCTATTATTTAGATTTTTTATAGAAACTTGTTGATCCTGTACTTGGTATGACATCGTACTTCCTGTACGGTCCCAAGGATGAAATGGATTGAAAGAGGGTTGAGTTCACAAGAACCTATCTCTCATGATAATGAATGGCCCACATAGCACTCATTGCATCTAGGTGATGCTCATAGAGGTGAGGCACTAAGCCTTCCCGGGAGGTCACCCATCCCAGTACTACTCCAGCTCAAGTGCTTAACCACAAATTTTTCTCCCCAACGTTAAGCCCACTTAGCTTGCAACCTCATTTGCAAAACCTTCAACAAGTTTTGTGACTTATGAAACACTCATTATAGAGGCCCATTATCTCATCAATTGATAAGTAGGAGGTATTTTCTACAATGTCTCAAATTGTGATATTGCTATCAGGATTCAGTTGTGTAATTTTTGAGTATAAAATAGACTAATATGGGAAGATCAGGGTAATCAATTTTCAGACTTATTTCTATTATTGAATTACCTAGTGTGGGATTGGTCTATATGAGAAAAAATTTAAAATATGGGAGTATATGTTTCAAGCATATCATCTGGAAAGGACTCAAAGTAAGATGAATGAGTACAAAGTATCGATCAGGAAAGGCATCCCAATTCTCAAGGCCTATATATCAATGATAGGAAGATTCATATTCAAATCTAGCACATAATTTTTATTGATTCATTAGAAACAACTATTATATTTATTTATCAAATTTCCATTATCAAATTAATATTTGAATTAGACTTGATATTCAAAATTTATTTCATTTATAATTTGGGGACTCTGTTCTCTATCTTAATAATATTGGATGGAAACCTTTTTTAATCCAATAAGAAATATAAATAAAAAATATATTGATCCAGAGCTTGAATCATTATAGTGGTATTAGAGTGACTGAACCTGCCAACCTCTAGGTATTGCAACAAATTGACTTTCCATTAGAAGCATGGCAATCGATGATAGTGGTTGGAAATATTACTTTATGAAATAGGTAGTAAGCTTAGTAGTTTATCTTAAAGGAGTTCCATTATGGTCACATTGAAAAGAATAGAAGAATGTTTAGGCTTTATTGAGCATTCATTTGTAGTATTAAATATAGCTCTAGCTTTTATAGTATTGAACATGATTGCAGATAGTTTCAAATATCTAGATGACATCAATAGTTCACATTACTCAAGAAGGATGAAAATCTTAAAGACATTTGCGGAAATCGGGAAAAGTAACCTTCTTGTGGGCTTAGGGTTGCCAGATTTGATCTACAACAAGTTCCACCATTTATTCAGTAGGATCAAGAACACACATAATGAATGTGTGTTTGCAGCCATGAATGATTGTGGTTTGAACTATCCAAAAGAGATGTTTTATCTCGACCAACCATATCTATACTATGGTTTGTTCAGAAACAAGAATGGGTTCTCTCTTCATCAGCATATACATTATTCCTCAATGTTTTCACACCAGTGTTACAAGATTTGGACTCACCTTGGACTTGGGAAGCCAATTTTTGATTTGGACTCGAGCTCAGAGCCCAGACTCGACAAATAGAAAAACCTAAGAAATTCAAAGTTTTTTAAGGATTTAAAACTTGTTTCATGCACCCTTTAGTAAATAAACCTTAAAGACACAATAGCATTATCAAATAGAAATTACTATGATCCCATACAAAAACATACATCAATCACATAAGTATAAGCACAAATTTTAGCTGAAGGAAATAACACATTTAGATATATAAATATTGTGATATTGCTATTAGGATTCAATTGTGTAGTTTTACAAGTCAAAATCATTGACCCTTGATTCATGAGTAGTGGTTCACAAGAACCCATCTCTCATGATAATGAATGACTCATAAGGAGGAAGAAAAATCTTCATACATCTCTTCTATCACAAATGAGATAAGTGCTTGGTTTCATGAAGGTCATGAGGCAACCATTAATGGGGAGTGGATACATGAAGAACCGACGGAGAATGATAATGGCTTCAGACCTTCTATAAAGGATAACTTTTTTCATTTCAACGATGCAAGAGGGTTTTGGTTTGACTAATAAAATGAACCTATGAAGAATGCATGTGAAACTCTAATTATACACATTAATAAATCAAGCATGTACATGTCAATAAGGGAAGTAAAAGTACTCAAAAGCACGTAAGCCTCAAAAAGTATACACACAAATGCATAGTATACACAAATTAAAACAAAGTATATGCACAAATACAAGCTATACGCATGAAAAAAATTAAGCCACAAAGTATACATTTGAATGCACATAAATGACAAAGTATACACGTAACTCATATCTATTGAACCATCAGTTTAGAATGCAAATATGGACAAGCATCAATAAAAGATATTTGTATTAACCAAATAGTCATTTAGGAATACATCAATATATGTCAATATAAGTATGGAAAATATGTACAAAATAGCCATATAGGCATACAATGTCAAATATGTCAATAAAAAATATGTACAAAACTACCATGTAGGCATACAACAAAGGGCTCTGGAATTAAAAGTCATTGCTCTCCATGCCTTGGAAATAAAAAAATTATTTTGCCTTTTCGATCAGATTGTGATAGGTTTGTCACTCATTTTTGTTGCACTCGAGGAGTGCTCCTGTTGCTCCTCCTAGGGTTTAGTTCATTGTGAAGTTTTAACTACTATAATAAGAAGTAAAGACATGAATATATAAAAAATACATTATAAAAAATGATATATTTGACGAAATAATCACTTACCACCATCTCATGATCTCTCTCCATGAGGGGAATATTCTCACACCCATGCACAAGCATGCTCAAGCCCTATATAAACCATACAAATATAAATTAAACTACATGAATAAATAATGGTTCTATTTTTCACTAACTAACATCTATAAAAACAAACGTAAATTGAAATTTACTAATTTGCCTCATGCCCCTCCTATTAGAGCCATCAATGATTTATAGCAGATGTCACACCAATATCCATTTCCCTCATCACATTCAGAGGTGTATCGTTTTGCAACAACTGAAAAATAAAACAACAAATTATTCAACATAATCAACGACGTACATATAAACTACACAAATATATTAAGTACTTGATTCATTAGTTAAACTCTTTATTCTATTACCTCCATGTAGGTTTGAGTAAATCCATCACCATTGGGAAGTGTTCCATTAAAACCTCTAATATTAGTTTGTTCAGCATCCAAAATCGCATATTAAATTACCATTCGTAAAACAATGCTATTAACATGAAATAAATTTATAATTGCTTACTAGTTAGATACCCTAGCGATAGGTGTACTACATAACTAAGTTGGTGGGGGGCCGGTGTATCCAGTCTCAAAACTATGACCCTAAAATTTTATTAAAATCATAAAACATTTTTAGTTAATATTTCATTTCAAAATCAAAATTGCATGCACTAAATTTTACCTAACTATCAATGCCATATGCCTGATGCAAAATGTCAACTGCCCTCTCCATCTCCAAAGCTACAGATGGATCCTGTGTACCAAGCTCTTGAGTTTCAGTGGGCTCATATGAACAAGTAGCCCCGCAAGATTGACCAAAGTGTTCGAAGGCCACCACTTGAAGACTCCCCTGGATGGTGACATAGAATAGGGCTAGTATGATGGATGACACTCTAGGTCAAAGTGTTGATTGCCTGCAATGTCTCTACGTCAACACTTTCCTTCACAATAGAATCCATAACAATGTGCTCACGAGGTGGCCTAGTGAGAACTTGTCTACCTTGCTGCGTAGGATCTAGCTGTGCACCAGGTCTATCCTGAGCTGGCCCTCTCCTCTCCCTTAGAAATCCCTTATATCAAAATAATTTGGGATCTTGTTCAATATGAACTCACTGTATAGTTCCCTGAGGAAATATTGAGGGAACTCGCTTGTTGCATGATGGGTAATCGAAGACCATGTACCACCTATCATAAAATTGGTCCCTAATCTGTTGGTGGTGGCACCAATGGACATGAAACCTCTTTGAATTGAGGGTAATATTTTGATTTGTGTGTGGGTTGGTGAATAATGAGCACAAATAACCTTTTGTAAGTTTTAAATCCTTTGCATCCTTGTATGATAGTTTATTTGTTTAATAATCCCTAGCTGCCTGCCTCCTATCTTGTCATCCAGTTACTTGTTTTCTAATTGAATCTACATTTTATAACATATCTTTCAATGAATTTGCTAGGTTCATTCTCTCTGCGGCTGAATCATTTGGATCACTCAACCTACTAATCAAATCCTCAATTTTCTTTTTTTTGTTCTCAATTTCACTTATTAAATTTTGTTGAGTGCTAGGAGGGGGTTGAGTGATTCGTGGAGGAGGTTGATATTTTTGTTGATTTTGATCTTGAGGATTTGGTTGGTCTTCTTATTGAGGATTTTGAGGGTTTTCAAGTTGATTTGCATCTCTTAAAAATTCAAAAAAATATATATCAAATTCAACCTAAAATTAAGTAATTCAAAACAAAAACCATAGAATCCTTACCTCTCACAGGTCCTTGTCATTGTGGCGCCATCGTTACAAAGAAATATCAATGTTGGTGAAGAAATTTGTTGAATTGCTCCTCCTAGAATGTGAGCACAAAATTGTGGGGATTTTGGCCGTGGCTGCAAAAAAAATCCAATCAAAATACTAATGATAGATTTGTATTTTTTTTTCTTTTAACAATCCATAACACAAGTGCGTTAAAATGCACTCATGTTATTAGTTTGTAGTTTTTGAGCCTCAGGCTCTGCATAGTGAGCCATAATGCGATCACGTTATGGATTTTTTTTTTAAAATTTGGAGGGTGTCCATGAAATTGCTACCGATTTCCATGGACCCACCCAAACCATTGCCATGTGTCCAAATTTTGTCCCAACTTGAAGAACGAATTGTCTTGCTGAGAATTTCATTTTCACAAATCTAGGAAATAGGATACAAAAGATATCAATTAGGAGTAATAGGTTTTATTATTAATGTTCATGTTGACGTGAACATTATACAAAAGTCATTATCACAAATAGCTAACAATACGCAAACAATTGATATCTCAGTCAAAAGATGATTGGAATACAAGATTGTATTTCAAAAAGGCATGGTTCAGCCCAATGTCATCATGGAAGCTTTGGCTCAATTGTTAGAGACAACATTATACAAAATGTAAAATGTCCAACTAAACAAGGATTGAGAATAAGTTTTGCATACCAATGATGAACTTGAAGAGAATAATAGACCTATCACAAATGAAATTGAATCAGATAGTGACATAGAACATGAGAACCAACTGAAACCTTTGTCCATGGATTCATTGAATCTAGAAATATACATAGCATGGAAGACACAATCATTGAAATAACACCTGTGGAACAAAAGTATCTAGTTGGAATTTTTAAAGACAAATATGCTAAGGAAATGAAATTTCCAACATTATTCTTTGGCAAGCCACGCAATGATGGAATTCTAAAAAATTTCATATACCACAAGATTGCACAATGGGAAATTTTACGATAAAACAAAAAATTTACATATCACATGACAAAAATATTTTTCAAAACAATTAAGATACTAATACTACAAGTATTTTCTACAATGTTCATAAGAATATGAGAGGGCCAACTAAAAGGGCATAAGCTACTCACAAAGGATTTGGAACACAAACAAAACCTTGAAATAATGCTAAAATCATATATTGGGTATGTTGACTTTAAAAGAATAAGAATATCGCCAAACTATACACAACAACTTAAGAAAAAAAAAATTGCAATGATGCGCCAACTAGGACCACCAATGTTTTTCATTACTTTTAGTAGTGCAGAATAAAATTGGGATCCTCTGACTAGCATGCTACAAGAATTACAAATCAGCATCAATTATTTCAAAAAAAACAAGAGTCAATTGCTAAAGTGGGCATAGACAAATTTGAACTGATAAAAAAGGACCCTATTACTTGTGTGCAATACTATAGACACAAAATAAATACAATAAAAAAATTGATGCTTATAGATAGCTCTATATTTGGAAATTTTATTGATTACTTTTCTTTGACTGAGTTCGAAAATCAAGGGAACGAGCATGACTATATGCTAGTATGGATAAAAAATGCACCAATCTACACAGAAAACAACAAAACTAACATCATAGCCTTTATTGACAAGTATATTGATTATAGCATTGACCATTTGCAACCTGAGATGGCTAGTTTACAAAAGCATCACCACACAAAGAAATAGAAAAGATCAAAGAAAATACTTTGCAGATACAATTTCCCTTTTCCATGAATGTGAAAGACACAAATACTTTCACCAATACTAGAAAAGACTGAAACAATAACTTCAGTTGATACCAATGTATTCTCAATCTTGAAAAAAGAAAACTACGATAAAGAAAAACCTTTCTAGAAATGTTTTTAAATGACATAAATATAAATGAAACTTATTATATCACAACTTTAAGCTCTACACTAAATAGGAAAACACTTTTTTTACAAAGGAGACCATCAAAACTATGGAACAATAGATTTGCAAGGAAAATGCCAGATCTTTGGAAGGCTAATATAGATGCCTAGTTTTGTGCTAAATTCATATGATGCAGAAATTTACTTTAGCTCTTACAGTGCAAAGGTTGAAAAGACAATGACATATGCATTTCAAAGAATACGTAAAGACAACCAACAAACAAACATTGATGTGATAAAAATGATAATTAAACTTGGAAATGTGTTGTTGAGCTTGCAAAAAATGTCAGGACAACAAGCCACTCCTATTGTTTTATCACTTCCACTAAACTTTAGTTCAAGGAAATGCATTTTCATTGACACAAGGTTTGACAATGATCGTACATTCATACTAAATTTTTTTAAGCATTAAAAAAATGGACCAGATGAATCTGAAAATGTACTCTCCAAATCTGTAGTCGACTATTATTTAACACATCCTCAAACATTAATAGACACATGTCTTGCAGAATTTGTTTCAAGCTACAATAAAAAGGAACTACAGTTAATCCAAAAGTATTAGAAACTACAAAGATCTAGGAGATGAAATAACAAGCACATGAATGATGCATACATTGTATTCAACTTCCCTATCTAGATTGATTGAATGTGAAACCTTTTATCAAAAATTACAAGGAGATCAAGATCCACAAGGAGTGGAGAGGAGTGGAGTGAATAACTCAACTACCTAGAGTGTCAACTAAACTACATGGATAGTCAACTAGGCTTAAGTAAGACATGTGTGTAATATGTGTACACCAACACTCCCCCTTAAGCATAGTTTAGGTGGGAATGATAAAGATGGGTCCCGGCTACAAGGCCATTTTAGGTACGCATGCACAAAATTTTCTCATAAGATGTTGTAAAGGAGAAAACCCATGTGGGAAAAAATTCCTCTCCAAAAAGAGAAACAAAATGCAAGTCTATTATTAAAGGGAGTGAAGAAGATTAAAAAGGAATGTGATTGATCTTATATTGTAGTAGGATATAAATCAGAATCAAAGAAACCACTACATGAGTACCTCCAGGATACTCTCGAATGCTCAAAATTATAGTTGGTACATATTCTAATTTTCTCAACTGGACTGAATTGATATACAACTACTTGGTAACTAGATAGAGAATTTGAACATCTGAATACACATAGACTATCTTCCTAATTTCTCTTATTAAAGCCCCCCCATAATAATTTTTTTACAAAACCCCAAATGTTCCCAGATCTTTATCATGTGGTGCTTGCAAAGTACATACAATAAAAAAGAACCAATTCTAGGAAGAAAGAAAGGAGTATGCTAAAATAAACTAGGCAACATGCATGCATCTATAGATTTACATGTGCCTCCATCAGTGAAAGTCTTTATAGAAATATGCCTATAAAATGTGACAGGTTTTGAAATGCCTTCTCAAAAAATAGAATTCACAACCTGACCAATCATAAATTGTGGCCAACAAAATCATCAATCTGATGATATAAAGTGCCTCCTCCAAACTGCATATTGTAGCCTCTGATTACACCTCCCACAGTCCAATTTTTTTTCTTTACTAGAAAGGCACGATCATCGCCATGCAAGGGAGCAACCTCAATATTCTTTGCAGCATCCAAGCACAAAATGTCAGGCAAAGAAAAATGGTCGACCTCTTTGAATATGTGTTGATTGAAGGATCCAAACATGAGACTACCTACATAAATGTTGTCACCACTGCTTGATTGGATGGATAGGGAAGCACAGAGTACACCATACCCTACCGTATTCAATCAAAACACCCTTTATAAAGTTGATCAGTCCCTACACAAAGAAGGTTTCAACTTAATCGTTGCACATAAAGACCAAATCAATCATATAGCAGCTTCCAAAGGGAAATCATCATATCCAATGGCCTCCAAAATCATGTTGATTCCCACACACCCAAATTTGGTGCTTTCAAACATTCCCTATGTAGGTTTCAAATTATGGCCAAAAGATTTCACCTCACAGGATTTTGGAGCTCCCTCATGAGTTGTTTATTGAGTTTCTCATGTCTGCACCTATCATAGACTTTGAGTGGGTTGCATGTTTTAGTGTTGAAGACTTCCATGACCCATGTACGAAAGTTTCTCATAAGATGGAGTAAAGGAGAAAACCCATGTGGGAAAAAATTCCTCTCCAAAAAGAGAAACAAAATGCAAGTCATTCATTAAAGGGAGTGAAGAAGAAGAAAAAGGAAAGTGATTGATCTTATGTTGCAATAGGATATAGATCAGAGTCAAAGAAACCACTACACGAGTACCTCCAAGATACTCTTGAATGCTCGAAATTATACTTGGTACATATTCTTCTTTGCTTAATTAGATTGACTTGATATACAACTACTCGGTAACTAGATATAGAATTTGATCATCTGAATACACTTAGACTATCTTCCTTATTTATCTTATTAAAGCCCCCCATAATAAAACTTAATTGAATTTCATTGATTACAATAGCCCAAAATTTCCCTTGGTTTTGGAACTTTATCATGCAGTACATTAGCACTAACAATTTCTAAATAGAACCAAAAATGAGAAAAATTAATGCATGCAAAAATCAATGAGGACATGCAAACATAAAGCACACTAAAAGAAAGATATACACAAATGGATATTCACATCTTTCTCCATGAACTCTATCCACCTTCCTTATTCTAGGTGAATTGCCAAATCTATGTTGTAGATTTCTTGAAAATTTTGGCACCCCAAGATTGCTCCCAAATGTGGCTCAACTTGCATAGAAAATCCCAAGATGGCAGCCTACTTGAAAATGGTAGGTCATGGTTTTAGAAAACCTCCCCAGTGCCTAGATATGGCAGTTGATCAGATATACAATTGTAGGGATTATGATACGATAGGGTTAGGATTTGATCCACCCCATCCAATCACACCCAATCCATGCCTCCTAGCAACAAACCTCATTAGAGATATTAGCAACAAATCTCATTAGAGATATCATAAATCACAGTAGAGATGAAGGGGCTTTGTGCGGCCTGCAAAAGGCAAGTCCTAACTCACACAACCTCTCATGATTTGGCCTATGTGAGAGGGTATTTTTAAGACACTGGAAAAAAATCAAAGGCCATGGGCATGGGTTGGATGTGATGGGTCTCTCCACTAAGCGATCTCCTTAACCAAATCACAACCTTCCTCCTATGCCTTGCACCCAAGATGTTGATGGCCTGGGCAAAATACCACGCCTCCCCAACATAAAAACATGCCTCTTATTGATAGAAACAACTCTCAACATAGAGGATTTCAACACTCTAGAATTGGAATGATGTGTAGATCCCTTTCAAAGAAAAATGAGGTAATCGGGGCCTCCAAAATGCATCTAAGACTAATCAATGGCCTTCACACAACATTCGCAGCCTAAAAAATGACAAGAAAATTATGACCCCTCAATATCATAGATTGATTGCTGGATTTTGAGAGAGGAGAGGGCCTTATGGGGGCCACGTGATAGCTCTAAAATTGAAGATTTGATTTTTCACTAGTCGGTTGAGAAAATTGCTTCAAATTGCCACATCAAACACCAAATCGTGGCTCAAACAGAATTGAAAAACCTAAACACAGATTCACACGTGGGGTGGATTTGATTCCCTCCTTTTGTGAGTAGATGTATAGGTCAATTCTCAACAATGTTTGATAATGATTTTAGAGATGCCTAACCATCTTCCTACAATTGCTAACACACAACAATGAAATAAAACCAAATACAACATATTTATTTATCTTATGACTTCCATTATCTCCTTCCCGCTCTGATACCATATTAGAAACTAGAAAGATCTAGGAGATGAAATAACAAGCACATGAATAATGCATAAATTTTATTCGACTTCCATTTCTAGATTGATTGAATGTGCAAGCTTTAATGTGAAATTACAAGAAGATCAAGATTAAGATCCACACAAAGTGGAAAGGAGTGGAGTGAATAACTCAACTACCTGGAGTGTCAACTCAACTACATGGACAACTAACTAGGCTTAAGTAAGCCATGTGTGTAAGATGTGTACACCAACAAAAAGCCAAGACAAATGCAATATGGTTTATAAATTTCAACAATAAATTTGATTTGGACAATAATTGTAGAGAGAAATTAGTGCTCTATGTACCATTTTTAGTGAGCAAAAACACACTTAAACACAAATTCAAGTCATTGGAACATGCATACTTGCATCATGAAAAAACTATTGTCAAGAATCATGCAAAGTTCACTCACACCAAAAGTTCTCAATGGGGCGACATAGAAAAAGCACTTAATGAGCTTGAGTCTCTTGATGATGAAAATGACAATGAGTCATTAACAAAAACAAAAAGGTAGGAAAATAGAACAATATGAGATTCAAACAAATCTTCCAAACATAGGGCTCATAAAACCAAATACAATATCACACACTTCATTTGAAATTGTCAGGCATTCAATGATTATTGACAAGGAATAATGAAAACTAAGGAAAATGTTGAATAAGGAACAACAAGAAATTTTTAAAGATGTTTTAATGAAAAAGATGAATAACATAAACAAGCCTTTGCATTTGTTCCTAATCGATGGAGCAGGAACTGGGAAGGATTTCACTACAAAAGCCATATACCAAGCTCTAATTTTCATTTACAGAAAATATATTAAAAAAAATCGAGACTAACCAAAGGGATTATTAACTGCACATATAGGTAAAGCAGCTTACAACCTAGGTGGAGTCATGTATTGCATTCAACATTTTACATACCATTTAGTACATCAGATTTTTCCCTTGACTTCTGAAGCACTAGACAACTTTTTCAATTATTCCACCAACTCTTTTATTTCATATTTTTCCTCTTGAGTCTTCGTTGGTGGCACTGTGTTCTGCAAATAAATAGGCTGCATTCCTGGCAGTCTAGGCAAAGGTGCTCCAGGGTGGAGAACTAACTGATTTGATGGCATAGTTGCCTGATAAGTTGGTTGGGGAACTGGATTCAATGTTGGGGCTTCTTGATTCCAGTTTTGTATTTGGCTTCTTGTAGAACTTATGCCAGTGTATAATGAAGGCCTTGTTGTGTTATGCCCCATGTTTTGACTCACTTCAATAGCCTTAGCATAGGCTTGGTTCATGTTAGCTGGGGCAGGGTGAGATTCTCTCACAAACATCGCAGTTAAGGGATCCAAGGTGGTGTAGTAATTATCTTGAGCGTCAGTAATAGCGTAAGGAGTACACAACCTTGTGAGGGCCTTTTGAAATATATTGATAAATACATGGATAGGTTCCTTTTCTTGCCTTCTCACTTCAACAAATTTCCTAGACAACTCTTTGTGAGTAATAAGTATCCCGAACTTTCCAACAAAGGTTGTTTTCATCTGCACCTATGATCTAATTGAACCGACTGGTAAATGGATGAACCAGTAATGGGCCTCTTCCCCCAAAGAATATGGGAACAACCTGCAATCCACATCTCCATATGTCATCTACCTATTGCATAGATGATCTTCAAACATTTTGATATGGTCCTCAGTAGTATAGTTCACATTGTTGACATGGAACTTGGCAAAAAAACTCTCCAAATTTTTTGGCATGTCATGATAGTCGTTGAATTCTAGTGGAGACGGGTTGGTAACCAACCAAGTAGCACCATTTAGAGTTGGCTAAGCCATTGCTTGTCATCGCCAATATGCAGTTGCTTGAGCTAGCGGTTGTTGAACAACAACTGGAGTGACCTAACCTAGTTGCTACTGTTGAATAACTATTGGAGTGATATCTCAGGCTGGTCCTTGTTGGGCAAACCTTGAAATGCTAGGTGGAGTTATGAATAAACTTTAAACTTCTTCATGACTTACTGCTTCTTCGCTTGATTTAAATTCTTTGTTTGATAGAACTTCCTTACTTGAGGGAGCCTCTTTCTTTTTCCTTGTTATAGTAGGCAGTTCTAGCTCTACAAGTTCCTTAGATGAACTGGGTGCAGACCTCAAAATTATTTTCAACTTGTCTGGCGAGAATGAACTGATACGATCCAGGATGAAGTTTCTTCTTCTATTGGGGACACACGGGAGTGAGTGGCTTTCTTTGATTCAAAAAATATCTTTCAATAGCAACTTGGATTTTGATAGCCTTTTCTTCTTCTTCTTCCAACACAAATCTTGTTTGCATATAATCAGTTGCACTTATCTTTGTCTTCCACCCAAGAATTTTCAGTCCTGAAAGAATGTCTTCTTGATTGTCATTGAGTCCTAGATTTGGCTACAACATCAGAAATATATCTCTATGAGGTAGCACCATCTTGGTACGTTATACTTTTCTGAGGTTATTTTTTGCTTCATGATAGTAGAGACCTCCTTCTAGAGCCAATTCTATTGATGGGTGTTTTACGACCGCACCAACACAAAATAAAGTTTCCAATGGATACTCTATCCTCTCTTGATCAAAGTGTCCCACATGCTAAGATTGCATGAAAGATCATGCATTCAACTACAAGTTTCCTTATTGAAAGGGGATTGCCTCAGTTGGTTTGATGTGAATATGATGGGTATTCCAAGGAGACTTATGTAATTGTTAAACTTTTTGAAGCAGTTGAAATATTTGGCTATGATGCTCTGATTTCTAGACTAACCGGGAAAATGCTGAAATTAAAATGGATAAGGATAGGGACTCTATAGTCTAATCCTAAAGGTGGAATATGAGGATAAACTCTAACAAGATTTGAACCAGACTTTGCTTTGCCTCCCTTGGGACAAATTCTACAAAGTTGGTGCAATCTTCAAAGGATAAGAAAGGTGTTCAAATTGTGACACAACATGCACATACCATCACAACAATGCATATGGATATATGAACCACAATCTAAGTTAAGTGCCAATACTCCAGTCAACCACGCAGGGCGAACTCACTGTCAGCGAGCCTACTAGTGGTATGGATAAAGAAACTTGCTTAAATCAGATCACATATTCCATGGCTAACAACTACTTGCATGAAATAAAAGTCTACTTTACTCTATCTACTTGAATCAAAAAGAATAAAAAGACTTTTAAACTACTCACAATGAAAGAGAGAATCACTAATCAATGAAATTATTTATATTATGAGAGTCCTCCACAACAACCTTTTACAAAAAATTTCAAAGGGAAAGATTTTCTTTCCATTTCAAACTAAGCTAATTGCTAACTATTCACTATATGCTCTCTACTCTCTAGTTCAATCCTCTAGTGTCTAGCTCTTGATCTAATTGAATAAAAATGAGGGGGGATGCCCCTTTTATAGCAAGCCCATTTCAGTGGATGGTTCAGATTTTATTAAAATAAAGGTCTTAGATTGAGCCACATATGTCCTAATTAGGGTTTCTACCCTAAAAACTGCCTGGGAGAGGAGTGGGTAATAAATGCACAAAGATTCTCCACTCCTTTATAGAAACCATAATGAGAATTTAATGCCCATCACCATCTTGTAGAAGATCCTCATCCAATAGAGTGTTTTCGTTGTCACTCTCCCTAACTGCAAACTCGATCAAAAGGGCCAACAATACCTCAACCTCTTGGACAAAAATCGGCGGGATGTGGTTGAGTTGAAATTATAGCACTGTAATTGTCTTCCCATGTCGAGTATAGGACTTTCTCCAAGCAACCAAGACATCCTGGGTGTTCTGAATTATGCTAGAGAAAGTGGAGATATTCTCAAAGTCATCCTAGACAAACAATCTTATGACTTAGAAGAAGGGATCCAACCTATCCCTCAAGCCATTTTCAGCTATCTCTTCTAGAGCCAACCTCCTAAGGAGCTCGTCCACCTCAACTATCAGATCTATTTCATCCTTAGGGTCTCTTCTCATTCTATTTTTAAGCCAATCCAACACCGCCTGTTGTGGATTGCAAATGACGAAGGGCTGCTCCTCTGTTGCCTCCTCCTCATGTAATTCTTCTCTAACACTACTTTGCTTGGGCTCATCAGTCTTCATGAGCTGCGTATCTCCTAAACCTTGGGCCTCCTACTCTAAGTTATCTCTTCTTCCAATGCCATGTCAAGTATCTACTAGAAATGGGTATCGTCCATCATTTCCTCCTCTTCTTCCTATTGGCCTCTTCCTCTGGGTGCACTGACACTTAGGTTGTCTGAATTCCTGATGTTGTGCTAATCTATTTCTTCAAGTTCCCGCTCTTCATTCAATTTTTCCCTTTGATCAACAAATAATGAAATTTCTCTCAAACTTGAAGATCGAGTTTGTCACTGCGTGGGTGATGCCTGCTCCATTCTCAAAGGTATCGGTTGGGTCGGTACCTCTTCTCATTTTTCCTCTACTTGGGTAATTTTCTTTCCTCTTCTAACTGATAGTGGCCTTTGATTGCCCATGAGGTTATAAGTAAGAGCAATCAACCTTTTTTTAAGTCTGCTCATGTGCCTCTCGACCCAAGTCCTTGTGAAATTCAATACTGGAATAGAAAGTGTGTCCAAGTCCATGATTTCGGGTTCAAACCAATCAGGTGGTGGGATCAACGTGTTTCTTACTAACTCATAGTCAGGTTGTATGACATTGACATCTTCGTCCACTTGATCAGGAACTAGAATGACTTCACATTCTCTAATTAACTTGAGGGGTAACTTGGTGAACATCATTTTCCTTAGCTTAGCTTCATCAACCGCATTGGCCCAAAAGTCCTCTATCTGAGCCTTATGCCTATACTCAACATTCTGCACCACTCAGATTTTATTATAAGGATCAAAATCCTACCTACTCATGTGATATGAGAGATGAAAGAATTGCAGCTCATTGTCAGCCTCTCGAGCTTCTTGCAAGGAGGGACACACTTCACTAGAATTCCCCATGGTGATAGGAAAATCCAGTCCCTTCTTCCTCTTCTTCTTTTGAATTTTATCGTAGGTAATGAGTTGCGTAGATACTTCTAGAATTATAATCTGATCACTAGGGTACCTCGGCAATCGGTATGGATATGAGGCAAACCCCTACAGCCTAATGTATGTGAATTTTGGAAATTGGATGAGCCAATATCCATACCCTTCAATCAAACCCTTGTGCTTTTGATATTCTTTGTTGTGGTCTCTATTGAAGGTTCCTTGCAATGTGCATTGTAAATACATCGTTCACCCACTTTAAGCTAGCAGGGTTAGTCAGGTGTAGTTGTGGGCAAGCTTCATGGATTTTGGACTATTCTAGGCCACATCTGATTGGCTCCTTGTATGTTATCCCCTGGTACTTGGTCATCTGAGCCGACATGTAGATCACATATGAGCTCATGTAAAAGGTTTTTGTTCACCTTAGGCTTCAAATTTTCTCATCTATATTATCGTTGATCATTCTAGCCCAATCAAGGCACTTCTTTCCCTCCAATATGATCTCGATGTAATAAATCATCCAAAGGTTCAAATATGTAGGCCTGCGAACTCCCGTTCACTCGACTAAGAATCATTATTAGGTCACAATACTCCTATTTCACATCTTTGGAAATTATTTTCTTTGGGAGCTTAGTGTGGGGTGGCTTTGGCCTTTGCATCTAGACTCTATTGATAACTGCAACATACCTCTCAAAGGAGGAGGAATACATCCTATATGCTCTGTCCTTCATTCTATACAACATTATTTCAGAAGTGGGAATCCCAAATGCCTCTCTAATAGCATCTAGTGTGAAGTTGGCAAACAATTTTCCATCTGGAGAGACAATAGTCCTTCATTTCGGATTGTAGCAATTTACACACTCCATGATCAATTTCGGACACTATATTATTGGTGGAAAACCAATAGCTGCGTAGATCCCACTCTTCATTATGTTGTGCATTATGACTGATAGTTGATGACCTCCTAACTCGTACATCTTTGATTTGAGTGCACCCAAATTAAATAAACCAAGGTTGGTGTCAATTAATCCTTCCAACTTTGAAGTGATCATGGACTTTGGAAGCAATGGCTTGGAAATATTTTTGATCACTACCTGTTAGGATGAGCTTGCCTTGCCCGCTTCAATATTTGCAGCTTTATCTACAAATCTTCTTATTCTTGTAACATCTCTTGCTCCATCCATCTGCAAAATAAAATGGAATAAATGAATCCTCGAGATGGCTGCAATATGGAGTTAGTTCTGAAAATAAAATCCCTGAGCATAAAATTCTAACTCCAAACCTAAAAATCTTAAAATCTTCTAAGCTCAGAAAGAACCTTCAGAAACTTCACTTTTGGAGAAATTTGCAGCAACTAACAACTTTCAGCGAGTAGTTAACTTGTGCAGTATAAAATTTTGAATCCTTGACTTCAACTTGTCAACTTTCAGCCTTCCACTTTCAATAGCTAGAAGAAAACAAATCACTATAGCATGGAATTTAAAACTCCTCTTCAAATTCTCAACACTTTAAATTTCAACAGCTCGAAGATAAAAATATTCAGCCACTTTGAGAACTCAACTCTCAGCAGTCTAAAAATAAATTCTCAGGTCTTTAGCATAGAACTTCGAAATTCATAGCAACTTCAACTCTCAATAGTCTTGAGAAAATAAATCTCCAGCAACTTCATGCTTAGAAAAAGCTCTGAACTCCACTTTCAGTAATCTCCAAAAGATTTCTTCTCACCAATATTTCAATCTCTCAAAGAATTCCTTTCACTTCAACAACTCTCAACTTCGAAATGCGAGAAGAAATGAGAAACGGGTTGCTTAAAAAATGCTTCACAAAAAATCTTGCCAATTTGTGCTGGAGTTATTTTTAGCACCTTCATTAATTCCCCACTCTCTCCACTTAGGAATCTTCCAATTTAGGTGAAGTAGTTGGCTAGTCATCATAGCAGTTGCCATTAATGAAGATTCTTTCCTCTATAGAATTCAAATTTTCCCTCTAGTCTGCCAATTAACTCATGGTAATTAAACTACTTGCGAGAAAATCACTCTAACTTACTTGAAAATTCAATTTTAAATTTCTCCCAAAGTTTAATTAAAATCCATCATTTAAATCTTTAACTTCATGAATTCTCCTTAAATAATTTAAATCCTCATCAAAATAATTCAACCCTATTGATTTAAAGTCACTTCCTCGCTCAAATTAATCCACCCTCTGAAATTTAATTTCCGTTAGAAAAATAATCCAAGCATCTTGGAAAATAATTCCCCTTCGAAAAATAAAATTTTCCCTTAGGAAAATAATTCATAACTTTGTTAACTCATGGGAGCATTTTAAAGGGGTTCATTTATTTTTTTCGCTTGACCCATGGAAAAATATTCATCAATGTTAATTCTCCCCTTTCGAAATATATTTCATCACATTTCCAACTCCATCTAAATGCCTTTGAAAATTTGAAGTTCATCCATATCAAGGGCATACTTTTTTACTTAGTGAAATTTGATTTCAGTTACAAAATTTTTCTAATATCTCTTTCCTGGTGCCTTTCACCCTCCTCACTTTCACTTCACACACTTAGAAATAAATTTAAATCCCTTCACTCCTTGGGCATATTTCATCTCAATGGGGTTTTATTGCGCTATTTTCACTTGTGTGCCTTAGGAAATTAAAAACTCCACCACCTTGAGGTAGGCCTATTTAACCCTTTCAACTCTTATTTCCCATTTTGTAGATAGATTTTTATATATTTACTCAAGGTGGGCGCATTTTCGAGAAGTCATTTTGATTTTGCAATGCCTTAGGCATTTTTCATCTTCTAACCTTTCCATCACCCTGGGTGCCTTTAGCATGGTGGGATTTCAAGTTTCCATACCTAGAGAGTTCTTTTAAATTTCCTCATACAAGTTCAATACATTTCTATGTGTTCAATTTTATTTTTGCTCCTTATAAATTCCGCATGGCTTAGAATTTTCATTGCTTTTCCTTGGGCACATTTTGACGCATGTGCTTCCATGTTGCTCATGCCTTAACAGTTTTGTTTGCTTGATCTCCCTTTCAGCTTGGGCGCATTTACCTCTTTGAGTCTTTATTTCTCATACTTAGGCATTCTAAGTCATCACACAAGCTGGACGCATTTCACATGGCCAACTTTCATTTCCCATACTTAGAGACTTTCATGCCTTAGAATTTTTAATCTAGCAGCTTTATGCGCATTTTTATGTGTTAGGTTTAATTTCCAATGCCTTAGCATATTTCAATGCCTTAGAAGAATAATCTCCTTGCCTTAGGGTGAGGGCGCATATAGGGTGTTGAACCTCCATCGTAGGGCACATTTCAGCCTTGGTACTTGTATTTCTCCAATTGGGCACAATTTGCATGGGCCCCTTTGATTTCCAACACTTCGGTGTTTTTTATTCCATGCTGGAGATGGGAATATATACATGTGAAAACTTTCATTTGAACACTTATGAAATATCTATCATCTTATGCCAAGGGTGCCTTTGACATATGCTATTTTCATTTTCCACACTTAGGCATTTTTAAGAACCTCTTAACTCATGGGCACATTTTACACCTTCAACTCCCATGTTAGGGCACATTTGGAAGGGGTTTCTTTTGTTTTCAACGCCTTAGTTTATTTCACACCACCATTCACCTTGAGGGCACATTTAGGTGTTCCTACCTTGATTTAAGGGTGCCTTTACCATAGCCTACTTTTATTTTTACCTTAGGCAATTTTTAGCTCTTCATTTACCTTGGGCGCATATTGGAGGTGGCTCTTCCATGTTAGGGCGCAAATGGCATGTGTAACTTTCATTTCATGCCTTGCGTATTTTTAGCTCTCCATTTACCTTTTGGGCTCATTTCGCATGGCCAACTTCTTTCTAAGGGCGCATTTTATGATAGAAGCTTTCATTTGTGCCTTAGAAACTTTCATTCCCTCTCCTTGGGCACATTTGGCATGCTAAGCTTCCATGTTAGGGTGTATTTTAGAGGGTGAGCTTTGATTTTTTTGTTGTGGAAATTCTCTCTTCTTAGATGGGCGCATTCAAGGGTATGAGCCTTTGTTTTTCCATACTTAGTAAAATTTTCATGCCCTTGCTTGCCCTTGCCTTCACATTCTATTTTTAGTAAGTTTCAGAGGTGGTTTTTCATGGATTTTTAGCTACTTTGAATCAAAAGCTGGTGGGTGTGATCTTGGTGGCCTAATTAGTGTGTTTGTACCTATCGTCCATGCTCACCTGCTCTTTTTAGTAAGCCCTTGATTTCTTGACTTGCTCAACTCCGTTTTTCATGAAATTTTCACCATATGATCCTCATTGCTTGGTGAACCTATTTTAGCCTGTCACACATGTTGATCTGCTATTTATAGCAAATTCCAAAGTTGCTTGAATTTTGCAGCCTTGTTGACTTTAAGCACCTTTTTCATACCTACCTCTGGCACATACGTGCTATTTTTAGCAAATTCTAAATTTGCTTGACTTCTGCAGCCTTGTTTGACTTGAAATTTTCTCTACCTGATCCTGATGACTTCAAGTGCCTGTTCATACCTACCTCTGGCACATACTTGCAATTTATAGCCCACCTGCTATTTTTAGTAAGCCCTTGATTTCCTTGATTTTTGTAGCTCTGTTTGACTTGAAATTTACCAAGCGTGATCCTAATGACTTCAAGTGCCTGTTCATATCTACCCCTCTTGCTAACCTACTATTTATAGCCATGTTGTGGAGATGACTTACTATAAATAGTAAGTTCTTGAATCACGCCCAAATTTTACCAGTGGATTTCCTGAAGGGTACTAATCGTGATGGGATATCTTCATTTTTTGACATTCTAGATTTTGACCCACCTTTTTAGGCACCAAATTAGGAAACCCTAATCTGATTTTCATGTGCCCTAAATGGTCTCTGTTTGACCTAATTTTCACCGTATGTTGCTTTGACTGTTGCACTGAAGTGTCGAGCAGCTGTCAGAGTGAACTTGCCAAAAATAGAAACTGCCTGAAATAGTGATTGACCCATTTCCTAGTTAGCTCGCATGTCACAATGCCCAAGGGATCTCAGAAAACCTAGAAAAACATAGAAAACTGGTCTACATGCATGCACCAGCTAAAAATAGTAAGTTTCTGAAACATGATCCTCTCTACTTGCATGCCATATCATTTTGAAGATCTCAAAAAACCCAAAAGGAATATCCAGACCTACATTGAAAAACTCTGCATGCAAACCCTAAAATTGGCCCTTGAAGCCTGAACTATCGAAAGTCACTGTCTCAAATTACATGCTACATCATTATGAAGGTCTTTAGAAACCCAGATACATTCTCTAGAAATGCACTTGAAAGGAACATGTGCCGGCCCTTAAAATGGTGCCTGAAACCGTAATTGCTAAAAATAGCTAGTTGTCATAATTTGTTCAAAATTTGTGTGTAAGTACCTAGAAGTATCTTGAATGTGGGGGAATAGTTATAATTCCAAAATCCTGATGAATCAATCCTAGATTGAATACTTACTAAAAATAGTAAATTGTTGGAATTTAGTGAAAATTCAGTGGGACTCTGTTGGGAGCCCTATAAATGCAGTACTAAGCTCAAATTTTGCTTTGGTAACTCAGTTTGACCTTTAATAAGCCTAAAGGATTAAAATCCTAATTTCGCAGACTTAACCAACATTTCAACCTAGACCAAGGGTAAGTGCACCAATCTTTGACACAATTTTGGCTCTTAAGATGCCACTTTTTTCTGAAATCAGGAAAATATGATTTGCATGAGAAAATGAAGATAGTTACGCTCAAAATTTCAAGATGTGGCAAGAACAAAAGTTGAAGTGCTCCGAGTCTAGTTTTTAAGTTATTATTGTTTTTTGAAATTAATGAATATTAAGGGTCTCAAAAAGCGGGGGGGGGGAAAAACAGGTCCTATTTTTATCAAAAAAAATAGCATAGCGCTCGAGGGCTCCCCCCTTTTTGGTTAATTTTTTTAGAATTTCAAAAATCCCAACAGTGAGAAATTAGCTAACACCATGTAGTTCATCCTTTTTCTTTCGGATATTTCTTTTAATGAATATATAATATCTTATGAATTTTCAAAGTGGACACATCCTGAAAAGCTGAAATTTGAGCGTGCTCCCCCCAAATTTTTTGCAAACTAATCAAAAATTGATTTTTTTTTTCATCATGTGTAGAATGGAGTCTAGTTTCAAAAAAAGTAATTTGTTTCACATTCCGATTAATGTGTAAAAATCTATCCTAAACCTAGCACATGCTGGTTTTTGACCAAAAATGAAGGCATTTACAATAGAAGTCATGGATCAAAACCTTAACTAAATCAAAATGGAAAAATAATTATATATTTAGATAGCTGAGATAGAGATTAACACTATCATGGTTTTTTTATAAACTTGCATTGAAAGACGTGCAAATGAGATGGGGAGCATAGTCAAAAATATGAGAAAATTTAGCAAATACTATTAATTAACATGTCTAAAGAAGGCCTTTTGGCGAGCACCAAATGACTCATCACATTTCGTATGCGCCAAATGTGATGAGTCATTTGGCATGTGCCAAATGTGATGAGTCATTTGGCATGCACCAAATGTGATGAATCATTTGGCGAGCGCCAAATGGCCTACTTTGCACATAACTAGATTTTTGCTTTCTCTATCAGGAAAATTACATACATGAAATAAACATTTAAGTATAAGTTGACATTTACATATGGACATTTACTTTATTATACATTAAGTTATATTTCATGTATATAGGCAGGATGTTTGAGAGTGTTTTCAGATCTCTAAGATTTATAACGCAAATTCTAGTTTTTGGAAGATCTTAAAAATTTTAGACTTAGTCAAATTTCAATAATCAGCATGTAAAATTTTAGTAATCAGGAGGTCAAATTTTAGTACTCGGGAGGTCGAATTTCATCTATCTCACTCATTTTCATCTCTTATTCTCTAGACCTGTCTCTCTCTCACTATCTCCATCCCTTTATCTAACAATATCTTCCTTGAGCTCAAGAACTATGTCTCTACATGTCCATCTCTCTCTCCTTCCCTCTCCAATATCTATCTCCCTCCCTCCTTCCCTCTCTACATTTTTCTATCTCTCATCCCTCTCTTTTAATCTATATATATCTCTCTCTACTCTCTACACCTACCTATCCCTCCCTGCCTCCCTCTCCTCTCTTTCTCTCTCTTTGCTTCCCTCGCTCTCTCCTCCCCTCTCTACTCTCTATCTTGTCATTCTCTCTCCCCTTCCCTCCCTCCCTCTATAATTTTCTCTATCTCCCTCTCTCTCTCCTTCCCTTTCTACTTCTCTTTATCTCACCTCTCTTTCTCCCCCTCTCTCTCTCCCTCTCTCTTCCTTTCGCCCACCTTTGCTCTCTACTTCTCTCTATCTAACCTATCCCTCTATACATCTCTCTCTCTCCCCCCTCCTTCCATCTCAATCGCTCCACCTTCCTCCTTAGCTCTCTAATTTTAAGCTCCATCACACATCTCTATCACCTATCTCACTTCTCTCTTTCCCCTTCCCTCTCTACTCTCTTTCTCTCTATCTCACCCCTCCTCTCTCTTATCTCTCTCACCTCTATCTCTCCATCCCTACCTCTTCCTCCCTCTCTCCTTCCCTCTATTTTTATCTTTATCTCCTCATCCCTCTATCTACCTAGACCTCTCTCTATTTTTGTCTCACCTCTCTCTCCATCCCTACCTCTCCTTATATCTCTACTTAGTTGTCCCTCTATA
>CM021106.1:102253890-102283070 GCA_007115665.2 Sequoiadendron giganteum
GCAAGAGAGAGAACTGAGAGAGGGAGAGGGGGTAGGAGGGAGAGACTTGAGAGAGAGAGGGAGGGGAGATATATAGTCTCTCCCTTATCCCCCCTCTCTCTCAAAACTCTCCCTGGACCCTTGCCCCCCTCTCTCTCTCTTAGGTCTCTCCTCCTCCTCACTCCGCCCTCAATCTCTCCCCTCTACCCTTAACCTAAACCTAAACCTAAAAACATTATCATAAACCTAAAACCCTAAAACCTCTATAATACCCTTAACCCTCTACCCCTCTATCAATGTCTCCCACTCCCTCCACTCCCTCTCTCTCTCTATCTAAGTCTCCATCCTACCCCCTCTCCCTCTACTAGGTCTCTCTCTTAGTCACTCCTTTTATCTCTCTCCCTTCTACCCTTAACCCTCTACCCTCTACCCTCCACCCTCTATCTCTCTCCAATTCCCTCCCTCCCTCCCTCTCTCTCAAGACTCTCCCTCATACTTCCTCTCCCTCTTTTAGGTCTCTCTCTCACTCATTCACTCCTTCTATCTCTCTCCCCTCTACCCTCTACCCTCTACCCTCCCTCTCTCTCTCTCTCTCACTAACTCCCTATATCTCTCTCCTTTACCCTTTACTCTAAACCATAAACCCTTAGCTCTTAAACCCTTAAAAACTCTACCCTCTACTTCTCCTTATCTCTTCGAAACTCTATCTACCTAGGCCTCTCTTTATTTTTTCTCACCTCTCTCTCCATCCCTACCTCTCCCTCTATCTTTGCTTTCATATCTACTTCTCTCTACCTATTTGTCCCTCTATACCTATTTCTCTCTCCCTCCTTTCCTCCTCTCTCAATATCTCTACCTTCTTTCCCTCTCTCTCTCTCTCTCTCCTCTCTACCCTAAACCGTAAACCCTAAACCCTCTACCCTCTACCCTCTACCCTTAACCATCTACCCTCTCAGGTCTCTCACTCACTCACTCACTCATTCATATCTCTCTCCCCTTTACCCTTAATCCTCTACCCTCTACCCTTAACCCTATACCCTCTATCTCTATCTAACTCCCTCCCTCTCTCTCTCTCTCACTAAATCCCTCTATCTCTCCCCCGTATACCCTTAACCCTAAACCCTAAAACCTTAACCCTTAAACCCTCTACCCTCTCTCTCTCAAGTCTCTCCCTCCTACCCCATCTCCCTCTCTCAAGTCTCTCTTTCTTAGTTGCTCCCTCTATCTCTTCCCCCTCTACCCTCTCTCTCTCTCAACCATCTCCCTCCTACACTCTCTCTCTCTCTCAAGTCTCTCTCTCTCACTCACTCACTCCTATGTCTCTTCCATCTACCCTTAGCCCTATACCCTTAAAAAATCTATGGTCTGCCCTCTATCTCTCTCCCACTCCCTCTGTCCCTCTCTCTCTTAGGACTCTCCCTCCTATCCCCTCTCCCTCTCTCAGGTATCTCTCTCACTCACTCGATCTCTCTCCCCCCTCTACCCTTAACCCTAAACCATAAACCCTAAAAACCTCTATAATATACCCTTAACCCTCTACCCTCTATTTGTCTCCCACTCCCTCCCTCCCTCTCTCTCTATCAAGTCTGGCCCTCCTACCCACTATCTCTCTACTAGGTCTCTCTCTCTCACTCCTTTTATCTCTCTCCCTTCTACCCTTAACCGTCTACCCTATACCCTCTACTCTCTATCTCTCTCCCTTCTACCCTTAACCCTCTACCCTCTGTTAGAACCTAAAATTTCCACAAATTTCCATAAAAGTCCTAAGGATTTATTCTCACTTGAATCTAATATTTCCCTACTTTTTCATAAAAATGGTATATTTTAATCCCCGTCCATTTCATTATTCACTTTATACCATTAATGCTCCTTCAAAAAAAGAAAAAAAATCATCATTTTAACCCTTATTGCTATATCACGGGGGGACATTGTACTATCCGCGGTAGCACGGTGGTTGGGTAGTGGTCAATGGAGCCATCATGAAGTGTTTAATGTGGCACTATTCATGGTCAATTCATTGACCATGGTAGCGCAATAAACCGTTAGTCATTGGCGAAGCGGCTAAGGAGCTGGCCGATAATGTTCATTGTGGTACCGTGCATGGTCAAACCACAGACCGTAGTGGCCATAGTAAATAGGTAGTGGTTAACTGATGGTTAAGGCATGACTGATGAAGTGTAAAAGACATTCACTGCGATACCGTGGGGGGCTCCAAAGAGGACCGCAGTAACGTGGTAAGTAGTTAACGGAGACAGCAAAATGGATACCATAGTACTATTGGCCGTCATCAAGGTGCTTGCGGTAATGTGGTAGATGGGATTAGATACAAACAAAGTCAATGACCGTGATATTGTGGGAAGTGGAAATAAAGGCCGAGGTAGCGCAGTAAGGAGTGAAGATCGAGCAAGAAAACTACTTAAAGAAAAATCAATTGAAACTATAGTTAAAATATGTAATTTGCTTATAAGGCAGTGCAATTAAATATTTTAATTTCTGCTAAAGAATACAAATGGGCATAAATATGAAATTATCAACGGATACAACTTTAATATGAAGGGTCACAACACTTGGCATGTATTGTATAAATAATTTAAAAATCAGTTGAAGCAAGGGGTTTAGAGGTTAGAGTAGGTGAGAAATTTTTTGGGAAAAAATGTAAAATGGACAGGGCCTTTCCTGAAATAATGCAATGGAGAAGATGTTTTAAATTATTGAAAATTTTTCAAGCATCTCCATCCTACCCCCTCTCCCTCTCTTAGGTCTCTCACTCATTCAATCCATCTATCTCTCTCCCATCTCCCTTAAACCCTATACCCTCAAACCTATACTCTAAACCATCAACCCTATAGGTCCTCAACCCTATACCTTCAATTCTAAACCATCTACTCTATACATTGGATCCTCAACGCTCATCTATCTTTGTCCCTCCATCCTCTTCTCTCCTTATCTCTATCTCACTTCTACCTCCATCTCTCCCTCCATACATCCCACCTTCTCTTCCCTAATACCTCAACGCTATACCCTCAACCCTTAAAACCTTAAACACTCAACCCTATACCCTAAACCCTCAACCCTTAAATCCTCAACCCTTCCATTCCATCCCTATCTCACTCCCTCTATCTGTCTCTATCTACCTCTCCATCTCTCTCAAGTATCTCCCTCTGACCAACTCTCCCTCACTCTCTCAAGTCCCTCTCTCTCTCATGCCCTCTATCTCTCTCCCAATCTCTCTCCCTCTCTCTCTCTCAAGTCTCTCCCTCCCACCAACTCTCCCTCCCTATTTGTCTCTCAAGTCTCTCCCTTCTATCCCCTCTCCCTCTTTCAAGCCTCTCTTTGTCTCTCTCACTCACTCCATCTATCTCTCTCCCACATCCTCTCTCTCTCTCACTCCCTCTATCTTTCTCCCTATCTCTCTCCCTCTCTCAGATATCTCCCTCCCACTCTCTCTCTCCCTCTATCTCATGTATCTCCCCCCCACCCCCTCCATCTCTCTCAAATCCCTTTATCTTGAGTACTCCCTCTCCCTCCACCCCCTCTCTATCTCTAAAGTCTCACTCTCTCACTCCTTGTATCTCTCCCATCCCTCTATCTCTCACTCCCTCTCTTTTTGAATCTCTTAGGTATCTCCTTCCCACCCCCTCTCTCCAAATTTTTATCCCTCTCCTTCTCTCTCATGTGTCTCCCTCCCACCCCCTCTCCCTACATCTCTCTCAGTCTCTCTCTCTATCCCTATGGATTAGGATTTAAGGGTCACGGTTTCAGGTTTGAGGGATTAAGAGGCTGTAGGGGTCAAGGGATTAGGGTTGAAGGGTTGAGGGTTGGGGGATTAAGAGGGTATGGGGGTTGAGGGATTAGGGTTTAAAGGTTGAGGGTTGATGGATTAAGAGGGTATCAGGGTTGAGGGATTAGGGTTTAAGGGTTGAGGGTTGAGGGATTAAGAGGGTATGGGGGTTGATAGATTAGGGTTTAAGGGTTGAGGATTGAGGGTTGAGGGTTGAGTGTTGAGGGTTGAGGGATTAGGGGTTAAGGGTTGAGGGTTGATGGATTAGGAGGGTATGGGGGTTGAGGGATTAGGTTTTAAGGGTTAAGGGTTGAGGGTTGAGGGATTAAGAGGGTATGGGGGTCAAGGGATTAGGGTTGAAGGGTTGAGGGTTGAGCGATTAAGAGGGTATGGATGTTTTTTACCCTTAAACCATCTACTCTCTACCCTATATCTCTCTCCCACTCCCTCCCTCCCTCCCTCCCTCTCTCTTTGTCAAGTCTCCCCCTCCTATACCCTCTCCCTCTCATAGTGACTCCCTCCCTCTCTCACTCTCTCTCCCTCTCCCTATGGTTCTCTCTCAATAATGTCCCTCCCACCACCTCTCCCTCTCTCTCTCAAGTAGATGGCTCAGGGATTAAGGGTTAATGGTTGAGGGTTGATGGATTAAGAGGGTATGGGGGTTGAGGGATTAGGGATTAGGGTATAATGGTTAAGGGTTGAAGGTTGAGGGTGGAGGGATTAGGGTTTAAGGGTTGAGTTTTGATGGATTAAGAGGGTATAGGGGCTGAGGGATTAGGGTTTAATGGTTGAGGGTTGATGGATTAGGGTTTAGGGTTTGAGGGTTGAGGGTTGAGGGATTAAGAGGGTATAGGGGTTGAGGGATTAGGGGTTGATGGATTAGGGGTTAAGGTTTCAGGGTTGACATGGTATAGGGGTTGAGGGATTAGGGTTTAAGGTTTGAGGCATAAGGGTTAAGGTTGAGGGATTAATATTATAGAGGAGTTGACTAATTAGGGTTTACGGGTAGAGGTTTGAGGGGTTGAGGGATTAAGAGGATATGGGGGTTGAGGGATTAGGGTTTAAGGGTTGAGGGGTGAGGGATTAGGAGGGTATGTGGGTTGAGGGATTAAGGTTTAAGGGTTAAGGGTTGAGGGTTGAGGGTAGAGGGATTAGGAGGGTATGGGGGTTGAGGGCTTACGGTTTAAGGGTTAAGGGTTGAGGGTTGAGGGATTAAGAGGGTATGGGGGTTAATGGATGAGGGTTTAAGGGTTGAGGGTTGAGGGTTGAGGGTTGAGGGTTGAGGTATTAAGAGGGTATGGGGGTTAATGGATGAGGGTTTAAGGGTTGAGGGTTGAGGGTTGAGGGTTGAGGGTTGAGGGATGAAGAGGGTATAGGGGTTGAGGGATTACGCCTCACTTATCTCACAATCCCTCTTTGTCAGGCCTCACTTACCTCCCACCCTACTTTCTTAGGTCTCTCCTTCCCACCCCCTCTCACTCACTCCCTCTCTCTCTCTCTCTTAGGTGTCTCTTTCTCACACTCACTCACTCCCTCTATCTCTTTCCCTCTACCCTAAACCCTAAACCCTTAACCCTTAAACCCTAAACCATTAAACCCTCTACCCTCTTCCCTTAACCCTCCCTCCCTCTATCTCTCTCCCACTCCCTCCCTCTCTCTCTCTTTCAAGTTTCTCCATTCCACCCCCTCTCCCTCTCTAAGGTCTCTCTCTCACTCACTCAATCCATCTATCTCTTGCCCATCTCCTTGAAACCCTATAACCTCAAACCAATACCCTAAACCATCAACCCTATAGGTCCTCAACCCTATACCTTCAATTCTCAACCATCTACTCTATACATTGCATCCTCAAACCTCATCTATCTTTTTACCTCCCTCCTCTTCTCTCCTTATATCTATCTCACTTCTCCCTCAATCTCTCCCTCCATACATTCCACCTTCTCTTAGCTAATACATCAACCCTATACCCTCAATCCTTAAAACCTTAAACACTCAACCCTATACCCTAAACCCTCAACACTCAACCCTTAAATCCTAAACCATTCCACTCCCTCCCTATCTCACTCCCTCTATCTATCTCTATCTACCTCTCGATCTCTCTCAATATCTCCCTCCCACAATCTCTCCCTCTCTCTCTCATGCCCTCTATCTCTCTCCCAATCTCTCTCCCTCTCTCTCTCTCAAATCTCTCCCTCCCACCAACTCTGCCTCCCTCTTTGTCTCTCAAGTCTCTCCCTTCCATCCCCTCTCCCTCTTTCAAGCCTCTCTTTATCTCTCTCACTCACTCCATATATATCTCTCCCACATCCTCTCTCTCTCTCTCACTCCCTCTATCTTTCTCCCTCTCTCTCTCTCCCTCTCTCAGATATCTCCCTCTATTTCATGTATGTCCCCCCCACCCCCTCCATCTCTCTCGAATCCCTTTATCTTGAGTACTCCCTCTCCCTCCCACCCCCTCTCTATCTCTCAAGTCTCTCTCTCTCACTCCTTGTATCTCTCCCATCCCTCTATCTCTCACTCCCTCTCTCTCCTACTCTCTTAGGTATCTCCTTCCCACAATCTCTCTCTTACTTTTTCTCCCTCTCCTTCTCTCTCATGTGTCTCCCTCCCACCCCCTCTCCCTCCATCTATCCCAGACTCTCTTTGTCTCTATGGATTAGGGTTTAAGGGTTAAGGGTTGACATTTGAGGGATTAAGAGGGTATAGGGGTCGAGGGACTAGGGTTGAGGGATTAAGAAGGTATGGGGGTTGAGGGATTAGGGTTTAAGGGCTGGGGGTTGAGGGATGAGGGATTAAGAGGGTATGGGGTTTGAGGGATTAGGGTTTAAGGGTTGAGGGTTGAGGGATTAAGAGGGTATGGGGGTTGATGGATTAGGGTTTAAGGGTTGAGGATTGAGGGTTGACGGTTGAGTGTTGAGGGTTGAGGGATTAAGATGGTATGGATGCTTTGTACCCTTAAACCATCTATGCTATACCCTCTATCTCTCTCCCACTCCCTCCCTCCCTTCCTCTCTATCATTCAAGTCTCCCCCTCCTATACCCTCTCCCTCTAAAGTGACTTCCTCCCTCTCCCACTCTCTCTCCCTCTCCCTATGCTTCTCTCTCAAGCATGTACCTCCCACCACCTCTCCATCTCTCTCTCAAGTAGAGGGATTAGGGATTAAGGGTTGAGGGTTGAGGGTTTAGGGATTAAGAGGGTATGGGGGTTGAGGGATTAGGGTATATGGGTTAAGGGTTGAAGGTTGAGGGTTGAGGGATTAGGGTTTAAGGGTTGAGGTTTGATGGATTAAGAGGGTATAGGGGTTGCGGGATTAGGGTTTAAGGGTTGAGGGTTGAGGGATTAGGGTTTAAGGGTTGAGGGTATAGGGGTTGAGGGATTAGGGGTTAAGGGTTGAGGGTTGAGGGATTAAGGGTTGAGGGTTGACATGGTATAGGGGTTGAGGGATTAGGGTTTAAGGTTTGAGGGGTAAGGGTTAAGGTTGAGGGATTAATATTATAGAGGGTTTGACTAATTAGGGTTTAAGGGTTAAGGTTTGAGGGGTTGATGGATTAAGAGGATATGGGGGTTGAGGGATTAGGGTTTAAGGGTTGAGGGTTTAGGGATTAGGGTTTAAGGGTTAAGGTTTGAGGGTTGAGGGATTAAGAGGGTATGGGGGTTGATGGATTAGGGTTTAAGGGTTGAGGGTTGAGGGTAGAGGGATTAGGATGGTATGGGGGTTAAAGGATAAGGTTTTAAGGGTTAAGGGTTGAGGGTTGAGGGATTAAGAGGGTATGGGGGTTAATGGTTGAGGGTTGAGGGTTGAGGGTTGAGGGTTGAGGGATTAAGAAGGTATAGGGGTTGAGGGATTAGGCTTCACTTATCTCACAATCCCTCTTTGTCAGGCCTCACTTACCTCCCACCCTACTTTATTAGGTCTCTCCTTCCCATCCCATCTCACTCACTCCCTCTCTCTGTCCTAGGTCTCTCTTTCTCACACACTCACTCACTCCCTCTATCTATCTCCCCTCTACCCTAAACCCTAAACCCTTAACCCTTAAACCCTAAACCATTAAACCCTCTACCCTCTACCCTTAACCCTCCCTCCCTCTATCTCTCTCCCATGCCCTCCCTCTCTCTCTCTTTCAAGTCTCTCCATTCCACCCCCTCTCCCTCTCTTAGGTCTCTCACTCACTCACTCAATCCATCTATCTCTCTCCCATATCCCTTAAACCCTATACCCTCAAACAAATACCTTAAACCATCATCCCTATAGGTCCTCAACCCTATACCTTCAATTCTCAACCATCTACTCTATATATTGGATCCTCAACCCTCATCTATCTTTGTGCCTCCCTCTACTTCTCTCCTTATCTCTATCTCACTTCTCCCTCCATCTCTCTCTCCATACATCCCACCTTCTCTTCCCTAATACCTCAACCCTATACCCTCAACCCTTAAAACCTTAAACACTCAACCCTATACCCTAAACCCTCAACCATCAACCCTTAAATCCTAAACCCTTAAACCCTCTACCCTCTACCCAATAACCTCAACCCTGATCCCTCAACACTTAAACCCTTAAACCCAATTAATCTATCTACCCTAATCCCTCTATTAGGTATGTCACTAACTCACTCCCTCTATCTCTCTCCGATTCCCTCTCCCACTCCCTCTCTCTCACTCTCTCCCACTTTGTCTTTCTCCCTCTCTCATTATCTCTCTCAAATATCTCCCTCACACTCTCTCTCTCTCTTTCTCTATCTCATGTATCTCCCCCCACCCCCTCCATCTCTCCTGAATCCCTATATCTTGAGTACTCCCTCTCCCTCCCACCCCCTCTCTTTTTCTCAAGTCTCTCTCTCTCTCTCACTCCTTGTATCTCTCTGATCCCTCTATCTCTCACTCCCTCTCTTTCCTACTCTCTTAGGTATCTCCTTCCCACCACCTCTCTCCAAATTTTTCTCCCTCTCCTTCTCTCTCACATGTCTCCCTCCCACCCCCTCTCCCTCCCTCTCTCTCACACACACTCTCTCTCTATATGGATTAGGGTTTAAGGGTTAAGGGTTGAGGGTTGAGGGATTAAGAGGGTATAGGGGTCAAGGGATTAGGGTTGAAGGGTTGAGGGTTAAGGGATTAAGATGGTATGGGGGTTGAGGGATTAATAGCGTATGGGGGTTGAGGGATTAGTGTTTAAGGGTTGAGGGTCGAGGGATTAAGAGGGTATGGGGATTGAGGGATTAGGATTTAAGGGACTACCTATTTGTCCCTCTATACCTATTTCTCTCTCCCTCCTTACCTCCTCTCTCTCAATATATTTACCTTCTTTCCCTCTCTACCTCTCTCTCTCTCTACCCTTAACCCTAAACCCTAAACACTTAAAACCCTCTACCCTCTACCCTCTATCTCTCTCCCACTCCCTCTCCCTCTCTCTCTCTCAATTCTCTCCCTGCTACCCCCTCTCCCTCTCTCAGGTCTCTCTCACTCACTCGCTCCTTCTATTTCACTCCCCTCTACCCTTATCCCTCTACCCTTAACCCTTAAACCCTTAAACCCTCTACCCTCAGCCCTTAACCATCTACCTTTAACCATCTACCCTTAACCCACTACCCTCTATCTCTCTCTCACTCCCTCCCTCACTCTCTCTCTCTCAAGACTCTCCATCCTGCCCCCTCTCCCTCTCTCAAGTCTCTCTCTCTCACTCACTCACTCACTCCCTCTATCTCTCTCCCCTCTCCCCTCTCCCCTAAAACCTCAACCCTTAAACCCTCTACCCTCTACCCTTAACCATATAACCTCTATCTCTCTCCTATGTCATCCATCATCCTCTCAAGCCTCTCCCTCTATCTCTCCCTCCCTCCATCCCACCTTCTCTTCCCTAATCCCTCAACCCTTAAAACCTTGAACACTCAACCCTATAACCTAAAACTTCAACCCTTAATCTTGAAATCTTAAACATCTAAAGCCTATACCCTCAACCCTAATCCCTCAACCTGTAGACCCTTAAACCCAATTAAAATCTCTACCCTAATCCCTAAACCCTTAACCCTTAAACCCTGATCCCTCAACCCTCTACCTTCAATCCTAAACCCTCAACCCTAAAACCTCAACCCCTATACCTTGTACCCTATATGTTAGACTTTGAACCCTAATCCATCAACCCTATTCCATCAACCATCTACCCTCATCCCTAAATTCTTGATCCTCAACCCTTAAACCCTAAACCATTAAACCCTTAACCATCAATCCTGAACCCTGAACCCTTAATCCCTTAATCCTCAACCCTTAAACCCTAAACCCTTATACCCTCTACCTTATACATTAGACCCTCAATGTTAGTCCTTCAACCATATACCCTTAAACCTATACCCTCAACCCTCTACCCTCTACCCTCAACCCTTTAACCCTCTACCCTCTACCCTCTACCCTCTACCCTCTATGCTCTACCCTCTACCCTCTACCCTCTACTCTATACCCTCAACAAAATACCCTAAACCATGAATCCTATACCCTCAATTCTCAGCCCTCTATCCTATACATTAGATCCTCAACCCTCATATATCTCTATCCCTTTCTCCTATTCTCTCCTCTCTATCTCACTTCTCCCTCCATCTCTCCCTCCATCTCTCCCTCCATCCTTCCCTCCATATCTACCCTAATCCCTCAACCCTATACCCTCAGCCCTTAAACCATTAAACACTCAACCCTCACCCCGATACCCTCTACCCTAAACCCAATACCCTCTATCATGAACTCTATACCAACAACCCTTAAACCCAAGTAAACTATATAACCTAATCCCTCAATCCTCAACCATTAATCCCTTGACCCTTAAACCCTCTATCCTCTACCCTCTACCCTCTACCCTCTACCCTCTACCCTCTACCCTCTACCCTCTACCCTCAACCCTCAACCCTCAACCCTTAAAACCTCTACCCTCTACCATCTACCCTATAAATTAAATCCTCAAACCTCAATTATCAACCCTTGACCCTTAATACCTCAACCCTAGGTGAGATATAGAGTGATGAGGGAGAGGTAGGTGAAAAAAGGGATAGGCCTAGAGATAAATATAGGTAGAGAGGGTAGGTGATGTAGAGAGAGGAGAGATAGAGAGAATTGGAGAGGGGAGGGAGGGAAAAGTAGGGAGGAGATAGAGGTGAGTGTGTGTGAGAGGGAGAGAGAGTTAGAGGAGAGAAAATGAGGGGACAAAGAAAGGGGGAGAGAGAGAAATATATTAGAGAGGTAAGGAGAGAGTAAGAGAGAAAGATGGGTGAGAGAGAGAGTTGTAGGTAGTGGAGTGAGAGGTAGGTAGAAAGGGAAGGAGAGAGGGATGGATAGGAGGGAGAGAAGGAGGGAGAGTGATATGGAGAGAGTTGTGAGATAGAGAGTAGAGAGGTAAGGAGAGAATGAGAAGTAGAGATAAAGAGAGAGAGGGAGGTTGGAGGGAGGGAGAGGTAGAAAGGGATAAGTGAGACATAGAGAGGGAATAAGGGAAAGTGGGATAGAGATAATGGTGATTTAGAGAGGAGGGAGTGAGAGGGAAGCAGGGAAAATAGGAGAGGGAATGGTGATTTAGAGAGGAGGGGTGATAGGTAGAGATAGAGATAATGATGAGATAAAGAGGAGAGAGTGAGAGAGAGGTAGGTATAGGAAGGGAGAGGAGAGACAAAGAGTAGAGATGGAAAGAGGTAGGGAAGGAGGCATAAGTGAGATAGAGATGGATGGAGAGAGAGAGTGATGGAGGGAGAGGTATGTATAGAGAGGGAAAGTGAGAGGAGAGATAAAGAGTATAGAGGGGAGGGATAGGTAGGGAGATAGAGGTGTGTGTGTGTGTGTGTGAGTGAGAGAGAGATAATGGTGAGATAGAGAAAAAGATTGATTGAGAGAGAAAGAGGGGGAGGGAGGGAGGGACAATAGTGAGAGAGATTGGGAGGAGAGACAAAAATAAGTGGAGGGAGGGTGAGGTCAAGAGAGGGAGGGAGAGGAGAGATAGAGAGAAGTAGAGAGGGAAGGATGGAGGGAGGGAATGGTGCAGGAGCACCTAGGAGAAATAGGAGAAACACCTAGGAACACTAGGAATAGGAAAGGTTTGTGAAGTTTTGTTTTAATTTGATAAGGTCATGTTGACCATTGCATTTGAGTGTGTGAATTACCACAATACCCTGGTCAGGAGCTATCAGTAGTGTTTAAGTTGTGAGTTTAGACACTTAAGGTTGGTAAGTTCTAGTAATTGGAAATAAAGCCCAAAACTTTGCTTTAAGAAATTTTTGCCTAAGGTGGTGGTTATGTACAACAAAGTGGAAGGATAACCACCTTTTGAAACTTTATAAGGAGTGCCTTGACCTATTTGAAGGGTTGGAAGGCTTTGTGAATGTTTTGAAAAGTTTGTAATTTGACAATTCTCATGAATGCTAAGCGAAGACAGTAGGAAATAGCTAAATTTTCTATTTGAGTTCTTGGTATTGTTTTAATGGTGTAATAAAGTATCTAGATATGTGTGGAATGAGATTTAATTGTTTTTCAAAGATTTGTGTGGTCAGTAGTTAAGCATTTCCATTGTTTCATAGCTTGTTCTTAGTTAAGTTTTGTTTTCTTTCCATTATTGATCAGTCTGGTATCTATCAACCATGGAGTCTTAGACCTCTATCTTTCTCTATACCTGGTGTATAGTCTAAGGGGAATGAGGGTAAGCTCGATTCTTGTACATAGGTTAGGTCTAGGAGTCTTTAGGGGTCGAGTAGCTATGAGGAAAGTCACTTCCTAGGCAAGCTTGGCAATGCCCGGCTAGGAAGGACAGTGCTAAAAAGCACATAACTTGCAAAGATGACTTCTCCAGGAAAAACCTCATGGTAGAAGTGTGGAAGGAGGTCTCAAAACAGTCTGGTACCAAGGAGGAGGTCCCAACAGTCCGTTTTCTAGGCAAACTCTTTGACAGTCCAACCGGGTGGTCAGGAATTTGCTCGGCTAGGAAACACAGTGCTAAAAAGAAAATAACTTGCAGGGGAAATCTCGCCTTGCTAATACCCATGGTAGAAATTTGGAAGGGGGTCTTATGAAGGTCTGGTACCAAGGAGGAGGTCCCAACAGGCCATTTGGGTGGTGAACTCTTTGATAGTCCCAAATCGGGTGATCAGATATTGGCTAAAAAAACCCTACATTTTGCAAAGTTTGAGGACAGTCTTGTGTATGGAAAAACAAGGCCTAAGGATTTGGAAATATTGTAGAGGTTGATATAAGGTTCAAGAATCCATGAAAAATATTTGGGGTTCTTTGAACAAGTTTTGTGAAAATTCCATTTTTCTCGGGCTAGGAGGGCTAAAAAGAGACTCTAGGCTTGTTGCTTTGAAAACCTAAGTGAGGGTTTGGAAGAAACAATGATGGAATGGATTTATTGGTTGTTCAAGAGACCAAATGGAATGCTAGGGAGAATGACAACACATCTTTACACCCCTGCAAGAATTTAGTTGAGTATTGAGAGTATTTGGTCTTTAGGGATGATTAAGGGTCAAGGGTGAAGCAGAGGCAAAGCACTAAGTTTTGGTTGAATTGTGTGACATGGTTGGAAGAGGGAATGGCCAGTAGAACTAGGGGTAACTGAATTTGTGTCAGGACCTATAGGTTCAGTGGTGGAGGAAGCCACCAAAGGGAATTGCTGAGGTGACACCCAGAGCATGGGATTGTGATTTTTCCATCCATTCCCCCTTACACCAGAGTGTTAGCGAGGGAGATAGAGGTTTGTGTGTGTGAGAGAGAGAGAGATAGAGAAAGTGGTGAGATAGAGAGGGGAGAGTGAGAGGGAGGGAGAGAGAATTATGAGATAGAGAGGAGAGAGTTAGAGAGAAAGTGGGGGAAGAGAGGGATAAAGAGTGAGAGAGAGATGTAGGTAGAGGGAGGGAGATGAGAGATAGAGAGTAGAGAGGGAAAGAGGTAGGGAGGGAGACATAAGTGAAATACAAAGTGATGGAGGGAGAGGTAGGTAAAGAGAGAGAGAGAGAGGAGAGGGGGGAGGTAGATGTAGGGAGGAGATAGAGGGGTGTGAGAGAGAGGGGAGAGAGAGAGGGGAAGTGGAGAGATAGAGAGTAGAGAGAAGGAGAGAGAAATTTGATACAATTTGCTACCTACTAAAATTTGACCTCCTGATTATTGAAATTTGAATTGCTGATTACTAAAATTTGACTAAGTTTGAAATTTTTAAGATCTTCGAAAAACTAGAATTTGCATTATAATTCCTAGAGATCTGAAACCACTCTCAAACATCCTGCCTATATACATGTAATATAACTTAAATTATAAGAAAGTAAATGTCCATATGTAAATGTAAACTTATACATAAATGTTTATTTCATGTATATAGTTTCCTTGGAAGAGAAAGCAAAAACAAAAGAGTTTAGAAAAATGCATTACAAAATTTATTGCAAAAAGAAAGAGGACTCACACTTGTTCACCGATTGCCAAATTCAAGCCATTTGGAACTCGCCAAATGGTAAAGCCATTTGGAGAGTGCCAAATTTGGTGCTTGCCAAATGTTAAAGCCATTTGGAGAGTACCAAATTTGGCGCTCGCCAAATGGTAAAGCCATTTGGCTAGCACAAAATTTGGCATTCACCAAATGTGGCATTTTTCAAATTTGGCGAGCGCAATCTGGCCTATTACGGGTTTTTTTTGCAATTTGCCATCAAAATTGTGTCACAGATTGGTGCACCTACCCCAAATGATGGGACATCCTCGAAAGGACAGGAAAGAATAGAGATAGAGAGAGAGAGACGCAAAACCAAAGCCAAAAGACTAAAATGGAGCAAAAATCAGGGGGTCCCCATCTTGAAAGGGGTAATGTGTGAAAAGGTCATAACATCTAGCAACTCTATGACAAAGTGTTGAAAAACACTTTAAAGATAAAACCTTGGCCAACTCTCATCTAACCATCATACAAAAAGGATACTTACTCAAAAGGGGAGAAGAATCCGATATTGGATCAAAACACCTTCATCCAAGATCTTTTGAGTATATACATTTCATTTCTGAACCATCTTGATCCTCGAGATTGAGCACAAAAAGTTATATAAGTATCTTAACTTCAAAAGCATCCTGGACATTGCCTCACTGCTATTTAATCATCCATAGCCCCGATGAGGTTCTTGCTACCATTCTCATGAATATTTCTCCACTTCCAGTCAGGTGTCCATAGCCCTGGTGGAGTTATCCCTACACTCCCGAAACCAACATTCAAAGTATGATATTTCTTTTTATTGTTTTTCCTCTTTTGATATTTCCTCTTTAGCACATTTTTTGTTTCTTTCTTGATTTTCCGTCAATTCCATAATTGGTTGGCATGCAATGAAGCTACGAATGGGTTTGGGAATTGCAGTGGTGCTGAAGCAAGATGTAAAATATTCAATTTTTGTAACATCTCCCAAGAAATCAAAATGACTCAAAGTAGCCTGTTGAGTAGATAAGACATTATGATCTGAGACTCATGTGTTAAGACATAATAATTGATTAACCTTTTGAGTCAAGCTTATACAAAACCAGATGATGATAAAAGGAAAACAACCTTAGCATTCTATTCTTGAACAAATCAATAAACCCCAATAGAAGTAGACCAAACTATGTAAGGAAAACATCATCACCCCCTACGCAACGGGAAACCCAAAATTCATGTCTACTCCAAACCAAAACCAAAACCACTTGAGCAGACAACTCAAGGTAAGAAACACCAAAACCAAAAACCAAAAGCATAACAAACCAAAACCAAAATAGAATGGGAAAGCAAGGAAAACAACCTAATCTAGCTACATACAAAGTAGGTCCTAGGAGGGAACCTACGCTTGGAAATAATTCTTGAGGAACCGCCCATTCATCGGCAATGGCATATCCTCGCCTGTTAATGTTTTCAACCTAAATGCATTATCTCCTAGGATCTCAGAAATCCGATTTGGGCCTAGCCACAATTTATCGAACTTGTCATGATCACATTTTCTTTCATGGGCCTTAACCCAACATAAAACTAAATCTAAAATCTTAAAGGCCTTGACCTTGGCCTGCTTGTCAAACCATCTCTTCACAACTCCTTGGTGCTTAGCCAGATTTTCCAATGCTTCATCTCTTTCCTCCTCCAAATGCATCAACTGGGATAACCTGACTTGAATTCGATACTCTCCTTCTAGATACTCCTGAATAAACTGAAGAGTTTGGATCCTCAACTAAACTAGGAAGATGGGGTCTTGCCCATATACCAAATGACAAGGAGACATTCCGAAATAATTCTTTGTTCTAGTCCCATCTGCCCACAAAGCAAACCTTAGTTGCATATGCCAATCTTCGGGGTTCTTATCCAACAGTTTCTTAATAGCGTTCAACAAATTCTTATTCATGGACTCTGCAAGTCCATTCCCCTATGGATAATAATTGGAAGATAACTTCAGTGCAATCCCATACTCAAACGCCCAGTTTGAAAACTTCAAAGATGAAAAAGCAGGGCCATTTTCGCACATGAATGCATGGGGGCATCCAAATCTTGTAATAATATTCTCTTCAAGGAACTTAATCACCACATCTATTGTGCAAAGCTTGAGAGCTTGAGCTTCTGTCCACCTGGTGCAATAATCTGTGGCTATCAATATGTTCCTGTGTTGTGCTAAGGAAGGTGGGTTAATCATTCCAATAAAATCCAACCCCTACTTTTCAGATGACCTTACTTCAATTACTGGCTGCAGGGGCATAGCTAGATTCTTCTCTTTGTATGTAGTTGTTTGACAAATATGGCAAGTTTTCACATGTTCATAAGCATCTTTGAAGAGTGTAGGCTAGTAATATCTACCCCTTGAGATTTGATGAGTCGTGGCCAAACCACCTTCGTGACCTATCCCAAATTTCTCATGAAAATATTCCATTAGCTACTTAGCTTCTCTCTTTCCTACACATCTTAAATAAATTCCTTCATGATTTCTCTTATAAGGTACTAACGCCTTGTAGCATAAACCTCTGGTTCTTTATTCTTAATGCCCTTCTTTGTACTGGATTAAAATGTGAAGGACACCTATTATTTAAAAGGTAATAGATAGTGTCGTCATACCATTCTCCTGGAGACACCTCTTCCAATACATATGTTTGTTGCACCAATCCAAGTCCTACCATTCTAATTGTTTGTGCCAAAACCTGTCCTTGAACTAGATTCATTGGTTTTATCTCCATGTCCTATTCTTGCAAAGTGGTGACACACTTGCCTCTTCTTTCTCCTAATTCATTTTTCATTAGTAACATCTTTACCATGGCATCTAGAACTATAGCATGGACTTTGCTCCTTAGGATATAATGCCTGAATTTCTTAGCTACTTTCACCAAAGAATAAGCCTACTTATCCACATTTGGATATCTTAACTTTGCCTCTTTCAATGACGCATTCATAAAAGCAATTGGATGCTCATCCTTTTATTCCATTCTCTAGGGTAGTACCGCCGCACAAGTGTGTTCTGAAGTAAAAGAGTCTAAATAGAGTGGCTTGGAGTAATCCAAACTGATCAATACTGTGGCATCCACTATCACTTGTTTGATTTCCTAAAATTCCTTCCTCATTTGAAGGGTCCACACTACTATTTCAACTTTCTTCAACATCTCATTTAATGGCCTGACAATCTCGACAAACCCCGTTATAAAATTTCTCACAAAATTAATCTTGCCAAAGAATGATCTCAATTCCTTCTAGCTTCTTGGCATACCAATCTTTGAAATTTCCTCAATATGGTCTGGTTCAATTGATATACCATGTTTTGAAAGGACATGTCCTAAAAATATCCCTTCAGTGACCCCAAACACACACCTCTTTGAGTTGAGGGAAATGTTGAATCTTCTGCATCTCTGAAACACCTTCCTTAAATCCTCAACATGATCTTCTCTTCTTTTGGGAAAAAAAACCAAGTCATCCATGTATATAATAATTCATTTTCCAACCAAATCATTGAAAGTAATATCCATAGACCATTGAAATGTGGCCCCCACATTGATCAAGCCAAAAGGCATTATCCTATAAATGAAAGTTCCCCACTTGGTGGTGAAGGTTGTCTTCAATCTATCTGACTCTTCAACCATCACCTAGTTAAATCCTGAATATTCATCCAAGAAGGACATTATTTGGGAACCATTAACAATCTGTAACACCTCATCCAACGAGGGAAAGGGGTAGTTATCCTTCTCAGATGCTTTATTTAAATTGTGGAAATCTACACACAATATTATCTCACCATTCTTCTTTCTGACTGGAACTAGATTGGTGACGCACGTTGAGTGCCTTACTAGAAAGATAATTCTAGCTGAAAGGAGCTTCTTAACCTCCTGATAAATCAATGGTTCTAGCATCGAGTTCACAGGCCTCTGCCTTTGTTTGAATGGATTATTTCCCAACTTTAATGGGATTGTGTGTGTAATTAAGGAAGTGTCATATGTTTTCAAGTCCTCGTAGCCCCATACTACCACATTGGAGAACTCTCTCAATGCTTTCACAATACCTTCATTTTCTCTTGGGGTACAAACTTTACCCACAAATACATTCTTTACCTACTCATCAGCTCCCAAGTTGACTCTCACATTCATTCCCTTGAGTGCCTTGATTTCTACTCAGTTTATCAGGATCAAAATGTCTCTCTAGTTCAACCATTCCTCTAGGAATGACATTTGTTTTCAAGTTCAAGATCCCTTCAGTGTCAAATTCTTCTTCCTTAGTTTCTTCTTCATCTATAATTTGTGCCTCGAACACTCCAAACCTAGTTAAGAATTCCAATATCTTCTTATTGTCGTCGAACACCTTGAAATTATTATGTTATCTAGAATCCAGGGTGTGGAGATCAATTCCACTATGAATTTATTTAAACCTTCCATGGCTAATGGTTCCAACAAACTAGCCTCCTATGCAAGAGAGTTTGTCATGCTGGATTTTTAGCTCTGTACACCTAGTTGATATTGAATGTGCTGAAGCTCTCCATCAGGTCCCAGACTCTATTCCGATAATGGCCCAATCTTTTGTCATGACAGGCATACTACTTCCTTACTTGGAAAAACACTATGTCTGAATCTCCAATGGCATGCACAATTTTGGCACCGTTCTCTATTGGCAGGATCAATCCATGAATCAAAGATTCATATTCAGTGACATTGTTTGTACAACAAAACTAGAGTTTGTAAGCACCTAAGTATGCTTCTCCCATAGGGCTAACAAGTTCAAATCCGACTCCATTTCCCTTCTTGGATTTTGATCCATCAAATCTCAAGGTCCATACTTGATTTTCCATGAGATGGGCATGTGTATCCATTTGTTCTACAATACTATTCTCTATTGCAAGCTCAATTTTCTCATCTTTTATCACCTTTTCCACTGGAGAGCTCTTTCTTTCATTTACTTCTTCAAGTTCTTTTGCCAAAGAGGCTTGTGGGATTCTCCTTAAAACTTGTTCTATGGGAATTTTTCACGTGGCACATGTGACTTCTGGATGGAATGCCTCATGAATTCTACACCAATCGAGCATTAGCATATTTTTGATGGAGGCATTCTTCCTTAAGTCTATCCTCTGTTTGACATTCTTTAGCACAAAATTCCTGAAATTTTCAAACATTCCCTCTTTCTCCTGTGATTCATCTTCTATCAATACTTCAGTAGAGGAGGAGAAATTCTCTAAGGGCCTTTCTTAATTCACACTTTACAACATGAGGACTTCTTGTTTGAAGGGTTTATATGAGCCCAAATAAGTTTCCACAAATAACACCTCATTATTGTCACCATATTCTGTAATCATCATCCTGAGTCGTGGTGTGCTCTCAATTCTTATTTGATTAGGAATTCCTCTCTAGGGAAACCACATGTGAGAGAAGTCAATTGTTATGTACCCATTGAGCTTTCAGGACTAGTCTCTACTCAACATCATGCCATAACCATCCAGTATATCCACAAAAAAAATATCAATATGACTTTGAATTATGGGATCTGCGACTAGCTGCATGTGAATTTCATTCAGTTCTCCAACAATGGGAACTTTAGTTTTATCCAGTTGAGTCACTTTCTTGTTGGTGTGGAGCGGGATTAGACCCAACCTTTCACATACCTTCAGTAGCATGACATTACTTGAATCTCCATAATCAATCAAATAGTTGTGTAGAATCCTTCCAAATATTCTAACTGAGACCATGAATGGGGTTGGTTCATCCTTCCCTTGATAGAACACTACTGGTTTTCATCTTTCATTCTCTACATCATTTCTCTTCTCATCTTTCCTATCTGGTTGAACTTGTCTGCCTTGAGCCACATCTCTTGTATTTTGTTTCTACTTTGTGGCATCATTAGGTTGAGCATTCTTCTCAATCTCGGTCTTTCCAAGAGTTCCTGAAGAGATTAATACCATGCCCTAAAATTTTTGAGACTGTTGTTGTGCCTCCCAAGAGTTATAGGATGTTTTGGGCACACTTTGCACCACATGTGTGTTCTGCGTGGGACAAGACTGTGTGACCACCTGAGGATTTCTTGGCGCATTAGATGCTTCTTGTGAGGTACTTCTCATGGTGGGAGTTTCAGTCAATATTCCCAAAAGAGTGTCTCTTACCTCCTAAAACTTCATCAACTCATAGAGTGGGAGACTAACCTTTATCTTCTTGAATACCTCCAATGCATAGGAGCTCAGCATATTTATATCTTCCCTAGGAGAACTCCCCTTATATCCACGACTAGTCTAGTAAACAGGCTATAGAGTCATTTGTGGCCCACCTCTCCCTTGTGTTGTACTATGTTGTCTCTACTCTAGAGAGTCCTTTGGTGCATTAGGAACATTGATTTCATTGGTATCTGAAGGATTTGTAATTATATTTGGAGGCGTTGACGTGGTCAATGGCTCACGTTAAGGATAACCCCTTTGATACACTTTAGGGGGTCCACTGCTAGTAGTCTAGAGAGCTTGTACTTCTCTTGTTCCTTATACCAAGACGCTATTGTTAAGGGGTGGAAAATTGTACCCATCTCTGCTAAGAGGCTCATTTGGTGATGCATAAGTGGCTTGAGCTTCTGAAGACACCTCAACTTCTAGCATCCCCATAGGACCATTTTTTGAGGTTGGTAGAAAATTATGATTAACCGACGGTGGTTTATAACTTTGCAATTCAGGTAGGAACTTGAAATCTTCTAGGATCAAGGCCTGATCATATCGGGGTGCTAGAGCTATTTCATACCCCATAACTAGAGGATTCTCAATGCGTACTTTATTCTTCATTTCTCCTCTAAAAATGTCAGCAATGACTTGGAACTCATGACATTGAAGCTTAGAGTGTTGACTAGTGTTATGTAATCTACACCATCCTAATAATGCATCCTCTACCAAGTATACTCTATCTATAGGATGGTTCTCAAGTGGTGGCGGGTTGTCTAGTTGTGATTGGAGACCTCCATTGTTAGGCCCCGTATTCCAGTATCGTTTATGGAATCCTTGATTATTATTCCTATACCCATGATTGTTCTCATGATTATATCCTTGATGGGTATCTTGATGGTGGTTTGGAAGATTATTGTGATATCCTCGATTAACACCTTGATGTTCTTGATTATTTATTTGCGTAGCTTGAATCTAGTTATTTTGATTTCTGAGGTATGTCACCTCAGTAGACAGCTTTTTCACTTGTTCCACCAACTATTTTAATTCATCTCTTTTCTCTCAAGTCTTCATTGGTGGCACTGTGTTATGCAGATAAATAGGTTGCCTTGCCGATGTTTCAGACAAAGGTTCTCCAGGGTGGAGAACTAATTGATTTGATGACACAACTGCCTGATAAGTTGGTTGGGGAACTGGATTCAATGTTGGGGCTTGCTGATTCCAATTTTGTATTTGATTGCTTTTAGAAGTTAGGGCAATGTATAATGAAGGCCCCATTGTGTTTTGCCCCATGTTTTGACTCACTTCAATAGCCTTAGCATAGGATAAGTTCATGTTAGTTGGGGAAGGGTGACCTTCTCTCAAAAACATCACAGTTAAGGGATCCAAGGTGGCCTAGTAATTCTCTCAAGCATCAGTAATAGCGTAAGGAGTATGCAGCCTTGTGAGGGCCTTTTGAAATCAATTGTTAAATACATGGACAGGCTCCTTTTCTTTCCTTCTCACTTCCACAAATTGCCTAAATAGCTCTGTGGGAGTAATAGGTATCCCGAACTTTCCAACAAAGGTTGTTTTCATCTTCTCCCATGATCTAATTGAACCAACTTGTAAATGGATGAACCAGTAATTGGCCTCTTCCCTCAAAGAAATTGGGAATAGCTTGCAAGCCACATCTCCATATGCAATCTTCCTATTGCGTAGATGATCCTCAAACATTTTTATATGGTCCTCAGCAGTACGGTTCATGTTGTGGACATGGAAGTTGGAGCAAAAACTCTCTGGATTTTTTGGCATGTCATGATAGTCATTGAATTCTAGTGGAGATGGGTTGGTAACAAACCAAGTAGCACCATTTGGAGCTGGCTGGCCATTGCTTGTCATCGCTAATATTCAACTGCTTGAGCTAGCAATTGTTGAATAACAACTGGCGTGACCTGACCTGACCTGGTTTTTGTTGTTGAATAGCTACTGGCGTGATATCTCGGGCTTGTCCTTAGATGAACTGGGTGTAGACCTCAAATTTATTTTCAAATTGTCCAGCGAGAATGAACTAATACCATCCAAGATGAAGTTTCTTCTTCTATTGGTGATGCACGGGAGCGAGTGGCTATCTTTGATTCATCAAATCTCTTTCAATAGAAACTTGGATTTTGATAGCCTTTTCTTCTTCTTCTTCTTCCAACACAAAGCTTGTTCGCATATACTCACCTGCGCTTCTCTTTGTCTTCCACGCGAGATTGTTTAGTCTCGAAAGAATGTCTTCTTGATCATCTTTTAATCCCATATTTCGCTGCAACACCAGAAATATCTATCTATGAGGTAGCACCATCTTGGTATATTATACTTTTCTAAAGTTATTTTCTGCTTCATGATAGTACAGACCTCCTTCTAGTGCCAATTTTGTTGATGGGTGTTTTATGATTGCACCAACACAGAATAAAGTTTCCAACGGATACTCTATCCTCTCTTGATCAAAGTGTCTTGCATGCTAAGATTGCATGAAAGATCATGCATTCAACTCCAAGTTTCCTTATGCAAAGGGGATAGCCTCACTTGGTTTGATGTGAATATGATCGGTATTCCAAGGGGACTTATGTAATTGTTCAAATTTTTGAAGCAGTTGAAAGATTTGACTATGATGCTCTGATTTCTAGACTAACCGGGAAAATGCTAAATTTAAAAGGGATAAGGATAGTGACTCTATAGTCTAATCCTAAAGGTGGAATACGAGGATCAAATTTAACAAGCTTCAAACCAGACTTTGCTTCACCTCCCTTGGGACAACTTCTACAAATTTGGTGCAATTTTCAAAGGATGAGAAAGGTGTTCAAATTGTGACACAACATACAGATACCATCACAACGATGCATATTGACATATGAACCACAATCGAAATTAAGTTCCAATACTCCAATCGATCATGCATGGTGAACTCACCATCACTGATCCCACTAGTGGTATAGATGAAAGAAACTTGCTTAAATCAAACCACGTATTCCATGGCTAACAACTAATTTGATGAAATAAAACTCTACTTTACTCTATCTACTTGAATCGGAAAGATGAAAAATCCTTGTCAACTACTCACAACAAAAGAGATAATCACCAATCAATGAAATTCTTTATATTATGAGAGTCCTCCACAATTTTTTTTTACAAAAACATTCAAAGGGAAAGCTTTTCTTTCCTTTTCAAACTAAGCTAACTTCTAACTATTCATTATATGCTCTCTACTCTCTAGTTGAATCCTCTAGTGTCTAGCTCTTGATCTAATTGAATACAAATGAGGGGGGATTCCCCTTTTATATCAAGCCCATTTCAGTGGATGATTCAGATTTGATTACAATAAAGGGCTCAGATTGAGCCACATATGCCCTAATTAGGGTTTCTACCCTAAAATTTGACACGGAGAGGAGTGGGTAATAAATGCACAAAGATTCTCCACTCCTCTGAAGGAACCATAATGAGAAATTAATTCCCATCACCATCTTATAGAAGATCCTCATCCAACATAGCATTTTCATTTTCCCTCTCCCTAACTGTAAACTAGGTCAAATGGGCTAACACTACTGCAACCTCTTGAACTAAAATCGGTGGGATGTGGTTGAGGTGAAATTCTAGCACTTTAATTGTCTGTCTGTGCTGAGAATAGGAATTTATCCAAGCAACCAAGGAATCTTGGGTGTTCTGAATTATGTTGGAGAGAGTGGAGATATTCTAAAATTCATCCTAGACAAAGGATCTTAAAACTAAGAAGAAGGGAGCCAACCTATCCCTCAAGAAATTTGTAGTTATCTCGTCCGGAGCCAACCTCCTAGTAAATATGGCCTCCAACATATTGATGATTCCATCCAGAATGTTACTCATTGCCATCCTAACTCTGGATGAATCCAATCATGCTGCATCATGGAAACCATGGCCCGTGACCACTGAGGAGTACTTGCTGGAGAAATCATACCTATCGCCCTCCTGTATTACACCTACATCCACCAGGGTGTGTAGATGCATGTGCATCAAAGCCTCTATACAAAAAACAATCTTCTACTGATAAATATGGGTCTCACTCCAAGATTTACCCACCATATCCATGCGTGCCAAAACATCTAAGGCCTGCCGATAAGCATGAGTGAGGTCCTCCATGAATGTTTTTGTCCTAGTCTAAACATGGCCAACCCACTTAGCTACTTCCATTTCCATATTCCTCAAATCTTCTAAGCCAATAATTGACTCCCTCAGAAGCTCTAGCGAGATTTCAAATGTTGGGCTCCCCTATTCACTTGGACATGCAAGGTTCTACACATATCCTATCATTGTCTTGTGCTCCTTCTTCAACCTCTTATACTTTCCCTTTGTACGAAGAAAATTTTCTTTCAATTCCTGATAGGATTTGTTGCACTCCTCAATAATTTGGGCCCTCGTAGGATGACCCAACTCCATAGTGGTGATCACATAATTTTCTAGCCTTTCTTCAGCTCGATCACCTTCTTTTCTGGCAGTGCACTAATCCTCCTGAGGAGTTCCTCCATTTCAACTATTTGATTTGTGTCATCCTCAAGGTCCCTTCTCATTCTATCCATAAGCCAATCTGACACCGCCTGCTATGGATTGCAAATCATGAGGGTTTGATCCTCTATTTCCTGCTCCTCGTGTACTTCTTCTCTAACACTACTCTGTCAAGGTTCATCAGTCTCCATGAGCTCAGTATCTCTTGAACCCTGTGCCTCCTGCTCCATGTTATCCTCTTCTTCCAATGCCATGTCAAGTATCTGTTGGTAATGGGTATCAGACCCCATTTCCTCCTCTTATTTCAATTGATCTCTTCCTCTAGGTGCAGTGACACTTAGGCTGCCCGACTCCCTGATGTTGGGCTGATCTATTTCTTCAAGTTCCCACTCTTCATTCAATTTTTCCCTCTGATTAGAAAATAAGGAAATTTCTCTCAAACTTGAAGCTCGATTTTGTCACTACATGGGTGATGCCTGCTCCATTCTCAAAGGTATCGGCTGGGTCGGTACCTCTTCTAATTTTTCCGCCGCTTGGGAAATCTACTTCCCTCTTCTCATCGGTAGTGGCCTTTGCTTGCCCATGAGGTTATAAATAAGAGCAATCAACCTACTCTTAAGTCTGCTCACATGCATCTCGACCCAAGTCCTTGTGAAATTAAATACTAGAATAGAAAGTGTGTCCAAGTCCATGATTTAAGGCTCAGAGCAATCAAGTGGTGGGACCACTGTGTTTCTTACTAACTCATAGTCAGGCTGTATGATGTTGACATCTTCGTTCACTTGATCGGGAACTGGAATAACTTCACATTCTTTGATTAACTTGAGGGGTAACCTGGTGAACATCATTCTCCTTACCTCGTCTTCATCAAACGCATTGGCACATAAGTCCCCTATCTGAGCCTTATGCATGTACTCAACATTTTGCACCACTCAGATGTTATTATACGGATCAAAATCCTACCTGCTCATGTGATATGAGAGATGAAAGAGCTACAACTGATCTTCAGCCTCTTGAGCTTCCTGCAAGGAGGGACACACTTCACTAGAATTCCCCATGGTGATAGGAAAATCCAATCCCTTCTTCCTCTTCTTCTTCTAAATTTTATCATAGGCAATGAGTTACCTAGATACTTCTAGCATTATTATTCGATCAATGTGGTACCTCGGCAACCAGTATGAATATGAGGTGAATCCTTGTAGCCTAATGTAATTGAATTTTGGAAATTGGATGAGGCAATATCCATACTCTTCAATCAAATTTTGTGATTCTTTTGATATTATTTGTTGTGGTCTCTGTTGAAGGGTCCTTGCAATGTGCATTGTAAATGCATCATTCACCCACTTGTAGCTGGCAGGGGTGCTTAAATAATTCTTCACAAAGAATCTTGCCAATTTGTGCTGGAGCTATTTTTAGCACCTTCATTAATTGCCCACTCTCTCCACTTAGGAATCTTCCAATTTAGGCATAGTAGTGGTCTAGTCATCATAGCAGTTACCATTAATGAAGATTCTTTCCTCTACAAAATTCAAATTTTCCCTCCAGTCTGCTAGTTAACTCACAATAATTAAACCACTTGCGAGAAAATCACTCTGACTTGCTAGAAAATTTCATTTTAAATTTCTCACAAATTTTAATTAAAATCCATCATTTAAATCATTAACTTCATGAATTCGCCTTAGACAATTTAAATCCTCATCAAAATAATTCAACCTTTTTCGATTTAAAGTCACTTGCTCACTCAAATTAATCCATCCTCTAAAATTTAATTTTTGTTAGGAAAATAATCCAGGCATCTTGGAAAATAATTCTTAACTTTCTTAACTCATGGGTGCATTTTAAAGGGGTTCATTTAATTTTCCCGCTTCATCCATGGGAAAATATTCATCAATGTTAATTATCCCCTTTTGAAATATATTTCATCACATTGCCAACTTCATTTAAATGCCTTTGAAAATTTCAAGATCATCCATATCAAGGGCGTACTTTTTTACTTAGTGAAATTTGATTTCACTTAGAAATTTTTTTCTAATACTTCTTTCCTCATGCCTTTCACCCTCTTCACCTTCACTTCACACACTTAGAAATAAATTTAAATTCCTTCACTCCTTGGGTGTATTTCATCTCAATGAGGTTTTATTTCGCTATTTTCACTTGTGTGCCCTAGGAAATTAAAAACTCCACCACCTTGAGGTAGGCACATTTAACCCTTTGAACTCTTATTTCCCATTTTGTAGACAGATTTTTAAATATTTACTCAAGGTGGGCACATTTTCCAAAAGTCATTTTGATTTTGCAATGCCTTAGGCTTTTTTTATCTTCTAACATTTGCATCACCTTGGGCACCTTTAGCATGGTGGAATTTCAAGTTTCAATGCCTAGAGAGTTCTTTTAAATTTACTCATACAACTTGTGCACCTATCTATGTGTTCACTTTTATTTTTGCTCCTTATAAATTTCTCACACCTTAGACTTTTCATTGCTTTTACTTGGGCGCATTTTGACCCATGTGCTTCCATGTTGCTCATGCCTTAGCATTTTTTTTTGCTTGATTTCCCTTTAGGCTTGGATGCATTTACCGCTTTGATTTTTTATTTCTCATACTTAGGCATTTTTATAAGTCATCACACAAGGTGGGCGCATTTCTCATGGCCAACTTTCATTTTCCATACTTAGAGACTTTCATGCCTTAGAATTTTTAATCTGGCAGCTTTAGGTGGATTTTTTATGTGTTAGCTTTAATTTCCCATGCCTTGGCATATTTCAATTCCTTAGAAGAATAATCTCCATGCCTCAAGGTGAGGGTGCATTTCAACCTTGGTACTTCTATTTCTCCACTTGGGCGCATTTTGCATGGCCCCCTTTGATTTCCAACACTTAGGCATTTTTTATTCCTTGCTGGAGATGGGTGCATATACATGTGCAAAATTTCATTTGAACACTTAGGAAATATATGTCATCTTATGCCAAGGGCGCCTTTGACATATGTTATTTTCATTTTCCACACTTAGGCATTTTTAAGATGCTTTTAACTCATGGGCGCATTTTACACCTTGAACTCCCATGTTAGGGCACATTTGGATTAGGCTACTTTTGTTTTCAATGCCTTAGTTTATTTCACACCACCATTCACCTTGAGGGCACATTTAGGTTTTCCTACCTTGATTTGAGGGCGCCTTTACTATAGCCTACTTTTAATTTTTAGCTCTTCATTTACCTTGGGCACATATTGGAGGTGGTGCTTCCATGTTAGATCGCAAATGGCATTTGTAACTTTCATTTCATGCCTTAGGTGTTGTTAGCTCTCCATTTACCTTTTGGGCACATTTCACATGGCCAACTTCTTTCTAAGGGTGCATTTGATGATAAAAGATTTCATTTGTGCCTTAGAAAATTTCATTGTCTCTCCTTGGGTGCATTTGGCATGCTAAGCTTCCATGTTAGGGCGTATTTTAGAGGGTGAGCTTTGATTTTTTTTCTTTGGATAATTTCTCTTCTTAGATGGGCACATTCAAGGGTATCAGCCTCTATTTTTCCATACTTAAGAAAAATTTCATGCCCCTGCCTGCCCTTGCCTTCACATTCTATTTTTAGTAAGTTTTGGAGGCTTGTGTTTTTTCATGGATTTTTAACTATTTTGAACCGGAAGCTGGTGGGTGTGATCTTGGTGGCCTAATTAGCCTGTTTGAACTTGTCGTTCATGCTTACCTGCTATTTTTAGTAAGCCCTTGATTTCCTGACTTCCTCAACTCCTTTTGTTGTGACATTTTCACCATATGATCCTCGTTGCTTGGAGAACCTATTTTATCCTGTCACACATGTCTACCTACTATTTATAGCCGTCATGCTATTTTTAGAAAATTCCAAATTTGCCTGACTTTTGCAGCCCTATTTGACTTGAAATTTGCTCTGCCTGATCTTGATGACTTCAAGTGCCTTGTTCATACCTACCTCTAGCACATACCTACTATTTATAGACCACCTGCTATTTTTAGCAAATTCCAAAGCTAGCTAACTTTTGTAGCCTTGTTTGATTTGAAATTTTCTCTGCCTAATCTTGATGACTTCAAGTGCCTGCCCATTCCTACCTCTGGTACATACCTTGTATTTATAGCCCACCTGCCATATTTAGTAAGCCCTTAATTTCCTTGATTTTTGTAGCTCCGTTTGACTTGAAATTTACCGAGCGTGATCCTGATCACTTCAAGCACCTATTCATATCTAACCCTCTTGCTGACCTTCTATTTATAGTCATGTTCTAGACATGACTTACTATAAATAGTAAGTTCTTGGATCATGCCCAAATTTTACCAGTGGA